>CM031239.1:983607590-984207590 GCA_018340775.1 Taxus wallichiana var. yunnanensis
TGTAGTAGTGGCGACACCCTGAGTGGATGTGCCCATCATAACACCTTCCATTGCTTCTTCTTCTGGGGATACTAGGCTTACAGCCTATTCTTGTGTAGCGGAAGGAGGAATTTCAGGGGCTCCTTCTTAAGCTAGAGCTTGATTCGCCCTCTTTATCCTTGCCTTTGACCTTTGGCAGATGCTTTGGCTTGACAGGTGCGTTGCCTAATGGAGACGTAGTGAAATCTACCCCGAGGTAGATGAGGCCATTCATCCTGCACCAGTGTTCTATTCTTCGCAATGTCTCCTTGACCCTTTCTTCAATAGTCTGGGGCGCTTTTGTTCTATCGATTGCAGCAAATGGCCAGTTGTCCCCATCGTGTCAAGATACACCTGATCAACTTCTTGATCAGTAGTTTGATAACCTTTTGGGACAATGGCCACGCCGTACTGAATGATCTCTGCTAGGGCCAAGCGGGAGTGGTCCTTCCTTCTAAGTTCGACCTCATGGTACAGGTCGATATAGATGTCCTCGATCTATGGAATATGGATTGGATCGAGTTTTTCCTTGGGAAGGAAATTCCTTGGATCAAAAGTGGGCCTCGCCAGAAGTTGTGCTTCAGATTGAGCAGTTCTAGCTCAGCAACCATTTCCGGGCTTTGTGGTGAGAGATGCATGTGTATGTCGCCACCTTGTAAGGGGGAAAGGAGTCCCACCCTTCTTTCTCTTTGGCACTTCTCATGGTATGTCACGAGCTGCCTGGATAGCTCCAACAGGATCAGCTTGGGGCCGGCATATCTCGGCAATCTGGTGGGTTCCCCCAAGAAGTTAGCTGCCCTGAGATAGGTGAAGGTGGGAAATTGTGTAAATAAGGCCCCCCACTTCTCTGTTGTAGTGACAATGCTCTTGGTCATTCGACCGTGAGTCATGTTTGGCCTTAAAAGGTAGACGATGCCATAGAAGAAAGCATCGTTGATCTTTGTAAACTGTGGGATGTTGTTCTCCAGTTTCAACTCTGGGTAGTACTCATATATTCTAACCTAGGGCCAAACCCCGCATCGGATCAATGCTAGATAGTCCCTCTCTGTGGCTGCAGCATAAATTATGTAGGAGTTCATGTAGAACCTCCCCATTGTGGTGAGTTGTTGGAGCTGCTCGGATATGGTACTGCTTATGATCTCCGCCCACTCAAAGCGTTGATCTGGTACATTCTTGTTCATGGTCTCAAGGTATCTGAGCATCCACTTGTGAAAGTAATGGGCATCAGAAAGCCCAAATACTCTGCTTAGGAACATGATAGTGTCACTTAGTTCCTCAGAGAAGTCGCTACGGTGAATAACCTGTGGCCATCTGGTTACCACCTTCTTGTTCTTTAGGTAGACCTCATTCATGAGCTGCATGCACTGGTCTTCATTATCCTCCCATGCCTTGGTGCAGTCTTCTTGGCTTACGGCCACAAAGTGTCGGTGGTGAGGGATGCCTAGCATGATTTCGAAGTGCCGGGTAGTGAGGTTGATTATGACCTCGCCCTTTTCATTTTGGACACACCTTGTGTCTTTGTTGTAGCAATGGGCCACTACCATCATGAATTCATCAGCATCGCACCGACGGGATCCCTCCAAAGAAAATGCGATCTGTTGCCTTCCAGCTTTGTCCATCCAAGGACTTCCTATGACTCTTCTGGTTCTAGCCCAGAAATCTTCCATGTCGATGTGACTGAGCTCAGATTCTCTTATATCCAGGTCACATTCTGCGCTGGGACTCTGCATTCGACCCTCGGTACTTGTATTTCATTTCTTCTTCAGTAATCTTATCCTTACCCTTTGACTTAGTTGGCTTCTTGCTTGATGTAGACATATGTAGCTCTGAGTTCAGTTGCTGATCTGTAAGAAGAAGAAGAGAAGTCCAACGCCAAAGAGCCATATTAGCTGTCAGGTCTTCCATTAAAGCACTACAGAATAGAATGAGGAGTTAGCCATTTTAAGGCCTCAGGGCGCAGGGCGCACGAATACTACAGGATTTAGAGCTATTAGAATGACGCACTGAGTTGGAGTGTTACAGGGAAAAAATCAGTGCCAAAGGGCGCAGGGCGCATGAATTTTGCATATAACATCATGTTATTGTAAGTAGGGATGCGCCTGCGCCATCTATATAAGGTTTTGTTGGGTGCTGATTAATTTAATGTTACATGGAATCGTGGTGCTTGATAATGGCGCATGCAATTAGCATGTAACAATGGATGTTGATGCTCTGAATGGTGTGGGATAAATGCGTGTTGCACTATCTTTCTATGCGCAAAAGGAGAATTTTGCATGGCGCAGGGAAAGCCTGCATAACACTGTGTTTCTGTAATAGGGTATGCGCCTGCGCCGTTATGCAAATTTTATACTTGGCGCATGAAATGTTGGTGTTGCATGGGGGGTGCGCCCATGGCGCAAGTATTTTTTATGCAACATGGAAGTTTGGTGCACCAAAGGGCGCAGGTTAATTGGGTGTTGCAAGCAAGAAAAGTGCGCCTTCTTGCGCAATGTATTTTATGCAGCAGGAAAGGTGAATGCGCCAAGAGGAAAATGCAGTATAGTACGAGCCTCCAAGTTTTCTTTCTTTCCCTGATGGGTTTGCATGTGTTTTAAGCCTTTTTCTTCAGGGATTCAGATGGTGAAGGGGGCACAACAAGGAGATCCAGGTTGATTTTTTGAGGCAGAGCCCTTCTGACCAGTAGATCTGGAAAGAGGATGAAAACAGTTTTGGGGGGAAAAGTTGCAAGAATGGTAGGAGGGTTTAATGGGTTTCTCATATTCATTCATCCCTCCTTCAACAACCAACAGCAAAAACTAAAATACGAGAGTAACAAGGACCACTTACCCGGAATATATAGAATGTGAGAGACGAAGCGGGGTCCACGAATGTGACACGAGGACGACATGCGTGCTGACAGGTGCAGAGGAATAAAATATCACATGTTTTCAACTATGAAAGTGACAGGGCGGGTGCGCCTATATATAGGAAAAGGTGCAATAAATGTTCCAACCACTCTTTTAAGAGGCACACTGAAACATGTGTCGACATGTAAAATGGTGCGCCATTTGGCGCACTAAAACACATGTCAACAAGAAAATACTTGCGCCTCTGGCGTAAGTTTAATACTGTCAACACTTCATTATCTGTGCCCTTTGGTGCACCAAAACATGGCGCAACAATTTATGTGTTAACATGAAGGCACATGCACCTTGGCACACACAAAAAAGGCACAATACGGGAAGGCGCACCAAAACGTGGGTTGACACGTAAAACGGTGCACCAAAGGAAATGAAGAGGGCACAAATTTAATCTATGTTACACGGATGAAAGGTGCACCCTGCCAAAAGAGGGTCAAAATGACTAAGTTTGGAGGACTGGATTTCCCGGAAAGGGACTTTGCAACATTCCGAACGCAGAGGGGTCCCTGACGAGGGACCAGAACAAAAATTTGGTAGGGTTACCCGTAAAATTTCCCTTGTCAATTTTACGGGATAATAGAATCTAAGGCAAAGAAGTCCCTCCTAACCTAAATTGGTGTAACGGATCACTCAAATATAATGGCTGTTTTGAGGCTCCAATCAATGTCGAGCTCTGACGAGATCCTAATTCTTGGTTGTTGGATACGTGGGAAGTGACCTGTGGGAGCTTCGTATATATCTCAAGACAAGGTCATGAAAATGGTGATAGGAGGTTTAGTGGATTTGTAGTGAACTATGGGTGGTTTTCGGTCTAGCCTGTAAAATATTAGATTGATTGGCTTCATATTTAATACGAAGAATCGCATTATGATATCTCGGAAAGAGTGGTGAGGATCTAAATACCAACGTTCGTAAGTTGATGTCAATACTTAATTGATTTGTAGGCTCGTTGGGTTGTGGGACTTGGGGATCACAACCATGAGTTCATGGTTGTTGTGGACCTGTTATGGTCATGTGAAGAATCAATCCCTTCTTCCGACTATCCAGTAATCATATGCCTTTTCAGCCTCTATGTTTAGAACTAGAAGTTGTATAATTTTCTCATAATACCTTACAGGTGTTCTGGCAACTTGAATGCGTAAGCTAGTATCTATGTCAACGAGGAGGTCTCTGCACAAAGTTGTGGAACTAAGGGATTACAGCCAAATACTTGTTCTCTTTTGAATCCTTATACATTCATTCAAATATTTTATCAAGGTAGTCTATAGTTAGGATGATTTGACCAAAATGTGTATGCCTTATCGTCTTTGATATTTAACCCTCTCAGTTGTTCACTAATTGCTTGTAGGTTTGTTGTTGCTCGAAAGACCTGTATCCTAAGGTCTTGATCTATATCAGCTAATGTTGTGGGTAGATTTGGTTGAGGCACTATTGGCTCAAATATATATTCTCTAGGCTCTCTTGGTCCTATGATTGTCATGCAGAACGATTCAAGTTTTAACTAAGATTAATAAACTAATCATGAAAGATGTATTTACACTATGCATGCATTCTTCTATTTTTGTATTTTCGATGAAATATTTTAACGAAATTAAAGAGCAGCTACTCTAATATATTTAGAAAATGGACAACTAATCTAGTAATAAAATTAAAACAAACACCGTAGCACAAGCGTGGCTATTTTCCCCCGTGCATTGTGATTTTATCCTAAATATCTAAACAACTAATTATTTTAAATTGAAAACACTCTCGATCCTACCTTCGAAGTGAGGAATGAATCATAGTTTCTCAGAAACTATCAATCCCCTGACTTCCCGGCAATATCGAGAGCGAGCTTTTGACTAAAATAAAATAATTCACTACTCTATTTGATACGTTGTAAACTTAAACTTTAATAGCTCAAACCTAGCATTTACAAACAATTGGTAAATCCGGTTGTGTGTAACTTTGTCCCCTCAAAGTGTGATCTCCTCATTCTTTTGTGTTCTCATGAATCTAGAAAAGCGTGTATATGATAAAGCATCAACATAAGAAGGTATTCGAACAATGGCCGCTTTAGATATAGACCGAATACAATGCGAATAGGAGAGGGATAGAGCAAGTGAACAAAGCTTGACTATGTAATTCCTAGTGGGATTTATTGCGGGAATACAACACAAATACACCGAGAATTCTTGAAATTATCCTTTGTCTTTGAATGTAACTGCAACTCTAATGGATTCCAATTTATAAATGAATCTACTTTACTCTAAGTTGACTTGCATGGAGCAGAATGAAGCAAGACCGAGACAAGAAGATCAAATCACCTCTAAACAAAGAAAGAAAAACTAACAATGGAAGCAAAACATGAAACTATGGGAATTCTAATTGAGAAATTTAAAAGATTTAATAATAGAATTGAGAAGGAGAGGGGCCATTGTTTTGAAAACAAGTCAAGTTATTTATAGAAATGCATTACTGAGGGTAACTCCCATTTGAACTCTTTTACTATAAACAAAGGGAAAACACTATTCACAGGGCAGCCAAAACATAAATGTGAAGTATCTGAAGAATGTGGGTAGAAATTGAAGATTTACATTTGACGTGATCGTCAGAGCATTTTGAAAATACGTACAAGACCGCCGCCCTGAGCAAGGTAGCGGTTACGGGACCACCGCCCTATCCTGAGCGGCGGTCACGGGACCGCCACCTAGAAAGGCGACGGTCTAGTCATGAAGACCAAAATGCAAGGAAAAAGGGGGGCAGAGGGCAAAACAAAGCATGCGGAGGCCGAGCGAGGCATGCGGGATACAAATGTATACTTGGTGAGCTTTTCTGGATTCCGAACACCTTGCAAGGAGACCTGTATCATCATTGGGGTATGTGTAACATCTTTCCGACGGTGCAATACCCTACAATTTTGGGTACATACAGATCCTCACTTAGTGGTGAAATCTATTTTAAACCGATCCTCTTCCTTTACCATTATTTTATTATACCCCGAGTATCCTTATGGGAGAGAGAATCTTTCCGAACCGGATACTACTTGTAAGATTTGATCCATTGATGGGAGTGGATAGTGGTCTTTCAAAGACACTCTGTTCAAGTATTGAAATTCCATGCACAACCCTGATGTATCCATTCTTTTCCTTCATGGTACCAATTTCACAACCCAACTAGAGTGCTTGATTGGAAATATGATGCTTGCCTCTATCAAATTATTTATCTCTTTCTTCATGAGAGGCTCAATGTGTGGGTTGACTGGTATTTGTTTCTACCTAATGGGCTTAGCATTTGGATCTAATTCAATTGTATGTTATACCAACTTTGGATTGAAACCTCTCAAATATTCATAGATTCAAGCGATGACATCTAAAAACTCTTGAAAAAATTGTACAAACTCATATCTTTCCAACTCAGTAGCTACTTTTTCGATTTGGATTGCTTTTCCTTCCCCAACTGAAATTGGTTCTAAATCCTCTACTTTGACATGTATATTGACTTTCTCCTTGTGGAATTGATCATTTGGGTTGAAGATGGACTCCAGTGTTACCAAGCCTTTGGGAAGCTTGTTTTTCCACAACTGCACTACCTGATCCCCATATTGTTGTTCCAATTTATCTTGATTCCTAGATGAGAACCCCGCTTCTTCCTATAATAAATTGACAATCTATTGGTCACGCTTGAATACCTTCTAACTTATGTTATTATCTGGAACCATCACCTTACAATCACATGGATATTTGGCTTCTTTTTATCTCTTTTTATATTGTCCACCACATTTAAATTTTCTCCAACTACTACGAGCTTGTCTGTCTGCAGATTCATTCTTCTTTCTAGGTATGGACTCTATGTTAAATGCTTCAAAGTCCTCAATTAGATCCCATACCCTATTTTGTAACTCTTAAGGAGGCCATTTTTTGATGCATGTTGTCCCCTCACTTGATTCACTATCGCCTCAAGTATCCTCAAACACCTACAAATTCTTGATACCTATTTTCCTATCCCAATGAAGCCCATGAATCAAAGCTTTTATTCAGCCATATTATTTAAACATGCAAACTGAAATCAAAGATGGGTAGTACTTGAATTTTTTTGGTGAGACCAACATTTCACCTCCCAGGAACCCTATCGCTTCTTGAGTCATCAAAAATAACTACCATACTTCATTGTCATCCTTATCTCCCTACTTGGTGAGGTTTGGAATGGGTAAGTTTTCTTCATACACATAATATATACCTGGTTCAACTTCTTACATTTCTTTGTAAAGATCAAAATTGTGCCTCTTGCTTGCCCATTCATTAAATGTTGGATCTAGAATGCCTTCAAATTTAGTACATGTTTCTAGATCATTTGAGCATTCTTCCTAATCAAAGGCCGAGAAATTTGCATTGATGGGACTTGGTACATTTGGTTCAATGTGGAAGTTGGCAATTGGCTCTAGCTCGATTGTAGCTTTTGCTCCATACCTTGTCCGAAAATCATGTACAACTAGTCTGCTAATATATATCCACCAATTTTAGTTGTGAAGTCCTTAATAGACACAAAGTGAAAAGTAGAGGAAAATCAATTACAAAAACATCTTGTAAGATGGTGACATTGGGACAAGTGTGTAGTGTAAGACTTAACCCTTTGATCACTCCAATTGTTCCTACTGTTTTCCATCTAATTACACCACCACTCTCAATATTGGCTCATACTTTATACCTAACTCGATCAGCTCTCTACTTTGGCATCACTAAGTTCCTTGCCTTTGAATCGATCATACAATTGTGTACCAACTTATATCTGATGATCAATGAAACATAGAATGGCGGAGGCTTCTAGTTTTTACCTTGTTGAACTCCTTGATGCAATATGTTGGTAATAACTTTTCTTGATTCCTTGGTTTCTCTTTTGAAGTGGACCTGTTTGCCATTGTAGCTTAATAAATCTCTTTGTCCTGGGATTTCGGTGACTCCCACGTGGAAATTTTCACGTGCATTTTCTTCATCTAATCTATGATGTTGAAAGGAGGTGGATTATCTTTGTATTTTCCTTTTTCAAGCGCAACCTTTCTCGGAGCTTGAGTAGGCACATGTGTTGCTTTGCAACGGATGCCTTAGGCTAATTTTGCACATTCAAAGCTGCACTTGTCTTATTAAAAACTTGTGGTGTGCGAGTAGGTGGAGAAACAAGTGAGTTAGATGACTGCCCTTCCTTTATGTTCCTCTTCTTTGATCATGTATTAGCAGCTACACCCTAGAAAGGAGGTTGATTAATTCCAAAAAAATCTTCCACCCGCTTAATTGACTAAGGTGGTTTATGTTGGAGAAGCCTCTTGTTGATTTGTTTGCTGCTGATTTTCTTCCTCACTTGGTTCTTGGGACACACCAACCATTTGAACCATCAAATCCTAATTTAGTGCACCATTGAAGCATGTTGATTGATTATGAGGTAGATTATAGGGGTAACATCATTCATACTCCTGAGCCATGTTATATTGGGTGGGAACCAAGGCCCTTGATATCGAAGCTTCATTTGGATCATATGGTTGGAATGGCCTAACATCTATAGATTGTCCCCGATTCCAATTCACATGTTGGATTGGTGGCATGTTTGATTGAAAAGGAAGTCTATTAGGTTAAGCTTGAGCCTGGTATGGCCTATAATTATGAGCTTGTTGCCTCTCGATGGTCACCAATTTATTCCCTAGGTTTTCTAGCTACTTCATAACCTCATGTAGCTCCTTCGAAGTGCTTGAAGAATTTCAATCTTCACTGTTGCTTTGATTCCTATGGGCTAGAATGGGATTTAACTCAAGTGTTTGACTAGTTATAAGAGTTCCCACCTGGGTAGAGAGGCATTAGTGGGCTTGGTGTGATCTTGCCTACTTGAATCAAATAGTTTTCTTCTCGATAGTTGTGTTGTACGCCCTGCAAAGTGTTGTTCCTCCCATTGATTGGATCATCATAACAATTTAATAATTAAGGGCCTTTAAGAAGTAGAGGAATGCTCCCTCGGTAAATGGCCTAATAGCTATTGGAATCTTATCCCATGTCCATTGGAAATGGAAATTAAAATCTATCATTTATTCATTTGGAGCTTGCTTGATAGTTGTCAATTGTTCCAATAAATATAGATTGTCTACCCTTTCTCCAAACTGATTGAAAAGAGCCGAGCACAATTGATTCTAATTTTGAATAGACCCCAAGGCCAAGATCCTAAACCATTATAAGGCATTTCACTTGAAATATGATGCCAAAATTTGACTACAATGTCCATTTCATTAATTGCATGAATTACATGCAGACATTAGTGATGTCATGGATGTGGTCAATAGGAGTTGTATGGTTTTCTCTCATGAAGTAGGGGATGTTTTTTAGTGCTACAATGGGTAAGTATTTTGAGCATTTAGGGAAAGTGGACTACTTCCTGTGAAGATGAAAAAGATATTTGGTGGTTCTTGTGGGGGTTGTTGATATGCCATTATGATTGGACTTAGAACCCTAGTGGACTCAAGAACGAGTCTAGCCGATGGAGGTGTAGATAAATTCTTGTTAGGTGGAGATGGTGATCTTTGTGGTCTTCTTCCTCTCCTTCCTCTTCCGGTGATAATTACGGGTATACGAATATTCCCTTTTCTCTTGATTCGCACCAGTTCAAACTCTTCTCATGTACTTGGGTAGCTTATGTTGATATACCACCACTAAGTTCTAACCCTTGGAGTTGTCGGATGTGTTAGGAAATAAGCCTCAAAAGGCTAGGGTTTAATCAAGACACACACTTGATCTTGATAAACTAAATAAAATAAATTTAAAGGGCTTGAAGGCTAACTTTGGAGGTTTTCATCATTACCTCAGCAATCGCCAAAGGTGTTAAAATCTCAAATGCGTGGATTCCCAAAATTAAAAACCTCTTAATCTCTCGAAAATGAGGGAAACCCCAAAACCGAAAGCAACAAGTTTTGAAGTTAGAATTTCAAAATGTCCAAAATTGAAGGATTCACAAAACCTAAAATCCCGAAATCCTGAAATTTTCGAATGTTGAAACCCCGAAATTGAAAAAATCCCAAAATTTTAAAAATCAAAATTTCAAAAACTAAGGACACACTTTTGAAGATTAGACTCCAATCTATGTGCTCATGAAATTTTGAATTTCTTTACTCATGAAGACCCCCCAAAATTTGATTTCAAAACTATACTCCTTAGGTGAAAGGTCTTAAATTCAAAATCTAGTAAGTATGAAATCCAAATTTCTTGAAAATACCTTCAAAGTTTATAGAAAAGACTTCTTGTCCCACCGAGCGTTCCAAAACTGTTCGTGTGGAATCACACCACCCCTAATTGTTGACATTTTAATGATTGAGATAGTCGGTGTGATTTCACAACATGGAGCTTTTCCAAAGTTTGGGACTTTGTGATTGGGAAAGCTCTTCGAGAAAGGTCGGTTCCTATTCCTAAATCTATCACTAGTCACCCAATTTTTCCAAGAACTATTCTAATCCTACCCTAATTTTCCAAGGAGACTGGGATAAGAATATTCTAAGAAAATTAAACCTAATCTAACTAGAGGTGATTCACCAATAAGGAATGCTAAATATATGACTTTGCATGGGGATGAAAACAAATAAGATTGAGGAGGATGAATACTCATCACAGATCATCAATTGTTACAATTCCATTCACCAATAAACAAAATCCATTAAAATATGTAATAACAATTAGAACATGCACAAATAGCTTGAGTAGTAATGAGAGATCAGATAAAAGACAATAACACAAAAGAGGGTTTAGAATAATCCATGATTTGTTCTATTTCTTCACAAGTTGATACAATACATTCAAGGGCCAAGAGGCACAAGGATTACATTACGTTTCAATGGGAAGCTTGAGCTCCACATATTTTCTCCTAGAAAAGAAAATAAGGGAGGGGCAAAGGCAAAAATCCAACCTTTAGAATTGTGCCCCTCCTTACAATTTATAGTAGATGAAAGAGAGGAGAAAGAGAGAGAGAGAAGAATCCCAAAATTTCTCCAAAACCCATTAAAAACCATTATTTAATCTATAATGAGTACTTAAAGATTTACAAAATCTAAACTTCATTAATGGTGTTTCCTTGAACAAGAAGAAACTAACCTTGATAGACTCTCAAGATAGCTCTTGTAGCCTTATCATGGACTACTCTCCAACCAAACTCATTAATGGACTTCACCTAATGTTGTATTGTTTTCCATTTTCAGAGGTCCAAACCCCCAAAATCTGAAATTTGATGATGTCATGCTATAGACCCTAAAATTACCTTTCTAATGAGTATAGTTTTGTAAGAAATAGATGAGTTCAATGAGAGATATCACCATTTTAGTATAGGTTGCATCTTAGACTTAAACTTTACTTGCCTCCTTGGGCTTTAGATTTGGCCATCACCATCAAATTCTCCTCTAAAATCATTTCCAATGACTATAATTTTGCTAATGGTTTGAATTTCGGGCATGGTTTGGTTCTTCTCAAGCTCCACCGAGCTAACTCTGTTCACCTATTGAGTTGCCTTCAATGCAACTTGGCTTACATGCCACCTCCAAACTTTTCCAACTCTCCCCACCCACCTACCGCACTGAACTCCCAATGAAGATCAGCTCGACGTCGATGTGATGACTCGGTGGGGTAGTTTTGATTTTTATGTGGGCGGGAATGTTGGATTTTGAGATTTCAGGCTTGACCACTTTGGAAATATCCCACTAATCCAACTCGAAATGACCCCGAAATCACCTATCCCTAAATTTCAAAGTTTTATGACTTCAGGTTTTTCACCTTTTAGAACTCACTTGGCTCCACATCGAACTCCACACCTCACCAACCTCGAATGATGTGTCGAGATGACCCCAAAAACTATGTCGGGTTGACCCAAAATAACTCATTGTGCCCACCAACCACTTTCATGCTTTCATGCTTCTTGCTTTCGGAGATCCAGAGCCCATTTTTCGGGCTTCTTGTTGATCTTACCCCGAACCGAAACCTCGAAGCTGCCTCGACGTTAGGATCCTAACATTGACTCACCCTCATACTTTTTCAGCTCAAGTGAGTGTACATAATAAAATTAGGTCACACTCCCTTTGGTCCCTTGACAAATAAGCACCCTTCATCACATTCACCTAGCCATGACCCCTTTCACCCTATAAATATTAATTTAATTAAATTAATGCATTATCCTCACTATATTTATTATTTAAATATCTTATTTTAAATAATATCCACACATACAGTTCGCTTAGACACCTCACCAAGCCAACTTAACCTAATACCTATTCTTAGTAAGTTGCCATAACTAACTGAGTCTTACCCAAACCCTAAAAATCAATACCTACATTCCCTCTAACCACATTCCCACATGCTCACAAGAAGCTCCCAGTCTAATTCGTTGGTTAACAACACAAGATCCAAGGAAATCAAGAGGATCTCCCTAGTTTAGTAAACCTAGGAAATCTCACCTTGACCGACACCGGTTACCCCTAACCATTGCCGGTTAAGCTGGAACCGTCGTCGGTTACCCTTTTAACCCCAAAACAACTTTATTCTCAAGGTTGGAAGTGGGAAGTTGGAAGCAAAGAGGTTGGTGAGAATTATCACATCTCAGAGAGATAACACATCTTTAGAGAATGAATTCCAGTGAGACCACACATGTAAGGAAGGAGACCAAACATCTTTTCCTACACAGCCATCCCAGCCACGATTTGATCTAACCAAGCAAAGAGGAATGCACATGCAGCCCATGAAAAAGCTTTCCTTTAGCTAGTGATCACTTGCAACCTTCAAACCTCTCATCAGCACCTCCATCCCTCACTCACAGGCATTCAGGACTAGAATCCAAGTAAGTATAACATCATACTTTTCTGGTTTATTTCATTTCATCATCATTTTATCATCTATTGTTTACCTAGCCACCTATTGACCTTCTCCAACATTACCACCTCCATACCCATTAAAGCCTCACCGAAGCGTACTCCTAGTCACCCAATACCTCATCCCGACTAACCAAAGTCCTGTGTCTACAATCACAAAGGAGACCTAAAGCTTGTTTCTGTAACATTCCCATATTTCATAATGCTTAGGCACCGGTCACACGTGACCATCGTCGATTACCCAGACCGACATCGGTCTCTGTATTTTCCCACGGCCAAGAAGCGAGAGACCTACCCACTTAATTTCATCTCACCCCCATCAACCTTCGTGATCTACCCAAGACCTCTATCAAACTTGCAGAACCCAGAACCAATCATTTGACCTTTGGATTCTATTCTAGCTTAGCTTGTTAGATTAGATCTATTTCTTATTGTGTTTTAAGTGAGATACCTAAATAATTTCAAATTACAATAGGATTTACTTTTTTTACAACATTAAATTGTTTAAAATAGTGGACTAACAACCATCTAGGAAGTATCACACTTCCCGGATCTAGCATACGCTAGGCAGTTCACTGCCCATATTGTTTAATTCCTTCTTGTGGTCTTGCTTTGCATTACAGGTAGTTCCTCCTAGCCAAAAGGAATCTCTCATGATCAGTTGTGGATTTGGAAGTCATACACGCGCAACAACCCATCAACCAACATTTGAACAAGGTATTCCTCCTATGCCCGTTACCCTATTTGTTTCGTCAACACTTCAAAGAAACAATCTAAGAAAAAGGTGAAACATTTTGCCACGCTTGGTGGGACCCATCCGGGGTTCCTTGCATTTCATTCATTCCTAGGAAAATTTGTGTGTTTGTTTCACTTCTGAAAAGCATACACACTAATTTTCTTCCTTGGTAACCCACCTCTTATTTCTATTTGCTCTAAAAGAAACTTTTCTTTTGGTGTAATTAAAAAGAATCATTTCTTTATGTTTTCTACATTGTAGTGAAAGAGCATCCCTCTTCCTCTTCATTTTATTGTGTCATCCAATTTCACATTTTGATTTGGGCTTAAAAATAAGTGCATTCCATTCTGATTTATTGCATTAGCTCACATTAATTGAGGGCAACCTATATGTTGGAAGTCATGCCCAACTGATGGTTGACAAATGAATCGTAGAAAAGCACTTCTTTCCTTTTCTCTTTCTTTGAGTCTTACCAAACCTCACAAAAATTCAAAATACATACATTCTTAAACAACATCCTACCTGGAAGAAGTTATAGGTGATCACATGATCACCACACGTGGCCACCATTGCTCATTACTCTGTCAAGTCATACTTCAGAGAAAATCCCACCCCCACCATAACATACCTGAAACCTCACCTTTTAGATCTCCTTCTTTGTAGGAAGCCATCCTCACCAAAAAATCTATTTCACAATTCATGTGTCATTCCCTAAATAGCATAAGATAAACAAACATAATAGAAAAGGAACTCCTAGGATCGCATTTTCTTAGTGTTTTTGCTTGGCTTGCGTTTTGAGGTGAGAGATCACGTTCTTCACTTTTTTGTTCATCCTTGTATGCTCCTCATCACAGCTGGTGTATTCCGGCTTCACTGAGTGTTCCTGGGCCATATCATCATCATTCTCAGAATTCTAGGTCTAATTCTACATCGATTTTAATTCACAACCATTTTTCTTTCATCATTGTTTGATTTCACGAATGCTTGTCATCGGTTGCCTCGATTTACCATCATCATCGGTTATACCCCAACCGACATCGGTTCAGTCATTTTGCTAACCTACTCAAAAGGACATTTTCATTCATTTTTTTATACTTTTCATAGTCCCCTGCCTTTGTCATCATTCCATTGACATTTGTAAAAATCATCAGATTTGGCATACCTATCAAATTTTACCTTCTACCTTGTTGTTCACTCACTATCCATTTTCTACTGATCGTAGCTATTACCCCTGACCATAGGCATCAATTTTCCCTAACCGGCATCGGTTTTCTTGTTTCACATTCTAGCCACCATTTGGTACTTAATCTACTTTTTGTCACCAAATTCACCTATTCCTGTTGTTCTCTATGTCATTTATAGAGAAGCAGCCCTACCTGATCAGTACTGGTTCACATGGTGCTAACCCGAAGACAAGCAAGCACACTCGTATTTCATGCCAGTTTTCAACCACTCCCACCTAGTCCTTCACCACCTTCCATTTTATCACCAACCATGGATCCCATCCAGCCTATTACTATCGCTACCAAAGATGAAGATTTCGCATGACTCCTTGACCAAAACCCTATCGCCTTACAATTTTACCTTTCCCACTCATCCACTCGAGATGCCTCGGGTCAGTTGATATACGACATGCTCGTATCTATCCCCCCGACTCTCGCACCCACTCCCGCATTGGCCCCATCTGGCTCCATGTTGCCCGCATCTACCTTACTCCCGGTCATTTTACAGATTAGGTCCTATACCCGTTATGATATTCGCGTCTGTTACCCCCGTAGCACCCGTTACATCCACCATACCCTCGATAACTACCTTGAACACAATATCATCTACCCTTAATGTCTCACACATACCCATAGCTACATTACTACCTCAAAGTGTTGGTGACCCCTACCCCAATTCATAACGTGGTCCGTTCCATTCCAAAATCATTAGCCCCTATTGCCACTAGGGTTACCATGACCCTTCCACCCCATATACATACTATCAACAACCTCCCATTTACTCCATTATTAACTCAAGGTACATGTACCCCATGTTTCACTACCTTCTTCTCCACCAACCTACATGGCAGCCCCATACACTGGAGTGTCACCCCTATTATATGCCCAAAACCAACCTTCTCACACTACAGGAGGCATCCAATCATCACAACCCACCAATGACCTAATTAAATTGATGTTGGACAAGATGCAGACATTAGAGGCATCAGTTTCCAACTCCCACAACACTCTCACCTACGACAAGATTTGCAATGATCCCATTCACCCATCCATTCCTATTCGTTCATACCCTATGCATTGGGAAATGCCTAAATTCAATCGTTTCAATAGCAAAGAAGACCCACAGCAGCATTTGTGGTCGTTAAAACATGGGTAGTATCCTCGATCTCTCATGATGATGCCTTGCTCTTAAGAACCTTTCCCATGTCCCTCACTTGACTTGCATTAGATTGGTATAGTGGGTTACCTAAACACTCTATATTCTCATTCAATCTTGTAGCCCAAGCCTTCTTGGATCATTTCTCTATTAATATCATCGATAAGGTTGCCATGACCTGTCATCACCAATCTGGAACTATGATAATTCTTCACGGGAACTCCTCGTCTTTATGATTATTTACTAATGCACATGACCTTTAGTTTGGTGGATGTAATCTGGAAACAAAACAACAACATAACACAAGAATACCATCGACTATGATAAGACGGAATGATGACAAATCTGAAATATCAAAGTAAATAATAATATTAACATGAAATTGTTACAATCTCACCCATGAGGTACTTCAAGTGTTATTGACTTCACTTGCCTTTCACCAAGACTATGGGAGAAACTTTACAATTACACCTCTTAATGGCTTTTTCAACACACCTTTAACTGATGGCTTCCTTCACACTCTTTCTACAATATTTCTCACTACTTCCTTCTATGCTAAATGAGGGGGGTGGCCTCTCTATTTATAGAACTTACAGGCTTATCCATCTTATCTCTAAGATAGGATAAGAAATCCACTCTGACGAATCATATTCCATACCTTAACTCTTATATGTACATGTAAGCTTATCTTTTAAGATAAGATAAACCTTATCATTTTACATGGGTTCCACATTTTTAGACTTTTTACAAATAAAATACACAAAATATTTATGACCTCACTCCTTGTCCTTATTACCAATATAATATTTCTAATTCCTAATCATGTAGACCCTACTTCTCTAATTACCCAAACTTTGACATTTTAACATTACCGGACCACTTACGACAAATATTTACTTTTTACAACATTCCTATTGTACTTTGATTGTTACCGTACTCCACATTATTGGTGGCACCGTACTGGTGGCGCCGTTATCTTCTATCAGACGCTACTACTAATTATACTTAACAACATCCTATTCCTAATACATACATTAATGAAATAGAAATTACGGAGGAAAATTTTAGTGTCGACATCTTCCCCCTTCTAGCTTCTACTCCGTCCTCGAGTAGACTTATTCCAGTGCTTGGAAAATCTTCAACTTGTCGTGGTTGACCCATTTCGTAATGGGAGTGCCATCCAATTCCTCCAGTCGGTACGTACCATTTTCATGCACAGCTGTTATTTTGTAGGGCCCCATCCATTTTGGAAGAAATTTTCTCTGTCTTCTTTTTTGTATCTGGAATCATATACTAGAACCAAGTCATTCACATGAAATGGAGACCACTTTGGATCTTTTGATCAAAGTATTCCTTCGCTTCATTTTCTTCTTATAGCTTGTATCCTTAGCTATTTCCCTCATTTCCTCTAGCAAATGAAGATGTACCAACCTTTCTTTTACTGAATCACTTTCATCCATCCTTTCATTTTTCATAACTCTCACAGTGGGAATATCAAACTCAATAGGAAGAACTGGATCAATGCCATAGGCCAACTGAAATGGAGAGTATCATGTTGCTAACTTTGATGTTGCCCTATATGCCCACAATCTTTGCATGAATCCTTTTATCCCATTTATGCACCTGCAAGGCTGCATCTTTTGCTAGAATTTGACACAACACAAAATTTGTTCGTTCCACCTGTCCATTTGTGCTTGGCTTGTATGTTGTTGCCTTCCTATGCTTAATAGAAAACTTATTGACTAGGGCTTCTACCACCTCATTAATGAAGTGGCTTCCTTGATCTGTTACAATTTATAATGGACAACCAAATCTAGTGACAATGCGTTCATATATGAACCTTGCCACTTCATCCATGGAAGTTGTTTTCAATGGCCTAGCTTCAACCCACTTGGTTAAATAATCTGTGGCAACTACAATATACTTATTTTGGCGTGAGGTAGTTGGAAGTGGACCTACTAATGTCTATTCCCCACTTTTCAAAGGGACCAAGTGGAAGAATAGGGCATAAGGAGTTGATGAAGTCTTACGGTTACCATGTGTTTGACAAATATCACATGTCTTACAATAATTATAACAATCTTTAAAAAGAGTGGGCGGTGATAACTGCATCCAAGATCCTTCTTGCTTTGTAAGTTGTCCGGAGAAGTGCCCTCCACATGTACCATTGTGGAATTATTCTGTGAGTTCCTTCCCTTGATCACGTCCATGCCCTCTTATCTGTCCATCGAGGTCCTATTCGAAATAATACTCCATGCGAGAATAGAATATGGACGATAGATTGAGTAATCTTTCTCTTAGTCTTTGCATTGGCACCATCGGAAACTTGAATTCATTCGAGATAATTCTAAATATCTATGTATTCACTAGGGATTGTGTCGAGGGATAACAATCTTTGCATCTAGAAAATCGTCATCATCACAAGATTAACCTAAACCATCATAGGCTCGAGAGAGTGCATCTGCATTGACATGCTTCTTTCTGGCCTATCTATAATATCAAATTCAAATTCTTGTAGGAAAATTATCCATCTTATTATCCTCCCTAATGGGTTAGGCTTATTTACAATATATTTTAGAGCACGATGATCTATTACAACTAGAAAATTTTTCCCTAGCAAGTAATTTCTAAACTTCTTTACAGCAAAAATGATAGCCATAGCCTTTTTTCATTACTGGTATAATTTACCTCAAGACTTTGCTCATTTTTATGCGCTCCCAAAGTAAATTGGATGTTCATTCCCATTTTCATCCTTTTGGATCAAAGTACTTCCTAGTGCTGCATCTCGAGGTATCGTGTACACAATGAATGGCTTGCTCCAATCTAGATTCTTCAAAGCAGGTGAAGACACGGGGCTTCCTTGATTGTCCAAAAGCTTCATGCGCCTCATTTCCTAGTTCATAAGTAACATCATTCTTCAAGAAGCTGGGTTAGTGGTCATGTGCAATCTTTGAGAAATTCTTGATGAACCTTATATAGTAACCCACATGGCCTAAAAATGATCTCAACTTACTTCTATTCATAGGAAATGGTAAATCTTTGATTTTTGAAACTTTATCAGGATCGGTACCAATACCATCTCTGGATACAACATGCCCTAACAAAACACCTTTAGAACATCCAAATACACACTTTGTAGGGTTTAGTGAGGCTTGTGCTTCATCTAACCTTTGAAATGCTATCTCCATCAGTGCGGGTGGTCCAACTTGCTCCCATAGATGCAAAAATCATCCGAAATACTCACGATGAAGCTCCCGATGTAGGGTTCGAACACCCTATTCATCAAACACTTTGGAATGTTCTTTGGAGCATTACACAACCCAAAAGGCATAACTCTATAAGAAAACATTCCCCAAGGAGTGGTGAACGTGGTCTTGGTGATCTTTCTCTTGCTATACGAACTTGGTTGTAGCCAGCATTATATCCATCAACAAAACTATAGCACTCCTAGTCACTACTTCATCTAAGATCGATCGAAAATGGAAGAGGGTAATGATCCTTCTTTGTTGCCTTATTGAGCTTCTGTAATCAACACAAATGCATAGCTTCCCATTCTTTTTTATTGAGATCACAATAGGAGAAACCCATTCTGAATTCTCCACGGAAAATATGAATCTGCATCAAGCAACTTATCTATTTCTTCTTTTACGGTCTTGGAAAAATTAGGATTCATTATATATGGCATTTGCTTTATGGGCTTAGCACCATCTACCACTCAATAGAATGTTCTACCCAACTTACTTGATGGAGTTCCTTGTAATCAAAAGTGAATAGGTGTATGTACCTTGAAAAGAGTGGAGGTAGGATTCCTTCTCACTCTCCATCACAACATCACCAATCTTTATTTTTTGGAGAAGATCATCAACTTCTTCTTGAGATAATTTTATGGGCTCATGAGTTGGTGTGATTGGAAGGATATCCATATTTGAAACATCAACCTCACTTTTTTCATCTTTAGTGTCCACTTCTTTGGTACTAGAGTAATCGAGGATGTCCAATCATCGGTTTCATCACTTGAATCCACGAGGTTACGCCTTATGATGTTGAGGGATCACGTTTATCTTCACCCTCTCTATACCACATCCAAGTGTCATGAAACCTTCATTCCAGTAGTTTCTTGCATGAACTCTCCTTAGCCATGGTCTTCCCAGCAACATTGGGTACACAACAGTACCATTTTTCATCACCTGAAAGTCTACCACACATAAAACACCCATAATGAGATATTGCCACATTTGAAACTACACCTTCTGGTTTAGTTTTTCCTTTATTTAATGACCTTAACATAAGTGTTGAAGGGCGATCAATTTTTAAACCCAACATATTCATTACAAACTCGGTCATTACATTAACTGCAGCACCTCCATCAACTAAGACATCATGAATTGAAATACCATTACATAATACCTCAGCTTGTGGAGCATAGGGATCCGCCTCTGCCTCCAAAACAAGGACCTCAACCTCCTTCTTTCGTCGAGCATTGAGTCCACTTCGCAGCTCCCGCCTCTTCTTAGAAGACATAGCCAAGAGTTGACCATATGTAATATTTGCAGGCCTTTTGGATAGATCTTCCAAGATGGAGTATGGTCCTTGCCCCTGTGAAATCAGAAAATCCTGCACACCCAACTTTCTTCTCCTATGTTTCTTATTAGTTTCTCCTTTCATCTTCTTAGGATCATTTCCATCTTGATTATCTTTTTCTTTCTTTCTTTTTGTTACAAACACATCTACTTCATTATTTCTGCTCTTATCTACTACATCAAAAGAATTCACAGGTGCTTTTCCTTTATCATTATCTCCTTTACGGATGTAGAAGCTCTATCGGACAATTATACTTATAATGACCCTTTTATAACAACCATAATATACAACTTGAAATATTTCTTTTTGGACCTCTATCTCCTCCCGAGAACTAAATTCTTTTCCTTGAAGAAGATTAATAGTTAAGCTCGACCCATCTTTTTTAGCAGATTTTCATACTCGGTAGATGTACTAGGAGAAATATTTGTGCTCACCTAAGGAGTGGTTGTGGATTCTAGACCAAAGGTCTTTGGTGTAGGCTCTACTTTAGCAACAATTTCTTTGGGCTCCTCTTCCATGCTTTCTTCTTTCCTTCTTGCAATCTCCTTTGCTTGTTCAATGGTAGTTGGGTGGTCATACTTCACTCGTTGTCTGATCTCTGGCTTCATCCCAAGAATGAAGTGCTTACATAGGAGATTATCCACGCCATTCATCAACCCATCCGCTAATCCTTCCTTCCGGATCTGGGCATCGAGCTTCCTCCTTAGCTCTAGAACACGAGCATGATAATCCCTTATCTTCTCCTTCTCTCCTTGGGATAGCTTTGTGATATCAATCATGAGATCTGCATATTTTGTTATTCACCAAATTCTTCAAGAAAACTTTCAGTTAATAAATCCCATGAATTTTTCACATTAGCACCTAGTGTTTCAAACCACCTAAGTGTTGAACCATCCAAAAAGGTAGGAAAAATTAAATCCATTGTTCCCTTCTTATGAGGCCATTACAAATACAAGATCGTTTAAACTCTTGAATGAAAGAAGAAGCATCTTCATTAGATTGAGCTGAAAAAACAGGAATCTTTCCCATTTTCAAAAGTAACCAGTGAAATACCAACCCACAAGTACAATCAACAAGACTTATGTGCACAAATAATTAGAATCACTATACTAGAAAGTGACTTTACACCTTTCTATAGTAAAATAGAAATGACCACGATAAATTATGGTAAAACTTGACTTATTGCGGTAAAACCGACTTTCTTGTGGTAAACACTATTCACGATAAAAAGTGAAGTTCTTTGCGGTAAATACTATTCACGGTAAAAAGTGACTTTCTTGTGGTAAATACTATTCCCGAGAAAAAATGAATTTACCATGGTAACTACTATTCACGGCAAAAATGACTTTACCATGGTAGCTACTATGCAGTAAAAATAAAGTTACCCTCGATTGATTTTTGACTAAGTGGGAATTCTCTCCGGAAAATCCACCACGAGGAATGGTCCGGCAACGGAACCAAAATGTCATCACCAATCCGGCACTATGATAATTCTTCACGGGAACTCCTCGTGCTTTATGATTATTTACTAATGCACATGACCTTTAGTTTGGTGGATGTAATCTAGAAACAAAACAACAACATAACACAAGAATACCATCGACTATGATAAGACGGAATGATGACAAATCTGAAATATCAAAGTAAATAATAATATTAACATGAAATTGTTACAATCTCACCCATGAGGTACTTCAAGTGTTATTGACTTCACTTGCCTTTCACCAAGACTATGGGAGAAACTTTATAATTACACCTCTTAATGGTTTCTTCAACACACCTTTAAGCGATGGCTTCCTTCGCACTCTTCCTACAATATTTCTCACTACTTCCTTCTATGCTAAATGAGGGGGTGGCCTCTCTATTTATAGAACTTACAGTCTTATCCATCTTATCTCTAAGATAGGATAAGAAATATACTCTGACGAATCATATTCCATACCTTAACTCTTATCGTACATGTAAGCTTATCTTTTAAGATAAGATAAACCTTATCATTTTACATGGGTTCCACATTTTTAGACTTTTTACAAATAAAATACACAAAATATTTATGACCTCACTCCTTGTCCTTATTACCAATATAATATTTCTAATTCCTAATCATGTAGACCCTACTTCTCTAATTACCCAAACTTTGACATTTTAACATTACTAGGACCACTTACGACAAATATTTACTTTTTACAACATTCCTATTGTACTTTGGTATTATTACCGTACTCCACATTATTGCGCGTCTTGTGTGCCGTTATCTTCGACTAATTATACGTTATCTTCTATCGATGCTACTACTAATTATACTTAACAAAATCCTATTCTAATTCATACATTAATGAAATAGGAATTACGGAGGAAAATTTTAGTGTCGACATGGACCAATCTATATTCCACATGTCAATATGAGGACGAATCTATCATAGATTTTTTTCACTCGCTAACACCTAATCAACCAACTTACCTTCAAACTACCACAAAAGAATTCATCGAGCTCTTCACATGGGCTTGTGCGAGGCATATCTCACCGACCTTGCAGGTCCAAACCTTCTGAACATTCGATGAAGCATTCACTATGACACGAAAGTTAGAGATTCGGGCCATCGAAGAGAAGAAAATCCAATTACGCAATAAGAATTCGGCATTCAAGTTGAATGATACCTCTTCTTCTTCCAAACCACAAACCAATTATTCAAAAGCTAAGGGCACCGCTAACACAGTGGTACTCAAGGCCGGCCTAGCTCATCCGTCAAATTAGGCTACCCCCTCATCTAATCTCTCACCTATCTAGACTTTTCAATTCAGATGAGAGCAATGGAAATATACCCCAATTGGGGAGCCTTACTCTTCTATCTTAGAAAAGCTTATCAAAGCCGGATCCATCACCCTTGCACCTATAAAACCACACATTGGTTTTGACCCTACTCGCCCCTTGCCGCATGGTATAAAGAACTAATTTCTGTAACTATCATCGAGTAAAGGGTCATAGTAATGGCAATTGCATCAATTTCAAAAATATTGTCCAAGAAATTCTCAAGAAAGTCGAGTTAACCATGGATAATCCTAATGCACCTACCAACCAAAACCTACATATCTTCAACAAACCATTTCCTAAGCATGCCCCTTTCTTTGATCAAACCGGTGAGACCTCCACTAACGATACCCATACCCGCGAGGTTCACACTATCTTTAATGACGCACCTGTCACCTCCTAATTACCCCATATTCCTTCCATAGAGGAGATCCTAGCCCGAAATCCTCCTTCGCATTGGAACCAACCTCCCTGTTCCTTCACCAACAGAGGAACACCTTTCATCTCCTTCATCACCTACGGAGGAATCTTTCGCTAACATTGAGACCATCTCACCCCTGGCTTCACCACTTAGAGAGCCTTTAGCTCCCCACAGAGAGCACGGTACCTCCTCCCCATAGAGGAGCACCCATCATCTCCACCGCCTATCATAGACCCAGTTGAGATACCTTTTCCCCTTGGTGAGCATTCTCCATCAGCCACCCAAAATCCTACAGACCTACTTTCAGCTCTCTTACCCACGGAAGCTGAAGCTAGCCAATTCCATGTCTCTAAGACACATTTTACGAGAATTGTCCATTAGGTCCTCACCAACTCCACCTATAGATGTTCCATTCTCACATTTGGTTGATCACTTAGATTATGTGGATAGGGCTCTACTATGGGGTGCCTTTTACTCCCCGTCTCAACACAGATGCAAAGATCCCTTGCCGATACCTCCACAATTTACCCAAAAATATTTCAACCAATCAAACCAAACCCAACCACCTCTATCACAACCCCTTCCATGACACCTATTATAGCTCAAACCACACCCTTACCCATAACTCAACCTACACCTAAACCCAAACCCATACCTACAACATTTGCTTTGACTAAACCCATTACCACTTTAGGGGTCACCCGACCACCAGCCTTACTCATCCGCCTATCAAAATGGATTTAGCTACATCCTCCAAAGTCAACACCATACCTACTCTGACACCCAAACAGAAGCACCAAACCCATAGAACTCATACCCCGGCTGCGCCAATCACACCTGCACTTTTCTCGTCCGTCTTAGGATCTCAACTTCCCACATGGTGAAGAAACCTCCACCCATCATAAACAAAAAAACACAACAGCCCATTCCTTCCTCACAAACCTCGACCTACCCAGGACACCCAACCCAACTTACACCTACACCTATAGCCTCTTTACCACCCATACCTCGATACCCTCGGCTATTGCTTCACTACCCACTACACTTCAATGATGTCTCACGCATCTCAAACATGACCGCGTCATCTACCTTCACAACACCCCCATTATCCCCGTGGGTAACTCGCCCTCTTCCTCCATCGAGCTTTTCCTTCTAGACCTCATACACCCACATCACCTTTACCCAAGAAGGTGCAACCCAAACACAAAACTCCACTACCCCACAATAAGGTAGTCAAAACGACCACACACCCTCCTACCCATCCATCTACTATACCCATACCTAAACAAACATGACTGACACCTAAAACCACACCAAAACCTAAACCCATGGCTCGACCCCCTCCTCTTATAAATAATATTCCTCAACAATCACCTACACCTACACCCAAACCCACATTTACTTCCCATTGTGATCCACTAGTAGGGTCTTATGCCAAAATTTTAACCAACCTCCTGGAGACCTCTGTCATCACATTACCACCACTCAGACCTTACGACCCCCTCAAACCCAAGCCAAAAGGGTTTGATGATACTAAAATTTGTGCATACCATCGTGTGCCAGGACATGATGTGGAGAATCTGCAAAGGCCTTGAAAACCATCCTTATCCAATTGTGTCCACCAGAAACCAACTTTGATGATGATGACCTTCTCGATGAGGATCCTGCTTCACCAACACCCATTCCCACACTACCCACTCAATGACCACAACCTCCACCCTCACCTCTCCTAGAGCCATCCCCAAGATTTCAAATTAACATGGTTCACATCAGAGAACTTTCCATGCCACCACCCAAATGTCATTGCCCAACTGACCTCACAGGGTTTTTCTCCTCCGGTAGGTTTTTCCGTCATGTCGTTATACCACTCACCCTACACCTTCTCCATTTTCCAACTCCCCTCAAATCAACATGATACATGTCACTACACGTGCTCAGAAGGATAAGGGAAAAGAAAAGGCAACTAACCCACCAACCAATCCTATACCCAACATACCATCTGCACCCATACCTAAAATAACTATCCGTGGCCCCACGTACCCCATTTCTAATGGTGTCACACATCGCACCATGCTCAAAAATTACACCAATCACCCCTCAAAATGTCCTTATATGACCTCATCCAAACCTCGGAATCCCATCATCAAGCTCTCATGGAGGTTCTTCAATCAATTGAGGTTTTACCTAATGACCCTACACCCGTAGCCTCCATTATCACACCCCATCATGTAGCCTCTCTCACCAAATTACCACCTTCATCTTCACCCCACCTTGTTCACCAAGTGGCCTCCCTTAGCTTCTCAGAGGAAGAGATCGCTGCCACACCAAAATGATGACCTGGACCCATCCTCTTCATCTCTATCCACATCGATGACATATGGGTATGCCATGTGATGATTGATGGGGGTGCTAGCATTAACATCATTTCATCCCATGCATTCGCTCAAATGCGCATACCTGACAATTACATGCATAAACACCCGGTCATGTTGCATTCATTCAATGATGCTATCACCTCTACACTAGGCACGTCATCCTCCACATTCACATGGGCCCCCACATTATTCGAATTGTTTTACGTTTTAGAGGGGGAATTCAATATAACATGTTCTTGGTAGACCCTGGATCCATGTCATGGGTTGTGTTCCTTCCACTTTGCATCATTGTGTAAAGTTTGAACATGAAGGACACACCTATACCATTCCATCTGACCCATCACCTTTTAAAACATGCAACATGCTTTACCGACCTAATGATGTGCTCATACCTATCAAGTCATCTACCTCCATGACCACTACCACTTCACCTACACCTCCACCTACTAGTACAGTCATGCTGTTGCTTCTACCACCGCACATACCTCCTCCATTCCTACCACTTCCATAACCTCCACATGGCTGACCCATCAGCTTCCCAATCCATTAACTCCACCTCCGCATCGACCTTCGATACATTATCCATACCAGCTACCTACATACCAACCATTGATCCCTTGGAAGGTGTTTTTCAACACCTCACTCTGGGGGAGTACCACCTATATAGTGTCAACACATTTCTTACTCCACAAGAGTATGGAAGCCTTCACCAACACCCTGCTATGATCATCATATAGGAGAATGTCTCCTTTATGGTCCTCCCCACCTTCGTACTAGTCTCACCTATGGGGGACTTGATACAACCACTTACACACCTGAACCACCATCACAAACCACCCATTTTCCGTTGACTTCCAATCACTTACCAATCACCATTTCACCCACACCTTCCTGCACCGTTGTGCATGGAAGGGTTTTATTTTGGATTTTATGAGCAAGGCCACCATACCATTATTCCATGTACCACCCCATAAACATAATGACCACCATAGTGGTATCGGCTTCCCGAACCACCTACCAAACAGGCCCACATTGAACTCATTAAGGACACTAGCCCTTCTCCACCTTCTTCACCCACTCCACCTTCATCACCACCTTCACCGATGGAGTCGATGGATCTGAATCTATCCCTCCTAACTTTTTTTTTTCATAAACACCATTTCCTTGGGGCCTCTGACTTATCAACGTGAGGGCGAGGCCCCTTCCACTCTTCCCTTCTGTATCCTGAAATGATCGATGATGACACACCTTCAATTAACATTCATTCAATGTCAGGATGATGAATCCATACTCACCTACCTTGGTGTAGAAGACTCATATATTCATTGGTCGTTACCCTCTGAGACAAACCATGTTGAATGAATCGACTATCGAGATCAACATTCATACTCAGGATGACCCGCACATCCTAAAGATCGGACAATCTTTAGATGTTGTTGAACAGAAGCCATCACTTCTTTTCTCCAGAGATCATAACCACGCTTTCACTTGGTCTTATGTAGACATGCCCAGTATTGACCCCACCATAGTGGTCCACAATATCGTAACCATTCCCGATGCCAAACCCATCAAACAAAAGTTGAGGAAAATGCACCCTCGTATTGCTCTTCTCGTCAAAGAAGAACTTCAAGCGCCTTCTTTCCATTTCCTTCATCTTACCCATTGATTATCCTCATTGGATTTCTAACATTGTCCCATTACTAAAGCAACAGGGGGACTCCACATTTGCATGGAACTTTCGTGACCTCAACCTAGCTACCCGAAAGATGACTTTCCCTTACCCGGTATTGATCAGTTGGTTGACCTCACCCTTTGGTCATGAGATGCTATCACTCATGGATGGCTTCTCGGGTTATAACCAAATTTTGCTTGCCCCAGAAGATCAACACAAAACCTCATTCATCACCCCATGGGGGACCTTCTACTATCGAGTCATGCCTTTTGGCCTTAAAAATGTCGGTGCCACATATCAGTGGGCTATGACTTACATCTTCCATGACATCATGCATCACATATTGGAAGATTACGTGGATGATCTCTTGGCCAAATCTAAATGTCGCTCGAGCACCTTATCATCCTCAAAACCATCTTTGACCACCTCATTAAATATTGCATCCGCCTTTAGCCTAAGAAGTGTGTCTTCATGGTTCTCTCAGGAAAGCTCCTAGGATTTATCATTTCCCTCCGTGGTATAGAAGTTGACCCTACTAAAGTCAAGGCCATTCTGGAAATGCCTCCACCCACTAACCTAAAAAACTCTATATAGCTGCAAGGTAAGTTGCAGTCTATTCACCATTTCATTTCACAATTATCGGATCGGTGCCAACCATTTCATCATCTACTCAAGAAGGATGTCTCCTTTAAATGGGATGATGACTATCACAAAGATTTTGAGGCCTTAAAACAATACCTTCTCCAACCACCCGTACTTATCCCACCTAAAGATGATCAACCTTTTTATCTATACATATCCGCTACCGATCACTCCTTGGGAGCCATGCTCGCTCATCGCGATGAACAACATAGGGAGTAGGTGGTTTATTATATCAGCCATACTCTTTTGGACTATGAAACCCGATACACCCATCCGAAAAACTTTGCTTAGCCTTAGTTTTTGTTGCCACCAAACTCGTCATTACCTACTCAACCACAAAACCTATGTTGTGACCAACACCGACCCCTTACACTTCATGTATGCCAAACCTTATCAAAATCAGTGTGCCGCATGATGGCTTATGCTTTTAGCTGATCTTGACCTCGAATTCATTCATCAAAATTCCATCAAGGGCCAAGCTATCACCGACCAATTGGTCGACGCACCTATTTCGGGGATCAACCCTCTAATTTTGACTTTCAGATGAGTCGATTGCTACCCTTTCCCTGGATGAACCTCCTTATCAAATGACACTCTTTTTTATGGTTCCAAGTGTCGTGTGGGGTGGGGCTGGTATTATCCTCATTCCTCTTGATGGAGAACCCATGCCTTTGTCTTTCAAACTAGATTTTGAATGCACCAACAATATTTCCGAATACGAAGCACTCGTACTAGGTCTCAAGCCACCTATGCCCTAGATGTCAAATCAATCAACATCTTTGGTGATTCTCAATTGGTCATAAACCAAGTCAATGGTATGTACCAATGTCATAATGAGATACTTCAAAAGTATAAACATCATGTAGACATACTTTTGACCACCTTTGATCGTTACACCCTTCAAACCATCCCACATTCCACCAACAAATTTGTAGATACCATGGCCTGCTTAGCTTCCCAAATACCCGCTTCACCCACCGATTCCAAAATTTGTCACCATACAATGCCTCCATTCACCTTCTTATTTACCTCATGATGTTTACTCGATCGGAACCAATACCCCTGACTCGAGTGACCTTTGGTATAAACAATATTCTAACTACCTTTCTCTCTCCATCTTACCTCCTGATCTCACCCATAATGGACAACGTGCCTTCCTTAAAAAGGTCTCTCATGTTACATTATCCTGGGAGGACTCCTCTATAAGCATGGCTTTGATGGTATTCTCTTACGATGCCTCACAAGTTTTGAAATTCCTTATACCATTAAGGAGGTTCATGATGGCATATGTGGAGGTCACTTTAGTGGCCTTGTTGTTGCTAAGCGTATTCTTCATCTAGGCTATTACTGGCTGACCCTTAACCATGATTGTTGTGACTACATCAAACATTGTGTAAAATGCCAACAACATTCCAATCTTCATCATACACCCAGTCATGCCTTACAGGTCACTCGTGACCTTTGGCCCTTCTCTCAATGGGGTTTGGATCTTGTCGGAGAAATCAATCCTCATTCTTCCCAATGCCATCAATGGATCATCACTGCTACCGAATACTACACAAAATGGGTAGAAGCCATACCACTCATTTCCATGAAAGCTGAGAAAATATGTGAGTTCATTAACCACCACATCATTTGTCACTTTGGTGTTCCTCATCGCCTCATCACTGACAATGGAAAACAATTCAAAAACAAAACATTGCAAAAACTTTGTGATGCCTTTGGCATTCAGCTTAGTTTCTCATCACCCTACTACCCACAAACCAATGGCCAAGTTGAATCCACTAACAAAACCCTCAACAAAATTCTCATGAAAGTGGTTGATGATACTGGGAAGGATTGGCATACGCACATTCCTTTTTCCCCTATGGGCATACCGCACTAGTATTCACACTTCCACTGTGGCCACACCCTTTTCTCTGGTCTATGGTATAGAGGTTGTTCTACCTCTCGAAGTCCAGATCCCCTCACTCTGTATTTCTCTCCATGACATGCTCACTGATGATGACTTTCGTCAGGACCATTTAGCATACAACTAGAGTTATTAGATGAACATCATCTTAACGCTCTGGATCACCTTCAAGTTTACCAACAACGTATCAAATGTGCCTATGAAAACGTGTTCATGAATGAACCTTCCAAGTGGTGACCTTGTCTTGAAAAGAAAATCAACATGTAACCAAAGTAGAAAAAAGTAAACGGGGAAAATTTTCTCCTAATTGGCTTGGACCATACATCGTGACTCATACCTATGGATCAGGTGCTTATCATTTATCTTCTCTCGATGGTAAACCCAAGCCTGAGCCCCTAAACACCTTGCATCTTTGACCATTCTATTGTTGACTCATTGTCCTACCTCACCCTTTGTCTCTCTCCAGGCTCATCCCTTGAGTGCTACCCACTCCATACACCTCCCTAATGATTAAACCAGAATCATGTGAGTACCCATCACTTGTTATCTTCCCTTGAATATGTGTACCATGGCACTGCACATAGCATGATTCTCATGGATACTTTTCATCTACCTTTAGATGAGATCCCATGGTCATTTCACCTTGACCTTTGAACAAGAGTCCTATCTTTCACCTTGGTCTTGTCCATGACTGCAAAGACCTCACAATGGGACCAAACTCCTTGAGTCAAACTTCTAATAAAAAGATGACTCCCTCAAAAGGACATCTTCCTCTCGACCAATTGTTGCTATAAATAGACTACTCCCACATGAAGGACAAGCTATGTAAAGCTCTTAAAAAAAAAAAAAAAGAAAGAGCAAGAAGCTTCCCGCATCGATCAACTTCACGAAGACCTCAAGGAGTTCAATTTTTCCCATATAGACTTCCCGCATCGATCAGTCTATCTCAACTATAAGTCAAAACAAAAAACTTTTTAGTCATGGACTTTCCCATTGTGACCTAGGACCTCTTTCCCAAAGGGCCTGCTACCTCATACCATATAAAAATTAAAAATTACCTACTCTTCACCCTGTGAACCATGCCCACTCTCATTTCCTACTGCCTCAAGGGACTTCTTGGAACTTAGACATTTGGTGATCATGTGACTACTTTTCATCATAGAACATGTCAATCATGTAATGTCTTTAGGGTCTTATGTTCATCACCTCCTCCAAGGTATGATCTACTTGGTATGATCCTACCCAATCAGGTGGCTTTATTGCCCCCTTTTATCTTTTAACCATCTTTGTTTACATTTTGATTACCTTATACAGGACTTGGTCCTCGATGCTTACTTTTGGGGTAATCTCCTTCTTTCACCTATAATCCACCCACACCTAACAAACCTAAACCCACAACATGCCCAAACACCTACCGACTCATTTTCACACCTTCTCATTTTCTTCCCTAGCTTATGGGAGAACTACATCGGCCTGAGGTCCCTTTTCCGGGACTATGTAGGGCACACTCGAGGGCATGGGGCCCTTGGAGGTTAGCTCGGCCATTCTCTACCCTAAACAATTCATCAACCATGCCTAACTCACCATTTACATCACATTTCACTTAGTTCCCTTTTATATACAAAATTGGAAATTAAGTCACATACATAACAATTTGCTACATATCTTATACATTTATTACACCTACCAATTCTCTATCATCACTATGCATGGATTATACCACATCTCAACATATGACCCATAGTATCATTCATTAAAAAAAAAAATGAATCACAATCAATCCAATACAACCATGCCAACCTAACCAACTAACTCAACCATGCCAATCAACCAACCATGCCTAACCATGCCTCAACCATAACCATAACTCAACCATGCCTAATAAATTGACCTGACTCAACCATGCCTATAACCTTGACTCAACCATGCCTAACAAACTAACTCAACCATGCCTATAACTCGACTCAACCATGCCTAAAAATAACTCAATCCATGCCTATAACCTGACTCAATCCATGCCTAAATTAACCTAACTCCATCCATGCCTAACTCACCTAATTTCCATCCATATCAAAACAACAAATCCATATCTCATCTAACACAAGCCATAAACCAATATCTCATAAACACATCAACACATCACAAAATACCATGTATCTCATCATATAAATCAATAAATGTGTATCTCAATATACATGCCTATCTCATCATGACCATCATCTCAAAATGTCGGCACGCAGGCCGATATACAATACAAAATGTCATCGGCACATGCGGTCTCATATATACAAAAAGAATGAATCAATACAAAATCTCTTTGCACGCAGGCCGGTATATGCTCAAAATATACAAATCACTCATACATCCTCACTATCTTTGCACGCATGAGCTGGTATGTGATAAAAAAATACAACTATCTTTTCAGCAAAAGCCAGCATATATAAAAAAAAAATAACTAATATACATCAAAAATTAGGTGACTGCATATCAGGCATCTCGTCGGATGTCCTCCATCTCTGTGTCACTGTACCCTCGGCCTCTGTGTCCCTGCTTGGCACCTCACCTAGAGCTGGTCGCCATGTGCTGGTGGCCTCTCCCTGATCGGGCCTCGAGCTCATTGACCTCCTGTGCTCTCCACACTATGAGTGTGGGATCTCATCCTCTCACTGGATGCCTATTTGTGCCCTATACTCGGCATAGGATATGAAATCTATCCCAGCCACCATAAGTTGGTCCTGATAATATCTCACTCACCTAGGGCATCCCGTAACCTAGATATAGGCATGGTCTGTGGTGGTCCCATAGGTCTCGGCCCCCTGTACCTGCCCTGCAACAAACCCCCTGTGCCTGCCTGTGAACTGGGACCTACTCCCGGTGCCTGTGGTGGTGCCCCTACCCCTGTGCCTATATCTGGGCCTGTAAGGCCCCAATATATGCCTGGGCTATGGCCAACTGGCCCTATAAACCTACCACCTGAGCTGTAAGGCTGCCCCGACCATCCCCCCGACCATCTCCATCTCCTCCATCTCCTCCATCTGCCATCTGGGGCTGTGGTTGGCACACTGTACATGTAGCTCTACTACCTCTACCTCTAGAACCCTCCAGCTGTGTCTGCAGTATACCCAACTGGGTAATCAACAGTATAGCTACCTACCCTGTAGGGTGTCTCTCTACACTGTAATGGTAGCTAAGTAGGCTAGGCTGCCCTGCGGTCTGGTCTAGGTGGTATGGCTGTAATAACTCCACCCACCCACTACTACTATATATATATGTACATCTAGGCATCATCTATCCACCGATCCACTAGCTGCTCCTCCTCCCTGTGGGCACTATAGGCTATGGTAGAGGTAAGGGCCTCTCCACGTCATCTCTCCGATACTATGGGAAGGGTGGAGGAATGTCCTGTAAGAGCCCGAAACTACCATCGGACTCTATCTACCGGGATCATCTCATCCTCCCCGACACGGTGACCCTGTATCCACCTCTCTAGCTAGAGCTCAGCTAGCTCCTCATGCATATGCCTATATGAGGGGAATCCCACATATGGCCTCAGATAATGTCCACTCCAGACAACCCCTCCAATAACTACCGAAAATGGGCCACATCATGTGTCGGCCTATCCGATCTCTCGCTCTCCTATCACCTGGCACCCATCTCATGTATCCCACCCACACAAAATCTAGGTGGGAATGCATCTCTCGGGGCATCCCTATAGGTCACATGCACACTATGTGCTGTATGCCCAGCAGTGTAGTATAAATGTACAACACAAGCTAAACCTGTGCAACCACCCATATGCCCACAACTCTCTATATAGTTGCACTAAGAATGTTGGTGCCTAGGAAAAGCATGTCTCATGCACCATCATATCATGGAGTACCCCCATCAGTGATCAGGGAAAGCATCCACCCTCTGCACATCTGGTAGTGCATGCAAGCACACACTACCTCCATCAACAAAACCACTAGCCTCGTCTCATCTGGATGGGCTAGGTACATCTCTCCATAGCTCAAACTGGTGCTATGGAATCTCATATCAGCCACTCCCTCACCAAAAAATAGTCCCAATCAACTCCTCTGAGGCCTCGGAGGAGATAGAATACACCTGGGCACCCAATATGGGTAGCCGTAAAAATGAACATGTCCTCCAGGGTGATAGTCATCTCACCCATCGGAAGGTGGAACGTGTTGGTCGGGATCCCATCTATCGATGAGCATGACCATCAAGTTGGGCTACCGAACAACATGTCGGTAGTGATGAATCCCACTCAAGCCCACTACCTCCACATGTTGGAGCTCCAAAGGGGTCACTATGCCATGCAATGTCACCAGTAGAGGTGGAACCCTGTCCCGCATATGTAACTGTGATCTCCCCTGCATCCAATCCAAGCATGACATTAATCCACATTTACCATGACCATATTCACCAATTATCATTACCCTCCACCCTATTTTCACTCTACCCATCTCAACTACCTAGCCCACATCACTTTTGGACCCTTGTGCCTAAAATCCCGACCGGTGCCGGTTCATCCTAACCGACTCCGGTCACCCTTAAACCGCATCGTCACCTATTTGGTGACCGATATTGGTTCACCTTTACCGACCATGGTTACCATGTAACCGGCATCGGTCACCTATTTGGTGACGATACCGGTTTTACCTAACCGACACCGACCAAACTTGACCTTGACGACGCGGTCATCATATCATGGAAAATCCGTGACTTCCCAAAACCCCCATTTTCTAAAATCACCCCCTTTCCCTTTTACCCCACCTACAATGACCTAAAACTACCCCTGGACCTCTACCCACCCCACCTATACCATTTACTACCCTTCCCCTCCCTCTTTTAGCCCGTTATTCCCCCATACCCAAATTTTATTTTTACCACACAAAAAAAAAAAACCCACAAAAACCTAAAATAACAATTATCCAAACCTCTAATCTATCTAATTAACAATGTAGAGTTGGGTACTTACCTCGTCTGCCACTGCCGTTGTCTCGGTGGCACATGTCAGCCATTATGTATGCCGGTGGCCCGCCCGATCCCTCTCTGGCCTCTGCCATCACCCAAATAACTACTTGCAACCTCCACCCAATCAAATCTCTCTCACCCCGATCCTTGTGGACCCCTTTGCTCACCAACCCAACCCTCATCCAATCACACTGCCAACTCACTATCCCATTTCCTTTGGACACTTTTCTCTCTTTTCTCTCTTTTTTATCATTTTCTCACTTTTCAAATAACAAATGAATAATAAAAATGTGGATTTTTTTTTTTTATAACCAACCCGACCTAACCGACGTCAGTTACCCTTGACCGACATCAGTCGCGTGCCCTACCTCACCATCATCGGTTTTCCTATACCGATGTTAGTTTTCCATGACCACCATCGGTCATCCTCACCTACACATTGCCCTCAATTAAGCCCCTTTTACCCCACCCCACCCCCTGATCCTTTACCCAACCCATTTACCTTACCTTTCCTGACCTCCTCATTTACTACCTCCATTTGTCCTCCTTTGGGGACTCATTATTTTACCCCTACCTTGGCCTTTACCCACCGTGACCTGATATTTGGACTGGACCATCGCTAGTGACCTTTGACCTCATGTGTTTGCTATACCTTGTGGCATTATTACCTGTGTTGATTGACCTAATGACCTTACCTAGCCTATTATTGCCATGACCATTTATCCTGACCTACCTTTGGTGTACCGGAACATACCTAAACGTTCCTGCACCTAACCTACATTGTGTTTCTGACCATATCCTATACCTTGGATACCGGATTCACTTCAACCTTGTTTGGATAAACCTATCGACCTTAGACGATGTAGAGTTTGCCTACTCTTCAACCGGTAGTGTGTTGTAGTTTATTCGTGTGTGTGTGTTGACTATTGCTACCTTTGACCCTGACCCATTACCTAGAATGGCCCGAGTAGACCTTTTACCCTTTTTCCCCTATGCCCACCTACCTTTTCCTCACATTTACCTTTTATCAAACCACTCACCGATTCTGCCTTTTGCCTCATCAGTTCCTAGTTTGAGGGGGATCACCTTCACCCACACATGGGGCAACCACATCTTATTTTTGTTAGCATCGCTTACCAATACAAGCTACGCAACAAAAAGGGGAAAAATGTAGACACTAAAATTAGGTCACACTCCCCTTTGGTCCCTCGACAAATAAGCACCCTTCATCACATTCACCTAGCCATGACCCCTTTCACCCCACAAATATTAATTTAATTAATTTAATTAAATTAATGCATTATCCTCACTATATTTATTATTTAAATATCTTATTTTAAATAATATCCACACATACAGTTCACTTAGACACCTCACCAAGCCAACTCAACCTAAGACCTATTCTTAGTAAGTTGCCATAACTAACTAAGTCTTACCCAAACCCTAAAAATCAATGCCTACATTCCCTCTAACCACATTCCCGCATGCTCACAAGAAGCTCCCAGTCTAATCCATGGGTTAACGACATGAGATCGAGGAAATCAAGAGGATCTCCCTAGTTTAGTAAACCTAGGAAATCCCACACTTGACGATGTTACTGCCGGTTACCCCTAACCATCGTTAGTTAAGCCGAAACCACCATCGGTTACCCTTTTAACCCCAAAAACAACCTTATTCTCAAGGTTAGAAGTTGGAAGTTGGAAGAAAGAGGTTGGTGAGCATTATCACATCTCAGAGAGATAACACATCTTCAGAGAGTGAATTCCAGTGAGACCACACATGCAAGGAAGGAGATCAAACATCTTTTCCTGCACAACCATCCCAACCATGATCTGATCTAACCAAGCAAAGAGGAATGCACATGCAGCCCATGCAGAAGCTTTCCTTCAGTTGGTGATCACTTGCAACCTTCAAACCTCTCATCAGCACCTCCATCCTCACACACAGGCATCAGACCAGAATCCAAGTAAGTATAATGTCATACTTTTCTGGTTTATTTCATTTCATCATCATTTTATCATCTATTGTTTACCTAGCCACCTATTGACCTTCTCCAACATTTCCACCTCCATATACCCATTAAATCCTCACCAAAGCCTACCCCAGTCACCCAATACCTCATCCCGACCAACCAAAGTCCTTTGTGTAATCACAAAGGAGACCTAAAGCTTGTTCTGTGACATTCCCAGATTTCACAAGAATCGCACCGATCGGTCACCGACCACCATCGGTTACCCACCGACATCGATCTCTGTATTTTCCCACACAGCCTAAAACAGAGACCTACCCACTTAATTTCATCTCACCCTCATCCACCTGTGATCTACCCGAGACCTCTGTCAAACCTGCAGAACCCAGTAACCAATCATTTGACCTTTGGATTCTATTCTAGCTTAGCCTGTTAGATTAGATCTATTTCTTATTGTGTTTTAAGTGAGATACCTAAATCATTTCAAATTACAATAGGATTTACTTTGTTTACAACATTAAATTGTTTAAAATAGTGGACTGACAGCCATCTAGGAAGTATCACACTTCCCGGATCTAGCATATGCTAGGTAGTTCACTGCCCATATTGTTTAATTCCTTCTTGTGGTCTTGCTTTGCATTGTAGGTAGTTCCTCCTAGCCAAAAGGAAGCTCTCACGATCATTTGTGGATTTGGAAGTCATCTCTATTTGTTTCATCAACACTTCAAAGAAAAGTGCCCCAAAATTCCTAGAAACCATTTGTAATATGGTTTCAACCTATAGGGCCAACTTAGGTGCCTAGGTCCCATTAGACCCTTGTTGTCCTATTTGGCACAGGGACAAAATTGGATAACATCTAGATACCCCTCTTTATAGTTGGGTCATGTTTCCTCTTATATCCATATGAGGATTGAGAGAGGGGGGTCCCAATTATCTATCTATAATGTTCGGGTTGGATCTATAGAGAGAAACCCCATTACTATTTAGGGTGTCATATTATAATTTAGGGTGTTGTATTAGTGTTTAGTGTGTTGTGTGAGTGTTTAAGGTGTTCAAATTGTGTTATTAAGAGTAATGTACTAGTTTTTAGGGTGTCATATTAGTCTTTAGGGTGTCCCATTAGTGTTTAGTTTGATGTATTCTTGATTAGCATGTTGCATTAGTGTTTATGGTGTTTAAATTATTTAAGAGTGATCGGTTAGTGTTGAGGGTGTCACATTAGTATTTAGGGTGTCCTACTAATGTTGAGTGTGTTATGCGAGTGTTTAGTTTGTCGCATGATTTTTTATAGTGTTGCAATAATTTTTAAAGAGACTGCATTATGTTATTAAGGGTGACCCATTAGTGTTTAGGGTGCCTTATTAATGTTTAGGGTGTTCCATTATTGTTTATCATTCTTTATAAGAGATCGGGAGTCTTATTAGTGTTTAGTATTTTTAAGAGTGTGTAGGAGTCTATTATTGTTTAGTGTGTTGTATGAGTGTTTAGGGAGTTCCATTAGTGTTCACGGGAATTTGAATTGTGTTATTATGGGGAACCCATTAGTGTTCAAGGTGTCATATTAGTGTTTGATGTGTTTTTGATTATTTGATGTGTCATTTGAGTGTTTAGTGTGTCGTATGAGTGTTTAGGGTCTTCCATCAATTTTTAGGGTGTATAAATTAAGTTATTAAGGGTGACCCATTAGTGTTTATGTGTTCTTTTAGTCTTTAGGGTCTCCCATTAGTGTTTAGTGTGTTTAAATTATATTATTAAGGTTGTCCCATTAGTGTTTAGGTATCACGTTTATGTTTAGGGTTGCATATGAGTGTTTAGTATGACCTATTATTGTATAAGGTGTTACATTATTATAGGGTGTATGAATTATATTATTAAGGGTGTATTATTAGTGTTAAAGGTGTCTTACTAGTGTTTAGGGCATCACATTACTATTTAACATGTTGTGAGAGTGTCTAGATTATTACATCCTTATTTAGAGTGTTTAATTTATGTTATTAAGTTTGACCCATTAGTGTTTAGGTGTTATATCAATGTTAAAGGTATTTTATTATTTTTTAGGGTGTTTAATTTTTGTTTCTAAGGGTGGTCCACTAGTCTTTAAGGTGGCATATTAGTGTTTTAGGTGTCTTATCAAAGTTTAGTGTATTGCATTAGTATATAAGGTATCATAATTATGTTATTAGGTGTGAATCACCAATGTTTAAGGTGGTGCATTAGTGTTTAGAATGACATATTAGTGTTTGGTGTGTTGTATGAGTGTTTAGTATGACCTATTAGTGTTTAAGGTGTTACGTTATTGTTTAGGGTGTATGAACTATGTTATTAAGGGTGTCTTATTAATGTTTAAGGTATCTCATTAGTGGTTAGGGCATCACATTAGTGTTTAGAATGTTGTGTGAGTGTTTAGGTTGTTGCATCATTGTTTAGATTGTTTAATTTGTGTTATTAAGCATGAACCATTAGTGTTTAGGTGTCGTATTAATGTTTAGGCTATCATATCAATGCTCAAGGTGTTTTATTAGTTTTAAGGGTGTTTGATTTGTGTTACTAAGGGTGACATGTTAGTCTTTAGGGTGTCTTATTAGTGTTTTGGGTGTCGTATCAATGTCCGGGTATTGCATTAGTGTACAAGGTATAAAAATTATGTTATTGGGGTGACCCGTTAGTGTTTAAGATGTCATATTAATGTTTAGTGTGTAGTATGAGTTTTTATTGTGACATATTAGTGTTTAAGATGATACATTATTGTTTAGGGTGTATGAATTGTGTTATTAAGGGTGGGTGTCTTATTAATGTTTAAGGTGTCTTATTAGTGTTTAGGGAATCACATTAGTGTTTAACATGTTGTGTGAGTGTTTAGGTTATTACATCAATGTTTAGAGTGTTTAATTTGTGTTATTAAGTGTCACCCATTAGTGTTTAAGTTTCGTATCGATGCTTAGGGTGTCATATCACTACTAAGGGTGTTTTATTAATTTTTGTAGTCACTAGATCACACACTTACTATATACATATAAATATGTCATTTATATGTATGATTCCTAAGAAAGATAATTACTCATTAACAACCCTTTACTTTGCTTTGACATTGATTTTATCCTTTTCATCTTTATTACTTGTTGTTTCTGATTTGCAACTTATAGTTTTACATACCAGCCGACATCCTAGCATGCTCTAATTTCATTGTTTATCCTTTTGGGAACCATGTACATAACAGCCCATTAGGGATAGGAGCACTCAGGTGTTGATGTCCCTCTAGACACTTCTTTCCTTTTTCTCTCTTTTTCCAACTTTTTGGATGTTACTTCTTTCTTGTCTTATGTTATCACCCTTAGTTGGCTTTTATCTTGTTAATGATAAACCTTGAGCGAAGGAATCATATATATACATGACTTATTTAACCTCGTCAAGGGGGAAGCATTTCAAGGGGAAATTAATACCACAAGGAGATAAATATTTCCAATCTATTACATCACCAAAGGACTACATTATTCACTATATAGGGGAGTTATTATGAATTTGATACCAAACATTTTGCATTGGGGAAAAGTAGTTATAGCTAGCTATTCCTTTTAATTGGAACTAGGGAAACCTAGCACAAGGGAGACTATTCTAATCACACGCGCGACGCAGACGCGCGCAGCGCATGCCTTGTATGAACTACATTGAGTTTGAAATATAGTGCAACACTCTATGGAAATAACATTGGGGTTATTTTCAAGGTCAAGTCGTATCTAACTTAACTCAAGCATGTACATATCTTATTCATTTAATGTGTGCTTAAGTATTATGAAGGTAGTTATGGTTTATTTTGTAGCTAGAGGTTTGACTAAGCAGAATTATATCGAACATGAAATGAACTACATCAAACAAGAAGTGACATAGAAAGAACTAAGACCTGGAATCTATTACGCATATGCCAACTCCCGGAATAGAAACTAGCATTCAAGCGGTCGTGTCCTCTACCAGGAGCTTCTATCCCCGATATTGTCACATTCCGGTTTACGAATCGAGCCTACATAGTCTAGAATTATCCTTTCTAGATCATTCACCAACCCATAATCAGTTCAAACCTACGAAGGCAAGTTGAGTCATTCTACAAACCCTATCTATCACTCTTGCTTGTATTTCTATAGCTATATATTGCTTGAATATTATTATTATTATTATTATTATTATATATATGATCAATAATGTCCTTAATTATATTTTAATTTTATTAAATCATTTGGTGAACTCATCTCTTGCATGCAAATTATCAGATCTTTCATGGCTTCACATACCTTTGATTCCAATGCAACCCGATTCTTTACCGGAGTTCAACTTCGTAATCTCCTAGTTGATCTTGGATCGATCTTAATATATACACTTTGTCCTTTTCTGCATCAAATAGGAATTTCTACAACTCATCTCAATTCATATAATCTTTGTATTTTTGGATTTGATGATACACCTAAACAAGTATTGGGCACAATATCTCTTCCCCTTACTATGGGATCTTGCACTCTTAATGTTTTATGTCATGTTATGCCTCATGATGTCCCTTATATTATCCTTCTAGGCCATCCTTGGTTACATACTATGCATACAGTTCTTTCTACCCATGCCCTTGCTACACCTTCCATGAATACTGCTACAGTAGATTCCACATTTCATGTTGTTATTCCTTGTAATATTCCTCGTACATGATGTTGATGACATCACCTACATTGCACATTCTTCTCCTCTTGGGATACACCCTAGTACTATTGATTTACAAGATCAATTTTTTATTAGTACTCATAATACTCTTCCCATTATGTCTCACTCTCGATGCAATTTTATTGATCATATGCTTAGTGCTTCTAATGTTACATCTCTCTTTACACCTTCCTCATCACAAGTTAGAGCACCGTATGTTGATTTGACAATGATTCCTAATGCTTTCACTTTCTGAGATTCTATGCATGATTCATTTACTATGGTTGCACTTTATCACATTTTTTCTTTGGTCATAGGAGCTAATTCATACTACTTTATTGCTTATGATCTTCCAAAATTACACCTATTGTTTTTCTAACGAGTCTTGTGTCTCTCCCTCTATTAATTGACATTGATACTGATGAGACTCCTAACATTACATATGTTACACATCTTTTGAATCACATATTTATCCTTATGTTTGCACTTACTTTTTCCACTATTGCTAACACGCCCAATGTTACACCTATTCTATTTTCTCCTAATGGGTACATTCTTATTATTTATACACTTCCTACTCATCCAGTTGGGATTTTGGAATCTATATGGTTTTCCCCTCACCATGTTGACATTATTCTTTGGTAGCTCTTGTGTTTACCAATGTTCTACCTATTCTAGTTTCTCCACATGCATGACACAATCCTACTCCACATGCTATGATACATGCACTTTCACATGACATTAGGTCCTTACCTCATGTTCACATATATTCATCTTCTTTAGTAGATTGTGGGCCCTTTCCTACTACTCTCATTGCATATATCATCTTGGCATCCACATTTGGGGGCATCCTAATTCCCCCACACCACCCAATGACGCACTCTTATTCCTAGTTCATACTTGACTATTGAGGGAATCCTTACCTACATGAACCTCACTTTTACACACACACACACTAGGGGGAATCCTTATTCCTCCCTTCTAGTTATTCTATTTCACATATTTATAATTAAAAATCCAAAAACATGTTTTCTTAGATCTTGATTGGATGTACTTTTGCTTCCTTATACTACTATATGTTGCAAAATTGTTTATCATGTTACTACGGTTCATAATATGTTTTATCATTTTTCATACACACATGCACATTCACATGGTATCTTGAGGTGAATGCAAGTCACTTATAAGTTATTACATGATGTATGATGCTTGTTCCAGTCCATTACTAGTCCCATTGAGGCTCCTAGGGGCATCTACCTTTTCCCACTCACTATTAGGTTCAATGATAGTAATATTTCACATTTTCATTCCTATATTCATATCTTACATTGTGGCATACTAATTATCTTTCCTAACATGTTAATGGGTGCTTCATGTGTAGAATTTTCCTTGCAAGACTCCTTCCAATCATGGTTGTCTGATTTACTTGTATCTTGTTTGCTATTATTTGCAGGTTATGCCCTATCTTTTTGTTTCATTTATTGCACAAGCCTTGACAACTTTGATTGTATTGTGACATCTTGATTGGTGTCCCATGTATGAAACTAGATCCTCATTGTTTCTTGTATTGTTTTTTTATGTATGCTTTTACTAGTTGTTATTTCTATATGCATTGTTTGTTTATCACTAACACTTGTATGCTAGCATTTTCCAAACATTTTCTTGCGTTATAGTAAGTACCATGTGTAATCACTATTCCCCTATATGAATCCCTATATCAATTTCATCCTTCCTCGTTTGGGCTCTATTCACTTTTTTTCATCTCACACACCCCAAATGAGTGGGGGTAAAAATTGGTTAAACTTTTCACCCTCCCAAGTTAGAGTTCTGAGAATCGCAGTCAATATGATCGAATAGTAATCAACTATAGAATATGGCCAAAAATAGACTTTTCCCAAATTCACATCTTGGACAAAAATTATTAGGATAGACAGAACGATGGGTGTTAGTGTCCTACCTAGGTACTCCTATCCTACGAGAAAAAATAGTTACATGGTACTTACAAGAGTTGCACGATTACATGTATTCTATAGTATGAACAATTACACAATCATCTTCAGATTGCAATCAATTACTAACATGAACTAAATAAGGAACTAACTACTTATTAAAGAACCAAATCATGAGCCAAATAAGGAAGAGGCACCTAGGGCATTTGTAAGACACCGATATGCTAGAACAATGTATTACTCAAGGTAAATTACAAATCAAGTTTGTGATCATCTCCAATGACACTTATTCATGGGGAAGCATTAATAGTTAGAGGAAAAACCAATGATCTCTCCCCGTACACTTTCCCTTAGTGGAGACATGATGCCTAAATTTTAAGTTTAGCACTAGGATGCTTAAATCCCTAGTTTGGTGATAGGATTCCCAAATCCTTTGTATTAATTCAACCAGCTCCTAAGCAACAAGTATACAAGAAGGAAAAAAATTTACCCATTTCTCTTTCATCATTTCAAGTGTACTCTAACCCCTTGGTTTAGCTATTTCAATACACATTTCAATTTCTACATATTTTTCAAGTCAAAGTTCAATTTCATTTACCTTGAGTGTTGACTACACATGTTTTCTTTCATAAGTCTTATCATATCCCAATGAAGGCAAAATACACAAGCAACCATGAAGCAAATCTCAAGCATGCTCCGAAAAAGATAATATTCCAAGGAACTACACACACATCATTATCACTCTATACACGCAAAGGTCACCCCTATGATCCTTATCCTTCCCTTCCCTTAGAATTCCATGGTACACATTTTGTACTATTCCATTTGACATGCTACAACACTCATTCGACACGCTACTAGGCACAATATTCTTTCAACTCCCCAAGGTACACTTTTTTGTTCTATTGAATCCTTATTCACCAACATAAAGTGGGGGAAAATGTAGTCACTAAATCACACACTTACTATGTACATATAGCCTCTAAATATGTCATTTATATACATGATTCCTAAGCAAGAGAATTACTCATTAACAACCCTTTACTTTGCTTTAGCATTGATTTTATTATTTTTATCTTTATTGCTTGTTGTTTCGATTTATAACTTACAATTTTGCATATTAACCAACAACCTAGAATTCTCTTTGCTTTCATTTTTATCTTTTTGGGCACCTTGTATAGAAGTTTCGATTAGGGATAGGAATTTTTGGGCATTGCTTTCCCTCTAGGTGCTTCTTTCATTTTTATCTCTTTTGCTAACTTTTCAAATGTTATTTCTTGCTTGTCTTATGTTATCACCCTTAGTCAGATTTTATCTTGTTAATGAAAAACCTTAAGCGAAGGAATCCTGTATATATGACTTGTTTAACCTCATTGGGGGAAGTATTTCAAGGGGAATTTACTACCACAAGGAGATAAATATTTCAAATATACTACATCACTAAAGGACCACATTATTAACTGCATAGGGGGAGCTATTATGAATTCCATACCACACATTTTTCATTAGGACAAAGTATTTTTAGCCCACTATTCTTTGTGCCACTAGCACTAGGGAAACCTAGCTCAAGGGACATTATTCCAATCACAAACATGTGCACACCCACATGCATGCATGTTGTTATCCCCTTTCTTGTGAATCAACGATATATCGTCAAAAGCACTCATTTTCCTCATATCATCATTAATTAATTACACTAAGCTAATTAATTAAGTTGCCTATCCAACAAATACCCTAATTAACGACCTTCCGTTAATAAATCACCCCTTCTACCTAGACTAATTAATTATTATTAATTAATTAGTTTTCCCTTCCATTTAACCAATAAATCAATATTTAATTGATTTAATCCCCTTATAATAGCCTAAATCGCACTAATATTCTTCTAATTGGCTTCTATAAGCTTACACCTACCTATTAATTAATCACCTTTGATTAATTAAAATACCCCCCAACTCCCATGACTTGCTAAACATGTATTAAACCCTTCTAAAGTAAGGTTACCTTTAATAAAGCAACCTTATCCATTCCTAATCATGTTTTACCTTTATCCCACATTCATGAGAATGTGTTGAATCCTTTATCCTTTGGGCTATATAAAGAGCCCTCCACCTACCTTTTTACTTACACCTAAACTCCTTAGAGAGCAAATGCAAAGCATATAGCAAAGAGACTAAGAGCTTGCACCTTGCCCTTTTGAGAGTTCATCATCTTGAAGAGTTAATCCTCTTTCTTAAAGTGCTTGGGTCATATGGGAGGTGTCAAAAGGGTCTTGTAGCCCAACTTTGATTAGCCCCCATTCCTAGGTTCTTGGAACATTAAGGACAACTATTTTGATAGCCATGGAGCTTACTTAGGTCCATTCATTTATTTGTTGTTAGAGAATAGAGGAGTTTAGATATTTAGCATTGTTAGTTTCAAAGTTTGTATTGATGAATGCTAGCATCTAACCCTTGTTTAATTCTTATCATGATGGTGTTTATGCTTTGTTTTAGCTAAATTGTAGAACTATTTTAGGTGGTAGTTCTTGTTTCATTTGATTTAGCATTAAGCAAAGTATACATGCACACATTTGGCACACCCGGTGGGACTTACTCCATTGTCCTTTGCACTTAATTTCAAGTTTTTGTAGTTAAGTTTTATTTTTGGTTACTAACCCTCTTTTACACATGTTGATCTAACTTGTTTTTCTTAACTTGTTTTGTTGAGTTTGCATGTGTTGAGTCTTCCTTGTAGGTATAAAGGAGGTGAAGTGCTGTCAAAATTGGAATTGATGGGAAAATTTCAAGATTTCTCCATGTTTTCATTTTTAGAGCTTACTTTTTCAACATTTTACATGCTAGTTTTGTCAATTTCTTGAAAATTTTCAATTCTTGAGCATGTAGGTTAGTGTTTGATAGTGCTGAGTCTTCTATTTACATATTAATGTGGTGGGTTCTATTAAAATTTAATCTTGGTGAGAAAATTTCAAGATTTCATCATGTTTTCATTTTTAGAGCTTACTTTTTCAACATTTTACATGCTAGTTTTGTCAATTTCTTGAAAATTTTCAATTCTTGAGCATGCATGCTAGGTTAGTGTTTGATAGTGTTGAGTCTTCTATTTACATATTAATGTGGTGGGTTGCTGTCAAAATTTAATCTTGGTGAGAAAATTTCAAGATTTCATCATGTTTTCATTTTTAGAGCTTACTTTTTCATCATTCTACATGCTAGTTTTGTCAATTTCTTGAAAATCTTAAATTCTTGAGCATGTATGTTAATGTTTGATAGCGTTGAGTCTTCTATTCATATATTAATGTGATGGGTTGTTGTCAAAATTGAATCTTGGTTGGAAAAATTTTCCCATTTTGCAGATTAAGGGACGTTTTTTTTGACATTTTTTGAGTGCATGTCAAGTGCATACCCATGAGCATAAGAGCATATGCGTAACCCATCTTCCGAAGGCCATAATTTTGCTCCCGAACTCGAAATGACTCCATTTTTTTTTGCGTTGGAAAGGTATTGAAGTTAAATATGCAATGAAAACATAAATTTGGGATTTATACTTACATAAATTGTAGGTTTTTCTGTTATTTTAAAACTGGTCATTTTCTAACATGTCTAATGTTTTGATGAATGTTGTATTTCCATGCTTACTCGATTTAGACCAAAGCGTGTGTATGCTCTTCTCTTGCACCTTTTGGTGATCTTGAGAATCAAAAACAACTTTGATCTCTATCTTGTTAACATTGGGATTAAACTTGGAAACTTGATTATTCATTTTGCTTAAGGGAATGAACCTTTTACAAAGCATTTTTCAATGGTCCTTTGATTTGAAGTTTTCCATTTCTATATAGTTGGGATAAAGTTTGTGTATGCTCTTCTCTTGCACCTTAGGGTGATCTTGAGAATCAAAAGTAACTTTAGTCTTCATTTTATAACATTTGGTAAATTGGAAACTTCATCTTTCACTTTTGGTTTAAGGGAATGAACCTTTTACAAAGTATTTTTCAATGGTCCTTTGATTTGAAGTTTTCCATTTCTATATAGTTGGGATAAAATTTGTGTATGCTCTTCTCTTGCACCTTATGTATGCTCTTCTCTTGCACCTTAGGGTGATCTTGAGAATCAAAAGCAACTTTAGTCTTCATTTTATAACATTTGGTAAATTGGAAACTTCATCTTTCACTTTTGGTTTAAGGGAATGAACATTTATCAAGAATTTTGTATGGTTCATTGATTGAAAAGATTTTCTTTACTTTTTAGTTGGATTATTTGTTGTGTATGCTCTTCTCTTGCATCCTTGGATGATCTTGAGAATCAAAAGCAACTTTTAATCCTCTTTTAAATAATGTGATTTTCTTGGAGAACTACTAATGCTTGAGTGCAGGACCTAAAAACGCTTGTCAAAGAAAGGAGGAACCAAAACAAAATCAAAAACTACTAATACAGTTGTTATACAAGTTGCCAAAAGGTGTTCAAGCAAACCACACCTAATTAAACAAGATAAAAAGAACAACATATTCAAAACATTGTATTGCAGGTTTTGGAAAAGGGTACGTCCCTCTCCGCTCAACTGGAACATAACCCCTTTGGCATAACGCCTTAAGCTACAACAATGGGGGTGGTTCCAGGAACCCCAAAGTAGTCCACGCAAGAGGGAACCTTGTGGACGAAACGGGAAGTGCTCCGCACTACCTACTTGACTAGTGATTCCTTTGTGAGATAGCATTACAAGTTGTCCGTTGTGGTGACCCCAGTGATAGTACACGTAGATGCACTAGTTGCCTACTATTCTTGAAGGGGGTAAAGTAAAGCTGAGATACTCCCAAACTAGTCAGTGTGACTTTTTGGGTAAATCGCGCTCGCTCATGGGAAACTTTGTAACACCTAGGGCGAGAGAACCACCTAGGGAGAATATATTTTGGCCAGAGCCCACTTTGACCATTTTAAAACAGTGTTGAGTTGTGAACCTTCTTTTTGAGAAACGTGTGACGTATTACTTTTGCCTAGTTTTTACTTGCCTTAGGGCGAGGTGAAACTCTGCTGAAGTGAGGCTAACATTTTTCATCATTTTTTTTGATTTACTTCCTTCACATTCTTTTGACACTTTGTTGAGCAAAAGAAGGGTGACTACCTTTGTGTTACCAATCGACTGTTTCTCTCACTTTTATGTCCGTTTACGCCCATCCATGTTTGTGGCTGGGTTAGTTAAATGTCTAAAGTGTGGAGGTATTTTCATGTCATTGGTAGCCATTGTGATCTTGATACCCATGTCAAGGTTGTCATTGTAGTTAGGTGTGGTTCATCACCGCAGACTTCCTTAGAAGAGTTAGCTTGTTTGTATCGTATCACTACAATTTTGATATTTACGTCTTGTTTCTTGTAAACTCGACATAAATACCTATATTGTATGGTTATGTTGCACACATTTTTAACTATTCCTAGCTATACTTTGAGATTTTTAGTTCGGTTCTATTATTACCTTGATTTCAAAGAGTGCTAGGTGTTACTATTTGTGCGTGTTATATCAATAACACCTCGATATCAATACTTCACTTTCTCGCAAAGTGGGTTAACATATCTTGGTGATATTGTTGTGTCATTCGCAAATTGTAATTGGCACTTTTTGAGATATAGGTCTTAATCAAGTTTGAGCTCACTCATCGTATATCTTGATTGGGAGATCGCATTGACTTCTTGTTTTTACTTACGTTTTGTTCATTTCCTTGAACTTGGCATAAGTGAAAACATCTTGTTGATCATCTTTGCATCGCATTTTCATATGGTGTATTTCCTTGTTGATTGGCTTTGGGTTTCACACTCGCATGATTGTTCCTTGTGATTATTCATTCAGAAAACTTATTTTCTAGGACAATCCATTTTTATCTCATCGATATTATGTCGTCACGATGTCTATTTTCCTTAGACCTTCTTCAAAAAATCATGCACGCATCCCCATACTTACACAATGTCTGGTTGGTTGTCCTTATGCTACCCAAATTGACATGTCACTTCCTTCCCTTTGAAGGAGTTCCATCACACTATCTAGATCTAGACATTTGTGCTAAAAAACAGCACTAAAAATGACTAACTATCGTGCGGTTCCCCATACTTACAAAAATATAGAACCTAGGTTCAGCAATTCAAATCATAGGATTCCCATCACAACTAAACCTCGTTTGGTTCTTCGTGCTAGAGAGCCCATATGGGTAACTCATTCCCCACCTTCATCTCATAGTCGGTGGTATGATTTGGACATGTCTGATCCAAATTATTATTCGAGTTCCCCCCACTCTTCTTCTAATTCTAATCCAAACATTTCCTCTTCTTCTGAGGATTCCAATCCAAATATTTCCTCCGACTCTCCGAGGATTCAGATCCAAACTACTGTCCTCTCGAATTTCCTAATTCGATCCAAACTACTATTTTGATTCATGGCAGGATCCTCTTCATCTAAGTCATCTAATGTGACTCTTATGTCGCGGTCCTCCCTTTCTTCGCAGGACCCCTTTTATCAGTCACCCAACATGACGTCTTCTTCCTTTGAAGATACACGCGACTCCAAATCCCTCCAATCAGAAGTATAATACAATTCTTGAGTCACGGTCCTCTCTTTCTTCACAGGACCCTTTTCATCATTCATCTAATGCGATGCTTGAATCACAGTCCTCCCCTTCTTTGCAGACCTTCTTCATAAATCACCCCCATGGAATCTTCCTTCTGTGAAGATTCATGTGACTCAAAGTCCTTCGAGAAAAACATCTGAATCGACCCATGCATCACAATCTACAGACTTTGGACTTAATCCTACTATTTTACATATGACATACCATTGTATAGGTAGGTCCACACCACCTTCTTCTACTCCTGAGACATCTAGCTACACATATTCTTCATCCCCCACATCATCTTCTTCTATCAATAATCATCAAACATCTTCTAATTCTTCCACACCAAGTGAACCTATTTCTTCCAATAAACCCCTAGGGATCGATCAACAACTCATACCGATTGATCTCTTTCAGAATGAAGAAACAATCATGGCATTTATAGGGGCATATGAAGATATTCCTTTAGTAGATTACAAAAAGGGATTCTCTTTAGACTTTGATGCATCTGCATATTGTGAGGAAAAGGTTGATTCCTTTAATCAAGAAATGGAGGAAGAGCCTCAGATCATGCAACTTGATCCTCCTCTTATTCTTCCATCTTCACATTCTTCATTATGTGATGAAACTCCTTGGTCTTGCATAGATCCATGGCCTATCTTCTCATCACCCAATAACTCTTCGTCTATCATAATTCCTCAATCACAATCTCTTGTGGGGTCAACGCCAAGTAGCCCTTCATCTTCATCTAGGTGTGGGTCACCTTCTAGTAGCCCTCCCTCTTCTATTTGTGGGACATTTTCGAGTAGCCCACTATCTTCGATTATTGGGGCACATCTAACTAGCTCCTTATCTTCTATGTATGAATCACCCCGGGTAGTCCATCATCTTCTATTCTTGGGCCACATCCCGGTAGTCCATCATCTTACATCTATGGGTCACATCCTAGTAGCCCTTCTTCTTCTATTCTTGGGCCACATCCTAGTATCCCTTCATCTTCTATTTATGGGTCACGTCCTAGTAGCCCTTCTTCTTCTATTCTTGGGCCACATCCTAGTAGCCTTTCACCTTCTATCCGTGGCTCACCTCCTGGTAGCCCATCCTCTTCAATTCTTGGACCGTATCCTTTTCATCTATCACATATTTCTTCTATCAATGGTTGTGGCAAGCCCACTACCATTCCTATCGTTCCTATCATCAATCGTAAATTTTCACATTCTTCTCCTTCTCGAGGTCAGAAAATTCAAGCGTCAGCCTATAAGAAACCCAAACAGGTTCATTATCAAGCTCAGGTCAAAACTTCCAAGAGCTCAAAATCCCCCAACAACTGGAACAATCTCAAAGTTGTAAATCAAGCGCGATTCAAGAACGCACATCAACATAACCATCAAGTATGGCGTAAAGTGCATAAACCTCTGGATAGGGAACTCAAGCTTCCGCATACAAAATCCATGTTTCAGGATAAATCACAGTCCTTTGTTGAGTGTGAACTCACCACGATTATCGAGATTGGGGAAAACATGACTCTTGATAAACAAACACGCTTAGTCTCCCTTATCAAGGAAGTCGCAAACATCGTTGTTGGATCCTATCACACAGAGTGACTTTGTTAGTAACAATGGTTCAAAAATATATATATATATATATATATCAAAAATCTAAAAAATAAAAAAAAAAAAAAAAAATCAAAGGTACAAAGATCAAACATTGCAATCAGGTGTTGCGTACACATGGATATTTCTTTCTTCCCTTCCTTGTTATTCTTCTGCAAGTCTTCCTACCATTTTCATCCCTTCGGTGATATTTTGGTTAGCTTATTTGCATGCATTTTGTGACATTTATCTCTATGGTATCTATTTTCCCCTGGTCTTTTATCACCTTGGTAAATTAAAGAACGACTGACCTCATGGAGATCCTATCACATTCAAACATCTAATAAACTTGTTGCGAAGAAATTTTGGACATATTTGTTGACACTAGCCAATGTCATCATCACAATCACTTCCACCTCCTTCCATCAAGCCATCAGTGGTTCTTAACCCCTTGTCAAACAAGAGAGCTGAAATAAGTTTTCAGAAAGCAAAAGAATCAAACAAAACTCAAAAGCTAAAAGCTACAAATCAAAAGAAAATTAATATATAACTCTCTCTTGGGGTATTTCCAATAATCTCTATCGGGCTATGGATGCCTGACTAGAAGTAGAGCAATGTTGTGATTAGAATCAAATACATCTTCATCAGGGCTATGGACGCTTGGCTGGTAGTGGAGCAATGTATGGCTATCCTTTCACCCTCCATTCACAAAATCACTTATCAAAATAAATCATTCCTACACATTGGCTAGGGTCTCTTCACTTGTTGTCTATTAAATCTTCACTTCAAGAGGTAATAAAATCCACGTGCACACACTGGATCTCTATGAGTAAACAGGATTAGTATGTTACCAAGTGTCTTTTTGGACCTTGTTCAGACTCTTACTCTAGTCCATATCTCATCTCACGATTTATGCCTTTGGCTAATCACTTCTTCATCGCATGAGGCTTCTAAGCTACATTCATATCATTCACATCATTCTTCTACTTCGTTCAGAACATCCATGTGTATAAGATTAATTTTTTGCCATGTTTTCGGACACCTTTGTCCCATTTCACAAAAACAATCTTCTCCTTCCTTTCTATCATGTGCTTGTAGGCCAACTTACGCTGGGGGCATCCTTGCTTCTTCAGCATTTCATTGGTTTATGTTCATCATCATGTTGAACCTATCCATAATGGCCTTGGGTCCCACTTCTACCTGTGAAGAGTTTACCTTTGAATACTCCCACCTTATTGTTGGGACATTTTTGCATCTTCACCTTTCAGGTACGCACGTGGCCTTATGCCCTTGTACATCCCATCTATCGCTGGGGGCATCCATGCTTTCTCGTCTTCCTATACATAGTTTCATAAAAAAATTAAAATCAACCAAAACATTCAAATATGTTAGAGGAAAAAATCATCAAAAAACATTCAAATATGTTTTAGAAAACATCAAAAAAAAAAAAAAAAAGAAAAAGAAAGAGAAAACAGGTCGTCCACTAGTGAAAACCACGCAATTGTGGCACTTTGGACAAGTCCTTGGGTGAAAACCAGGTTTCCAGCACCTCGGGAGGATTCGTTGTTCACAAGCATTCTGTATTAGAAGGGTAGTTGTCTTTGTCCTGGACCTGGTTTTGCCTTCGAGTTTCCTTGTGCACACCATCTATCCAGCCTTGATCCGGCTTTGCCTTCTTCTATTCATCTGTAAGGGATGTGGTATTTCGTTATTTCCCATCTTACGCTAGGGGCAACTCAATGAATTCACCTTCTTATTCATAAGCACGTGGCTTCTGCCCTTGTATATTCCCCACCTAACGCTGGGGGCATCCATGCTTTCTTGGTTACCTGCACATAGCTTTGGAAAACTGTTAAAACCACAAAAACAATATAAAATTGTTTCGAGAAAAACACAAAAATAATATAAAATTGTTTCGAGAAAAACACAAAAACAATAGAAATTGTTTCGAGAAAACACAAAAACAATAGAAAATTGTTTCACAAAACACCAAAACAATATAAAATTGTTTGAGAGAAAAACAAAACAAAAACATTGTTTTGAGAAAACACAAAAACAATAGAAAATTGTTTCACAAAACACCAAAACAATATAAAATTGTTTCACAAAAACCTAAACAATAGAAAATCAGTTTATGAAAACATATCTTACAAAAACATTTACTTGCATTGTCTTGTTTTCTTGCTTTGCTTGTTGCTTGTATAGTGTTTTGCGTGCTCGCTTTTGAGTTGTTTGTTGCTTGGGTGTACTTTTTCATAGTTTATCTTTTCTTCCTTAGAATAGATTCATTCTTGCTTGTGCATATTGTAGTGGATTTCGACATGCTAGTGTGTTAATTCTTTCTTTCTTTCTTAATGCATTTGGTTGTGTTTTGTTACTTGTTAATAAGGCATGGTGATTCATGGTGTATTGCATTGATTCTTGGTGTTCTTTGTAGCATTTGGTTGTGTTTCTTGCATGTGCTCTATTTTTTATCATTCACATCACATTACCATCACTATCATCACATCTAGCATCATCTATACATCATATATAAACAAAAATGCTAAGTTTTACATCATGCATGTATACTAAGCTAATCATCACATATCATATCATCAATGGGGGCAAGAGGGGTTGCGCATAATCAAAAATCTATCCCCCCGCACCAATATCATCATATCATCCCATCCATAGACATCAAAATAACACTTGAAAACAACATTTGATATTGTCTATAGATCTATCATCTACAATCTACAGCACGCCTCAAACGATCACGTGCGATCACCATCTCTCCTGAGTGTCAGAGCCTCATGGTAAGTTTTCTAAACTAAGCGGTTAAAATGAACTGATTGTGATGTTTTTACCCCCCCTGGGGGGTATATTAGCCTGTTTTTCACTGATCGGATGGCCAGGACACCCATTTCGCTCACCGTTTTCTCTCTGTTCATTTGTGGAATAATTATTTTTAATTAAATAATTATTTTTATCTTATTTTTCACCGTATTGGGGCATTTTTTGTCCAATACCCCTTTCTTCTCCCCTAGACAATTTTATTGCTCCCTGGTGATTTTTATTCTTCTTCACACCCTCGTAAATAATTATTTTTCAAATAATTATTTTTCTTCATTTTTCCACTAAACAAGGACATTATTTGTCGTTTGTTTCTCTTTTCTTCCACCTAGGGCACTTTTTGTTGCCCCTAGGCCCTTCGCTTTCTTCTTCTACTTTCTTCTACTATTCACCATGGTTTGGAAAGCAAAAACAACAAAAACAATATATATATATATATAAAAATCCAAAAACAAGGCAAAATTTTTCCAAAAATTCCTAAAAAGTAAAACACCCTACAAAATGGTAACTTGCTTCTTACGGCTGAAACTTGTGTCTTGCGCATGGTATTTTCTCCATATCCTGTTGGTTTGTCTCACATCTTCCCCGATTAATACGACTTGTGGATCACCGGATTCACAACCATTCACAAAAGCTAGCTGCTTGCTTCGTCTGTACTCTGGGGCACTTTTGGTTGCCTGGTGTTGTTTCGTTTGCACACAAACACTTTTCATGGACCCCGTGTCCATTTTCCTTTCCCTTGCATGTATCCTTGCTTGGGGCATCATTTTTAACCCTTGTCATCAATCACGAACTTGTGGATCTCTTCAGCACTGATAACAAAATATTTGTACAACTGTCTTGACCGTTGTTGGGTTGGATATGTGCATTCGTACTTATTTTCCTATTATATGAGCTTGTTTCCTTCTCGTATTGCATTGCATTATTGTATGTTGCATGGAGTTGGTACTTTCAGCAATGGACAATTGTTCGTAGTATGGATTTTCATGTCATTCTACCTTTGTCGTATGCTTATATTTTTCATAAGGACCGATGATGTAGTTCCTATGGCAATATGATGACATCAAATTTGTTCCAAACAAATAAGTGGCTAGAGGTTAAGCTCTTCTCTCCCCTCATCCATATTTCTTCTACACCACTTCCCTTTCACCCCTAATTCTCCCTCTCCTTGGGGCATCCTGCCTCGTCCCCATTATTCTGCCTACTTCTCATCTTTTTCGATCGTCGATCGGCTTCCTTCATCACCCCATCGACACTCGAGGGGGCATCTCTCCCTCCTACTAATTTTTCTTCTATCCCTTCAAAATATCTTTCATCTACTATCTTTGAAGTGGCATCACTTACGCCACCCCAAAGAGGGGCAAATGTAGACACCTATAATTACGCCCAAGCAATTTAAATACTTAAATTGTGCTAATTATCCCCTTTCTCTGCAAATCAACGATATATCGTCAAAAGCACTCATTTTCCTCATATCATCATTAATTAATTACACTAAGCTAATTAATTAAGTTGCCTATCCAACAAATACCCTAATTAACGACCTTCCGTTAATAAATCACCCCCTTCTACCTAGACTAATTAATTATTATTAATTAATTAGTTTTCCTTCCATTTAACCAATAAATCAATATTTAATTGATTTAATCCCCTTATAATAGCCTAAATCACACTAATATTCTTCTAATTGGCTTCTATAAGCTTACATCTACCTATTAATTAATCACCTTTGATTAATTAAAATACCCCCAACTCCCATGACTTGCTAAACATGTATTAAACCCTTCTAAAGTAAGGTTACCTTTAATAAAGCAACCTTATCCATTCCTAATCATGTTTTACCTTTATCCCACATTCATGAGAATGTGTTGAATCCTTTATCCTTTGGGCTATATAAAGAGCCCTCCACCTACCTTTTTACTTACACCTAAACTCCTTAGAGAGCAAATGCAAAGCATATAGCAAAGAGACTAAGAGCTTGCACCTTGCCCTTTTGAGAGTTCATCATCTTGAAGAGTTAATCCTCCTCTTTCTTAAAGTGCTTGGGTCATATGGGAGGTGTCAAAAGGGTCTTCAGTAGCCCAACTTTGATTAGCCCCCATTCCTAGGTTCTTGGAACATTAAGGACAACTATTTTGATAGCCATGGAGCTTACTTAGGTCCATTCATTTATTTGTTGTTAGAGAATAGAGGAGTTTAGATATTTAACATTGTTAGTTTCAAAGTTTGTATTGATGAATGCTAGCATCTAACCCTTGTTTAATTCTTATCATGATGGTGTTTATGCTTTGTTTTAGCTAAATTGTAGAACTATTTTAGGTGGTAGTTCTTGTTTCATTTGATTTAGCATTAAGCAAAGTATACATGCACACAAATGCCGATTGCCCATGTGGTCGTTTCCTCTCCCGGAGCTTCTTTCCCCGATATTTTCACATTCCAATTTTTGGATCAGATCTTACATAGTCTATAAATTTTCTTTCTAGATGATTCACTAGCTTAGAATAGATTCAAACCTACGAGAGGCAAGTTGATTCATTCTAAAACCTTATCTATCACTCTTGCTTGTATTTCTATAGCTAGATATTACTTGATTACTAATATATTTATCTTATCAAGCAATGTCCTTACATTTCAATTTTATTAAATCAATTTTAAGGGTATATGATTTGTGTTCCGAGGGTGACATGCTAGTCTTTAAGGTGTATTATTAGTTTTTTTGGTGTCATATTAATATTTAGGGTATTACATTAGTGTATAAGGTGTCCTAATTATGTTATTGGGGGTGACCCACTAGTTTTAATGGTGTCATATTAATGTTTAGGATGTCATATTAGATTTTGGCATGTTGTATGATTGTTTAGTTTGACCTATTAGTGTTAAAGGTGTTACATTATTGTTTATCATGTATGAATTGTGTTATTAATTGTGTTGTATAAGTGTTTAAGGTGGATTATTAGTGTTTAGGGCATCACATTAGTGTTTAGCATGTTGTGTGAGTGTTTATGTTATTGCATCTGTGTTTAGAGAGTATAATTCATAATAAGGATACCCATTGTTAGGGAAATAATTTGTTGTAAGGAAAAATTAGTGATTTTTCACCAACACTCTGGGACTAGGTCCCTCCTCTTGGGAATGGGGAGGCTCTCATTTATTGAATGTGTGAAATGTAAAATTTGTGGTGGTCATTAGGTTGGGGATCACACATGAATACTCCACTAAACATATGGAAAATTTCTTGTATAGGATACAAGGGAGGAATTTTCTTAGAGAGAGGTGAAGGGGAGATAAGAATATAGAGAGGGAGGGTTAATGTAATGAATAGGAACTTGCAAATTTCACTAGCATTAACCAAAGTAGGTCCACATCCAACAGGAAGAAAACAACCATGTAAGCAATAGTAATATTAACAAATCAAAGACACAAAGTTCAATTGATTTATTCCTCAAAGATATAAATCTCTTTCTTGGTTATTCAAGATTACAATGCTTGCAAAGTTGAAAAAGTAGGAAGTAGAGGAATATAGAAAATAAAAATAGAAGAAATAACTTCTTGTTTGTAGTGAGAGAAAAATAGTTATCAACCCCTTGGAATGGAGAAGCCATCCCAATATATAGCTTTACAATATGTCTTCATCTCCCCACATGACTTTTCACATCCCTATCACTTGTGACCTTTCATATTCCTATAAGAATAGAAATAAGCCCCTTTATTATCAATGAAAGAGAACTTTTACAATGTCAAATTAAAATGTCACTTAAGTGAATAAGATGAAAAATTCAAAAATATGCATTCCCAATGAAGAATTAGAACATAGAGAGAGAGAGAGAGAATAAAAGAGAGAGGGAAGAAGAGAGTGATTAATCTAAAGATGAAGAATCTTTTGATGATGAAGATCCATCTCTTGGAGTAACTCGAGGAAATGCTCCTGGAATGAACTCATCACCCTTCACTTCCTTACTTAAATGAATTGTTGTGATTTTCACCTTCTCTTCTTGGGAATGAAAACACAACCCAATGCATTGATCCAAGTCTTGGTAAACCACCAAGGGTCTTGCATTGATTGAACCAGACTTGATGATCTTTTGCAGTATTAGATATTGAGCCTTTAATTTCATGAGGTCTTTCAAAGTATCTTCATTAAAAGAGAAGGGATGCCCTACCTCTTTCTAAACCAAATATTTGAAATACTTACAAATATCTTCCAAGGATAGAGAAGGTGATCTGAGCTTTTGCTACAGTGTTTGCTAACATTTCCCAAGATCTCATATGCATGTTCTCCACAAGAATCAAGTTTTGAGATAGATCATTTATCATATCATATCTAGCACTCATTGTGTGAGACCATATGGGAGATAAATTATCTGAGATAGAAGTGAATACATTCTTGCTCACTAAGGAGTGAGAATCAAGACAACTCATCTCGGACACCAATGGGAACACACTATCCCAAGTGGGCCTTTTCTTTCTCAATCTCCTCCTTGGTCATTTTCACCTTAGAAACAATGGAAAGGGAAAATTTGAATAAAGAGAGAACCTCTGTAGTAGTACCTTTCCCTTTTCCATAATATTCTCCACCCATTTTTCATTATCTCTCCCTTGCATGGTGTACCCTTGAGCTCTCTTGATCACTTGAGGATCAAAATTGTTAATGGGAGAGATAGCCTCTATCAGAGGAAGTGACACTGCATTGGTTCTAGGAAGGATTATACATAGGAAATGAGGGTTCTCACATGCTCTTTAGTTTCTCCATAGTTTGTTTTTTCTCTTCATTTTGAAGAAAGCAAGCAAGTTACAAACTCTTTAAATAGGTGCACATCTCCCTCATGTATAGCTTGTCCCAAGAAACCCTAATCAGCTCATAGTCATCTTGTGTCATTTATCCCATGGGTTTTACAACTTTAGTCATCATGAAAATTCCACATACTAAGATCTAGAAGCTCCAGTGAAGAAATGGGAAGTTATTTGTGCTTTCTTGGTTCACTTGGTCTTGATGTATTTTGAGATGGCCTCAAAATTAGGTGTTGTGGTTTGTTGCACTATTCTTGATTCACCTCCAAGAAACTCTTGTAACCATGGGAAGGTTTCTTCCATTGTGGAAAAAATTCATGCATAGGAGAAATTTTATGTGTTGATAAGGAATCACAGCCTTCCCAAGATGAGGTGATTAATTGTGTCGAGGAGGAAACACTGGATTATGAGGAGGGATAGGGGACTATGATGGATCAATTTCTCCTAATTTAAGGGAATCATGGGATTTTCAATGATATTTTCCCTCTTGTGAAGCCTCCTAAGTGAAGAAACTTTAGTGTACTTTGTTTCCACATGTTTTCTCTTGGAAGATTCTTCTGAATGAGTAGATCATGTGGCTTTCTTAGATGCCTTGAGAGAAGAAGTGTGAGAAACTTTCCTAGATGGAGATATAAGACCACCAAGACTCAATGAAAGAATCCCTCTTTCATTTGAACCAATCCTTTGACCTTTGAATTACTACCATGGTTCTTTCTTTGATGTCACCTGACTCTCGGATGTTCCATGGAGTAGGAGGAAGAGGGGAAGATTACACCACCGCTTGATATTCAGGATCAAAAAGGTCTAACCCATCATCTTTTATTCCATCCACAAACCAATCAAACTTGAAGTCTCTCATTTGATCCACTTTCATTTGCATATAATCCCATTTCCTAACCTTGAAGTTCATCTGTGTAGTTGATCTAATAATCCTCAATTTGTGGAACATGATGCAATCTGACAAGATGAAATTCTCTGGATTCTTCCTAATATCAAAGTCAGATCAAGATATGTAGGAATACAAACTCAAATTAGTAAAGGATGTTTTATGTTTCTCACATATTCTATATTCTTGCATGAGTAGATTCCCAGAGAGATAGGAAAGGACACACATTTATTCTTATCATTATTGTACCTAGTATGGACATGGGAAAATTGTCTACACAATTCAAACATGATGATCTTATCACTGGGTACCTCAAGTAGCCTGCACAGGAGCAAGATCAAATCCTCTGACCCTTATGTAGGTGAAGGTGGGAAATTGGATGAAGTGACTTCCATACTTCTTCGATCAATGCAGCTTCCTAGGATGACATTCTCCACTTGGATCTCCTTCAAGTAACCTTATGATGCACATGGTGAATGCATCATTCACCTAGAATAGTGAGAGTTACTCTCCGATATGTGAGTTGTGGATATTTCTTGTAGGCGGTGAATTTTGTGGCACATTAGAAGCAGTGGATAGGCCTCAGAAGGGTCTTGTGAAAGAAAGGGCGTACACTAGATAAGAATTCATTGTGAACTTATTAGAGGTGGGAAACTATAACAGTTGTTGATGAAGGTTGTTACTTATGATTTTCCCATATTCCACCATTTGGTCTCTTCCTTCTATAACCTCCAGAATGAACTAAACCATCTAATTTGAAACCTTTTTTCTTTCTTCTCCCATCACTTGTTCAAGTAGGAAAATAACATCATAGTATGCTTTGTGAAACTCACTTTGAGACAAATACTTAGGGATCCGAGAGGGCTTCCTTCCTATTTGAACCACGATCCTCTTTCGCAAAGCCCTACAAGTATGAGTTTTTCCTCACCCATTCCATTCTTGTGTATAAGAACCCATATGATGATAACCATGTTATTACTGGTGGGAATTTGCAAGAATTGATAAATTCCCTTTATTGTGAGGACTACAAGGATTGAGTTATCATTTGTCCTGATTGTTCTGGAATCAGAATCATAGTGTTGTGAGTAGGCTAGTAAAAACTCGGTGCTTTGAATGGAAAGAGGGTGACCACCTTCTCTAAATAGCCCGCTCAAGAAATATTTTCCTCCTCCAATGGTTCTTGTGGTTCATTCAACATTCTTGCCTTTAAATCTTCCAGGTCCATGTGGGTTACATCATTGTCCCCACATTGGGATATTCGAGTGTTCAGAGTGGAAATTGGTTTTAGGCCTAAGTATTTGATCTTCATGATGTGATAAGTAGAGAAAAATAGGAAATTAATATATGTGGAAATTTTGACCCCAATTCCAACACTTTCTATTTTTAGCAGGTCCTATTCTGGATGACTTTTTTTAGTAAGTTTCCAAAATGGTCACTTTTTTGTGTTTTTGAACTTGTAAGGAGTGACGGGGATAATGAAGGTTTTTGTTTCTAAAACTTACTATTTTTAGAAAAAGAGACGTGTCATAACTTACTATTTTTAGAAAGGGTACATCAAGGTGTGAAATGGAAAACAAACCGGTCTCAAAAATTTAGGTTTTTTTCGGATCTTCTGCTCCAATTTTGAGAGATTTTTAATCACAGAACTCTATAGATCTAAAAGGAAGGTGTAGGGGATGAAAATTTATTTTGATTGCTGAAAATTATATAGAGAATCAATGGTAGCAAGTTTATAATCAATGTGAAGGTGTTTTTAGGAGGAATGCATTGGTGAAGTTTCACGGAGATCGGGTGCATGGTTATGGAGTTATGAGCAAAAAAATGTTTTCAAGCTTGTGGTTTTGGGAAGATTTTAGCAACATGTCTGTGCAAAAATGGAGTTGGGGGAAAATCAAATAATTCAAATATAAAAATATTCTAATTTTTTTATTTACAAATCTATTTCATTGTACTTGCACACTCTAACTCAATTTTAACCCAACAAGCTCAACCGGGGTTAGATGGAGGTTAAAGTGAGGTTACACCCTAAAAATAGGGTAAAAGAGGGGAAAAGGACAAGAGGGAAACATAAGTGTGCTTTGCACTAGATCTTGACATGTGGCAGCATGTGGTGACATGAGGATGAGATGAGAGGGTTCAAAAACAAGCTCCAGGAGCACAACAGGTTCTACATGTGACCAAGGACTGACTGGGAGAGAGGGGGTGTGATTTATTATCCTCTTTTCCCTTGGTTCTTGGTAAAATCAAAGGAGATGAAAACAACTCAAAAGTGTGACATGGTTTCATGCATGACATGAAGAGGGGGACAATTTTGGCTTGGGGACAAGTTTGCATATTTTACACTTCCCTAGCACCAAGGTTGTCACTTTAAGTAACGAAGAAGTTAACAAAAATGAGGGAGTGAAATTTCTTGTCCCTCATGTCCCCTTGCACCAAATTACAAGGTTCAAGGGACAAATATGCTCCAAATTTTTCCTAAGCATTATCTCAACATGAGGAGGGGCCGATTTGAGTAAAGCAAACATTTGCAACTTCCCTAACAACATAAGTTATCACTTAAGTGAAAAAACATGCCAATGCATAGGGGAGCACACTTTATTTTTCCTCATGTATTATTGTACCAATGGACAAGGGAAAAGGGACACACAAGATCCAAAATGTGCTCAAGCTTATTTCATTTGTTGATGTCATCATCCCAACTCAAAATTAGAACATCAAAAGTGCTTTTTCCGCCCTAAGAGCATGACATGGAGTTTAGGGGAAAACCTTATATGATTTTAACCCCAAAACACTTGTTAAGACTATTAAAATTTTTAAAAGATCTAATTCTTCCTAAAATTTGAATTTTAGGCCCCACAATCACACACTTTTGGCTCAAAGGGGTGGCTATAGTGACTCAGGTTATCACGGAATATTTTGAAGTCTTGGGCCAAAATTGATGTATCCACCATGTGAATAATTAAAAGATCTTTCCATTTCCTTTTTATATTTCAACTCCCTCCTAGAACTCCAAGAACCTTCAATACAAGTTTACTTTTCTCATTGAGGCGTGGCATTCCCTACACCCGTAATGACCTTGTTTTGCTTGGTTGATTCCCGACATCATATGGCTCCATAGAATTCCTTCAAACTACATTAGATACATTCAATACCCATATTTATAACCTATAGATGGGTTGTGGCATTGAAATCACTTTCTATAGGATATTCTTTAGCTGAAAATTGGCTTAAAATAGCCCTTTTTATGCCTCCAAGGAGAGTTGTTCTACCTTAGACCTCAATAACTTCCTCAATACACCTATTTATACTTCCATGTGCATGAAACTAACTTAAAAATTATGTTAGCATGTTACTCTTATCCAAAATGAGGAGGACACTAGGGACATGCTAGTTAGAGGAAGGGTTTACAATGACCGGGAAAGGAAATTTTCAAGTGGGGCTTGGTTGTCATGACCAAAATTTAAATTTTACATGCTATACATTTAGCATGACAACAACTGGCTCTTACTTGGGGACATAGACCATAAGGGATAACGGAGGGCTTCAAATTCCCATGGATAAGAAAACCAAAGTGCCTTGACAATTGGGAAATACAAGTCAATCCTTCAACAAATAGTAAAAGCAATTGAGACACACAAGGGAAAAATAAAACAAACACATGACAGAAAAGGGAAACACGTCCATTTCTTTAGCTATTGCACTAATCTTCCCCAATCGACATGGATTCATTCTTCTATATAAGTTTGGTTAGCTCAAATTATACAACACCAACATCTAATTGCAATCAAGTAGAATATTATTGGATTTAAAACCCATGTGTATGACCAAATGAAAAAATCATGTTGGAGATGGTACAATAATTAAGATATGCCCACTAGTGCAACTATATTATATATGTTAACCTAATTAACTAGCAAATTGTTGCAAGTAGAAAACATAAAGCATAGTGAAATGGTTGACATGTGTCTTTTTGTTTTGGATATGTGAAATAGTGTTATGATTTAACTCTTTTATAACTATCGACACAAGTTAATGGAAAAGGCTAGTAGGCAGTGTCAAATTTTGAATGAAAAATGGCAGCATGTATCAAAGATTTTAAATTTGAGGATTGTCTACATATTTTTCTAATTTTAGCCATAGAATAAACAAAATTTGGAGATCATTTCTAACTTACAAATTTGAGATATGACTATCCTTTTAAGATAAACTCATATGTAATTTATGCATAGTTTTATATATTAAAAATTGTTAAAATAAATGAATTTTTTTCTAATTATGATAACAAAGAGTTGATGCGATTAACATTACCCTTGGACAACCCCTCATATAGAGAATAATTTTTTGTTATTATAATAGTTAAATAGTAATGTTGAATGGTAATAGTGACAAAAAAATTGTTTGACGACTATAGGTGACAACTAAGTTCAAGCTTTAATACCATTGTATGGAATGGTGCATATCAAGGTTCCATCAATTTTGTCCAATTCTATATATGCACAACCACTTTTAAAATGTGTTGATCATTTTTGTACCTAAGGGAAATGGTCACCTTCCCTTAAAAATGACATTTTGGGCCTTTTTGGCCTCTAAACATGTTTTGTTAAGTTTTGGCCTCTTTTGGTCAATTTGTTATTTATTGTGTGTCACTTACAATCAATATCATCCTAATTTAAATTCATGTAGTCTATAAATACATCGACATGCGTAATCTGAATTTTAAAAAGAAGACACAAATGATCACATTAATTTATTTTTTTGTAAGAGAAAATTCCCACCCGAAAAGCCAAATCAAGCAATAAGACATCCAATCTAGCGATACTAGTTGTTGTACACATTTGAAAAATAAGTGTTGGGACATTTACATACTCATGATGATTGATTGTTGACCTGTATCTAGTGATGTTTGTGATCTTCTCAAATCACAAGGGGCTTGATAATAATGGAGGGATAGAACATGGCTCTATTGATATCCCCTTTTTATGGGATTTGTACTTGAAGTTGAGCATGAATTAGGGTTTATAAAAGGAGATAAATTTATTAGTGATGAACATGAGTGAACCAAATACAATTTTACATATTAGTGAACAAATGGAACTTTCACAAAGTTAGGTTCAGATTTCTAAGTATATTCTTTGTAGACACCCCAATTTTATGCCTATCCTAAATCAATTAATTTCACCATTCCATTTCCCACAAAATCCACATTGAATTAATCGATGTTAATCGATTAATTAATCCGTTTCAACCCCTAAATTAAACCCAATCTTCCTCACATGCCAAATATTCCCCATGTCCCCCACTTGCAAATTAAATATTCAAGTTTAATTCTAGACCATTCCTCATGTCTCCCACTCACCTAATCATGCTTAATTTTAATTATCACGATTGTTCTAAACCCCGAACCAATCCCACTCCTAGGCTATTAATAGAGCCTCACCCAACTCTTTCAAAAGAATCTTAAATATCATGTCAAATCTCTTGCATCCTTTGAGCATAGAGCATCCTTCCCACCTCATCCTTATGTCTAAATAAGCCTATTTTTATCATCCCAAGTCCATTATCCCCTTTATCTATTGATGCAAAGTGATTTGATCTTGTTGTAGTGAAGGTATTGCTTTGGTTCAAAGAAAGCACCTACATTTCACACAATCAGGTCTCATCCACACTTTGTTTCCCATTCTGAGGTTTACGACGAATCACGAAGGACAAGGTATCTAGATAGTTAGTTGCTTTCATTAGTTGCTTTCTTGTTATCAGTGTATTTTCCTAGCTCACATTCTGGCACACCCGGTGGGACTTACCCATGACTTATTACTATTGGTTTCGCAACTCATTGCTTTATCCATTGTTTGCCTATTGGTATTTGTTGTTATTATTTCATTTTCTTCAATATGGCATTCTTTAGCTAACGTTTACATTATGGGAGATATTATTGCTCTATGGTGTCGTATGGTGTCTGTGTAAGTTCTTATAACGATGGATACTCGCTTAACATGTCGTGAAACTCTTCGAGGAGATCCATCCATCGGTGTTTTCAGTTTGTTTCATGTCTTCATACCTCTTTTGAGCAATCAATCTAACATCCATTGATATTTAAATACATATTTTGACTTGTTTCTCGTAGTTATTTTTCTTGTCATGTTATTTTGTCTTGTGTGGGCATCAGGTACCTAAAAATGAAGATGAGCAACTAAGTTATGAGGCATTTCTATTTTCAGTTGTCTAAAAATATTGATTTAGTGTTGTTGTTTCTTTTGAAATTATAGGAACATTTCACCTTTAGTTTCTAACTCGTTTGCATGGATATACGTTTGTTTTAATCCGTAGTATAAATATGTTTAAATTCTCGCAATATCAAAGTAAAAAAGGATCATTCTAGTGTTGTCTTCGTTCAGTTTGGTGGGTTATTTAGGTACAATTAAGTTTTTATAGTCTATATCTATCTTGGGGCGGGGTTTGTTTTTTTTTATTTCCTAGTTTTACATTAATACGGTCCCTGGTTTTATTGTTGAACTTTGTATAAACCTGCAAAAAAAAAAAAAAACATTATTATTAAATAAATAAAAATTAAAACCCTATCCTAAATTACCTACCCCCTTTTTCCCCCTTTCCCCTCTTACCATCTTGACTATTAGACATATCCCTCCCCACTCATGACCCCTTAATCTAACTCACATAGCCATCTGGTGGAACCCCCAACCCATCCAACTCGAACCCAAACACACGAGCTCCCAACAAACCACCCCATCCTAGATCCTTTCCTCCCCATAGCCTATCCTAACTCACACACTCCTCCTAACCACTTGGCCACTCCACTCCTCCCCCTGGCATGCAAACCTCTCTACCCCTCTCCATGTCAAACTCAGCTCCATATCCCCCAATTACCAATCCACTCTCAACTTGCCCCCGCCTCACGACCCCTCACCCAACCCACACAAATCTACCTCCCTACTGACCACTTGGTCGAGACCTCTCTCGCCCAAACCCATCCCAAGAGACACCGGTAACTCTCCACGTATTGCATCCCCTTATAACCGAACTCCCACACTCAAGCCCACATCCCTTCACTTGGCCACCGTCAACCCCTCACCATTCCCTATAAGAAAATATTAGTTATTACCGCTTAATTCATAGTCCTTCCTCATGCCCCTACAAACCCACATTAGCTCTTTTACTCGGTTGCACTCTCCCGCCACCCAAACTCCACACACCCCCAAATAACAAACCAAAACATCTAACAAGCAAACAAACGAATATATATTGTTCACTCAAACTTGACCTTTAGGGTTTGCATATTAGGTTCAACCATAGCTTCTCATTTCATTTAACTTTGGTTTTATTCGACTATTTAATTTAGTCATTTTCTTATCATTTTACTTTGTTTATAGTCGCAATATCGTTCCTAAATATTAGACACCATATCATTCATTACTTCGTTAAGTCATTTTATTTCATTTTCTTGTCTTATCTTAAGTGTGATACTCGCCTAAAGCTTTAGTTTGACTCGTGTTTTTCTAATTTCTTCCAATATTGATTTCATTCGCATACATTTAGCCTAGTCATTTTTGTTAATTCAATTATTTAGGTTTTTTGATTTACCTAGTTTCATAATTAATTTAGTTTAAGTACATTATTAGTCTAGTTTTGATCTACTTTAATCTATTAATTAATTTAATTTTTAATTAATTCATCTATGCTTACTTTAAGTTCATCTAGTAATTAATTTTCTTCATTGAAAAATCATTTCAAAAAAAATTAGGCATTTTGCGAGATGACTTTTATTACTTAATTAGTCTAATTACTTCTTTAATTAGGCCTTTTTCATAAACAAATATTAGGACCTTTATATTGTGTTTCTCATGTTTTTCACCACGTGAACTAATTGTGTTATTTAATTTTGTAAGAGGACACTACAAAGCTTGACCAATTTCTACGATGTCAAAGAATTAATTACTAAAACAAATACATGACCCAACCCCGTTTCGCTTGGTTTTTCCCGACCTTTCACCAATCACGCATGTTGCAAATTTAGGGTCCCTAGACGTTTTGAAACACATTGGTGTCACCTTTTAATCATTTCATCATTGTTTAAACACCTTGCACTGATGTCTAATGCTTTTAGTGAATCTTGTTGTCGTTTTCTTTTTCTTTTTGTGAAACTAATTGCAACCCTTCGCGTGTATGCTCTTCTCTCGCGCTTATTTACAAGAAACGTGAGAATCGAAATGTGAACGTGTTTTCTTTTATCATTCTCTCTTTGTTTGCATTAAAAACTACTAACCTCTTTTGTGCAGGACCATATCATTCGAAATTTAATCATTTTAGACCACTAAAATTGTTTGTAGGATCCTATGGATTTGTTTTATGTCTCTAACTATTGTCTTGATCATTATTTTGCTTCGTCACATTATTAATATTTTTCTGATTATTAGCTATGTATACTCTTTTCCTACACCTTCGAGCGATCTAGAAAAACAAAAATAGCCACGATCATTTTTTAACACTTCATTTATAGAATAACTACTAATTTGTTCTCTGCAGGACCACGTTACTAGAAGTTCGTTAAAAATAAACCAAAATTTTAAAACCTCCCCACAAAATTACCAGCATTAAAAGAAAATTGTTGAAACCAAAAAAATTAGCATGCTCAGGTACGTTATCATTTTCCACCAGTGATTTATTTCAAGTTAGAAATAACTCGTTGATAATCACATCATCATTTGTTTTTACACATAGTAGAGGTGGATTTCATCACCACCGACGCTACACCGGTGACATGGACTTCATTACCATGCACCACCAAGCATTCGCATTTGCATTGCACTCTGAGACCTAGTCTCATCACAACATTCAGTATATACAAGTGCCTCTGGAAAGTATTTACGAGTAAATTCATCGCGACTACTACTATACTTAATTCCTAATATACTGTAACAAAAAATCCTAGGCATCATCCCTGTAAATATTTGGGGAGTAATAAGGACACCATACACACTTCCATCCCCCATCACCTTCTGCCTTTTCACAAATCCTGCCTTGGACGTGGTGATTCACTCCAAAGTAGGTAAGTAAGAATTGGTGAGTCTTTTTGGAGTGATAAGATCCTACATCCGCCATTCAACAACCTATTGTCTGATTTCATGAAACAATGATTATTCCCAACGGATCTACTTCTTGAGCCAAAATAATCAAATGAACTTGATCGCTTGTTGTTTGTAAACAATTTAGTTTAGCATTGTTCTTATCATGAAACTTGGATGATACATATGCATCTATTGAAAATTTCAAATTCCTAGAGTGTTCCACAAAAACATTTCCAAATTACCCCAACATCAAACAGACAAATGAATCAAATTGAGCAATGAAAATCTTACATTAAGGACTCATTAGCAAAGCAAACAAAATCATCATAGCTCATTTTAAGCTATATCAAAATCTGTATTGAGTGACTTTTTGAAACCACTCTTTATCAAGCTTGTTTAAGCTCCCAACACAAAACAAAATCCCTCATAGCTTGTTTGAGCTATATCCAACTCATACCGAGTGACTTGTTTGAGCTCACTTTGTATATCATCATTTGTATAGCTTATTTAAGCTACACTACCAACAAATATGTCATATCTTATTTAAGCTATATTTGACTTACATTGAGTGGATTGTTTGAGCTCACTCCATAGTTTATCTAATACAAATCCCTTCATAGCTCATTTTGAGCTATATCACAACTGCGTTGAGTTAACTTGTTTGAGTTTACTCTTCCCATCAACACTCAAGAGATTATTTAAGCCAAATCCAACACAAAATTGTGCTAGCTTACACCTATCTAATCATGGTGTTCACACGTAATCATAGAGACCCTCTAAACCCTGAAAATGACGATGAAGAGGTTACACAACCAGAACTCACTCACAAAGAACATGAGCAAGTAGACAAGTTGTTAGAACAAAACAAGAATGAATACCTACTACATATCCTAGCCATGACCAAAAACCTAAACAAACTTATAGACAATGGTGAATCGAGTCACCACAATGAAATACCAAATAACCCAAATAACTCTTCAACCGAACGAGTTATTTACCAAAAATAAGAGTTAACAAGGAAACTTGAGCAAGCAACTTCTAAAGCTGAAAGGTTACACGATCACAATCTAGAACCACATACTCATGAAGTCCTTAATAACCCATCCCACAACTCTCCATTCACACAAGAATGGAAACATATGAAAGAAACCATTCAAGGGTTACAAAAATAATCAAAATAGTTCAATTTTGAGGAACTATGCCCCTACCCATTTGATAAGGAAATGTTACGATTACCATTTCCATCATCCTTCAAAACTCAAAATTCATAAATACAAAGGAAAGGGTGACCCCCATGAGCACGTCAAATAATTTTTCATGCAATGTCAAGAAGTAGCTTATCATGACATATATCTTTTATGAATTTTTCCTAAGATTTTAGGAGGATAGGCCTTAGATTGGTTCCTTCATCTTCCAAAAGGGTCAATCACAACTTTCACAGACCTATCGGAAAAAATTGTTAAACATTTTCCTTCAACCTAGACTCAGAAGTAACCAATCTCAATCTTTCAAACAAAAAGCAAAGGCCCAACAAAAATTCCGCTTCCTTTTTACAATGATGGCAAGGGATTGCAAGAAGATTTCTCTATTTGATACCAGATATACAATTAGTCAACATCTTTGTCCTAAACCTCATAAAATAGTTATCATTTCATATGTAGATGCATTGTTTGAACAATTTTGAAGAAGTCATCGAAAAAGGGACACAAATCAAGAAATCCCTCATTTCTAAGGGCTTACTTAAAACACCCTTTAGGGACCAACCTCCTAGGGACGCCCCTCAAAGTCAGGAAAATCCAAATTCTTCAATTGGAATCAAAATATAGTCAACGAAGACCTTACTTGATTCTCACTACATTTGAAACATTCAAAACAATCCACCCAACACAATTAAATCCAACAAACAACTAATTTTCATCCCTAGAAAGAGGCTCCTCCTCGTGACAGGTGCAGATAGTTCACTCCACTTGGAGAAAGCCTATCTAGCATCTTGTCACTTAGAAAATGCCAACATGATCTCATACCCCATCATCAAACCCTTCGAATAAGGGAAACCCAAACAAAACTAGTATAAGGATAATGAATATTGTGAATACCATCACATCAAAGGGCACTCTACAGATTTATGCATGCAAATCCACCATTATGTCCAAGACTTGATCGAATGTGGAGACATAGAGGTTGAAAATACCTCCGATAAAAAGACCCCAACCAAAAATTAAACATGTTCAAAAACCCCTTTCCTAAACACGATGATAATTTGAAGGACAAGGGCCAATCATCAAACAACATTGAGTATGACTCAGTCATCTCAACCATAGACTACAACCAAGATCTAGTGGCTATAATAAAGATCAAAACCAACTATGTAGTCACCACTAGACTAGAAAAAAGTATGGGTCCCTACTATGAAACAATCGCTACTTCTTCTCCCATACCACCTCCTCATCCAACGTCTAATTCCACCACCACTTCCACTTCCCAACCTACATCTTCATTCAACATCATCAAATAATTAGAAAAGACCACAACACAGATTTCCATCATGGAATTACTCAAGTCTTCTCCGCATTACATATTATCCTTACAAAACATTGAATTAAGATCATGTCCCACACGACATCAATTGACAACAATGTCAATATTTAATCGCTAGTCTTTCAACACCTAATGTCATTCTATCATTCAGTCCCGATGATCTTCTTAACCCCAACCTCATTAACAATCAGCCCTTATACGTCGAATCTTATATCACCCATCACAAGGTTAAACGCGCACTAGTTGACAGTGGGGATACATTGAATATTTGCTCCATGAAACTCTTACGTTGTCTTGGTTACACTAAAGAAGACTTACAAAATGATATCATAACCATTCGTGGGTATGATGGTAATGAAAGAAAGTCCAAAGGAACAATCACTTTGCCTCTCATGGTTAGACCAATCACTTTAGACACGTTATGTCATGTGGTAGATGTAGAAGTCTCATACAATGTTCTCCTCGGTCGACCATGGATTCATGCCATGAAATCCATCCCATCCACATTCCACCAATGTATTAAATTCCCCACTTGGATAAAGAATTTACATTACGTGCTGATTTCTAACCCTTTGAATGTTGAAAATTCCTTAAAGAATGATATCTAAATACTTCCTCTTGTTCATTGGTAAAGAAATACGCTATGTCGTGCATAATCCCATTCTCTGATAGAATACGTGTCGATCCAGATACGCTTCTAATACATACTCCAAAATCATACAATATTCATACTCATAACTCTATTATTTAACCATCATCTTTGAATCAACCAACCTCTAATAATCAACCTTCTTCTTCTAACAATAGTCCCCTTCCACTAAATAATCATCTTCTTCACCTAGTCAACCTTCTTCATCTAACAACACCTCTTTTGTTAAGGTACCATCCCCTTTGGTTAATCAAGCTTCATCCTCTAATCCACCCTCCTCTTCTTATAACCCATTCTCTCCATATTTCAAAACTACCAAGCTTCCTTCCATGCCATGTGAGATACCCACTAGTCCCTCAACACATACATTCAAAATCATAGATAAAGGTTGTAGTGAATACCAATTCCAAGACATTGTGAACTCTTTTTACATCAGAAAATCCCCACAAACCTATGGCAAACCCAATGCTCTACATCTTATAATCCATCCCACTTACAAATTGGGTCAGTTAGTTTGAAATAAATTCGGTTATCTAGACAATGAACATATTCCAAGTTCTTCAGGATCTTGGTTATACGATGACGAACTCACTTCCTACTATGAGTCCCCTTAATTTACTAAAGCCCATCAAATGATGAAAAACATGTGATGGAAGGGTAAAGGACTCAATCCAAATGAACAAGGTCATTTAGATCTAATCACTTACACCAAAAATCATGGTAAACATGGCCTTGGTTTCAAGATACTTAATGTAGCTCCCGTATTAATCTCAAGTGAAAATGATGACACCAGTTCTGATATAGAACGTTGGGTCTACACACAGCCTTTTTGAAAACCTTGTTGAAATGAATCTCTACTTTGAACATTTATCCATTAATGTCATTGATTTCAAGCTTCTTCATCCAAATCTCATTGACCATGACCAATTACATCATGTGGCCATGGACATGTTTCAAAACGATGAAGCCATTAAATATTTCCTGGGAAATCGTGATCAAATTACCCTTTCTGATCATAAAAAGGATTTGAGATTAACCTTGATGAATTTTCCTACTTCGGTGAAGAAATAGAATATTCAGATCCTTTACCTTTGGAAACCTCAGATAAGAAGCGAAAACACAAAATTTCTCATAGTAAAAAATTGTGCCGCTTATCCAAAAAACATATCAATAAAAGAACCCAACATCACAAACAAAAACCCTATGATAATTCCCCTAAATCATCCAAAACCAATGACTTACATCAACCACTAGCAATGTTTTTGAAAATAATACATCCAAAATGATGGTTGAGGAAACCAAATATATTAACATTGGTACTCCCGAACAGCCAAAAATTTTACAACTCGGCATCAGTCTGTCCGACCAAGAATGTGTAGAGTTCACAACACTCCTCATTGAATTTCAAGACATTTTCACATGGACCTATAAATATATGCCAATATTAGATCCATCTCTCATAGTACATCACCTTGTGGTGCATCCGGATGCAAAGCTTGTAAAATATAAATTGCTTAAAATGCACCCTAAGGTAGTTTTTCTCGTAAAATTTGAACTTCATAAACTATTAGATGTGGACTTTATTAGTACTATCGACTACTCTGAATAGATACCCAACATCATTCATGTAGCCAAAAAAACTCTCGGCATTAAGGTATGCACAGATTTCTATGATATCAACAAAGCTTGTCCAAAAGACGACTTTCCTCTACCCAATATAGACATGATTGTCGACTCATGAAAGGCATTAAAATGCTCTCCCTAATGGATGGATTTTCTAGCTATAATAAAATACGCATCGTTGAAGAATATCAACACAAAATAATGTTTACTACGCCATGAGGAAGCTTCTGTTATAAGGTCATGCCTTTCGGATTAAAAAATGTAGGTGTCACATATCAACAAGCCATGACAATCATCTTTCATGATATGTTGCATGATATCATGGAAGATTATGTTGACAACATATTAGCAAAATCTAAAACATGGATAAGACATCTAGGTGTGTTGAGATGCATCTTTGAAAGGTTGTGTGAGTATAAAGTTCACCTTAATCCAAAGAAATGTGTATTCGAGTAACTTCTAGAAAGTTATTAGGATTTATTGTCTCACGAAGAGGTATAGAAGTTGATCCTGCCAAAGTCAAATCCATCATGGAAATTCCTCCTCCCAAAATCTCAAACAATTACGTAGTCTCTAGGGAAAAATCCAATCCATTCGATGTTTCATCTCACAATTAGCCGATAAATGTCATCATTTTAATCAGTTGCTTAAGAAAGATGCACAATTCCAATGGAATCAAGATTTCCAAGATTCTTTCACTAAACTCAAAGAATACCTCTCTAGTCCACTTGTCCTTATGTCACCAGTCACAAATAAACCCATGCTTCTTTATACATCTACCACTTGAGCATGTCATAGGAGCTTTTTTAGCACAACACAATGATCAAGAAAAAGAACAGGTTGTTTATTACCTTAGTCAAACACTTATTGAGCATGAGGTATGATATTCCCAAATCGAAAAAGTATGCTTGGCAGTCACTTTCACATTCCATAAGCTACGTCATTACTTGCTTAATCACACAACTAAATTGATCGCTAAGGTCGATCCCCTCAAGTATCTCTTGTCTCGACCTATTCTCATAGGAAGAATGTCTAGTTGGGTCATCCTACTTAGTGAATTTGACGTCAAGTTCATTCCTCAGAAATCAATTAAAGGACAAGCCCTGCAGACCAACTTGTTGAGGCACCTCTTCCTAGAAACAAAACCGCTTCATTTTACATTTCCTAACGAAGATATTTTATACATAGACATCGCGCCATCCTGGAATTTATTCTTTGATGGATCTTGTAACCTCCATGGATCAAGAGCTGGTATTTTTCTTATTACACCTAGCGGACATGTTATCCCCAAGTCATTTCGATTAGCATTCCCATGTACCAATAATATTGCAAAATATGAAGCTCTCATAGCAGGATTAAAACTCGTTATATCATGGAACCTTAAATATTTGGTTGTATTTGGTGACTCTTTACTTATCATTAAATAGATCATTGATAAATACCAAGTCAAGGATGAAAAACTTATTCCATATAAGTGCATGGTAGATAGCCTCTCGAAGCTATTTTTGATTAATTATCTTTGACCAAATCCCTAGAATTTATAACAAATCCGTAAATGCTATGGAAACTATTAGATCTCTGTTAGAAATCACATCCAATCAACCCCAAGCACATTTTCTCATAGAACATCTCTTAATGTTTGTTTATGATCTACCTGAAAATACTATGGTATGTGAGATTGTGGGTCCTAATAACCCTTGGTACCATGATATTTATAATTTCATCCATGACAAATCATTCCCTACCAACATGAAACCAAGTCATAAATGCACTTTAGCACAATATGCCTCTCATTACACCATTTTAGCAGACACTCTCTATAGACGAGGTTACGATGGCACCCTACTCCGATGTCTTAATCAGGAGGAGGCCTCTAGTGTTCTAACTGAAGTCCACTCTAGTATATGTGGAGCACACACGAATGGTATGACTCTCGCCAAGAAAATCCTGTGTGTTGGGTATTATTGTCCCACCATTGAGAATGGCACATGCCATGTTTTCAAACAATGTCAAGCTTGTCAAAAACATAGAAACCTTATCCACGTACCTTCTCAAGAATTGCAATCGATCACAAAACCATGGCCCTTCTCTCAATGGGGGCTTGATCTCATCGGTAAAATCAAACCAATGTTGTCCGATGGACATAAGTTCATCATTACCACTACCGATTACTTCACTAAATGGGTAGAATTTATGTCTCTCACCTATGTTACAGAGCCAAATATTAAATTTCATTTTTATTAATATCATATGTCCATTTAGAATTTCATCCTCTATTGTTAGAGATAATGGAAAATTATTTAAAAACCAGGATGTAAAAGACCTCACCAAATGTTTTCGTATCAAACTTAAATGGTCTACGCCATACTATCCCTGTGGTAATAGCCAAAAAGCGAAACAAAAATAAAACTTTAAAATCCATCATGGAAAAAATTGTTGATACACATGGACGAAATTGGCACACTCAAATTTACCCTACTCTTTGGGCTTACCACACACCTATAGGAGCCACCCCATTCTCCCTTTTTTATGGTTGTGAATCAATTTTACCTATTGAGGTTGAACTCTCATCCTTAAGAATATCCCTTAAAGATGTAATTAATGAAGACAAATATCGACAATCACGGTTTAATGAGCTTGAGTTTATCGATGAAAAATGACTTAAATTCCTTAATCATCTTGAAGTTTATCAAAAGTGACTACAACATACGTTATCATAAAAAGTATGACCCGAGAGATTTTAAGGTTGGTGATATCGTTCTCAAAGAAAATCAAAATAATACCACTAAATAGCGAGAAAAACAAGGAAAATTTGAACCTAATTGGTTAGGAACCAATGTAATTATAGCTAGATTTGGCTCTAGAGTCTATAAATTGGCCTTTGAAGATGGTCGGGGAACTTGACGAACCAATAAATGTAGTACATTTAAAGAAATTCTATTCTTGAGGCACTCTTTATTCCAGGAGACAATCGCTTGTACATTCCTTATGTCTTACTCATCTCTAAATAATTTAAAATTATTCATTCCATTGGTAGATATTTTCATTATCAAAATCACATCTTCATATTCACCATCATGAGACAAGTGTTAAGATGGATCCTATTAAGTTTTGTGAATATCATACTACTTATAATGTCTCCAATTTTTGGTTGCTTTTGCCTATGGTCATACCTAGAAGTTTATTCATGGTAATATATTCCCTTCAAATAAATTCTCTCTTTCATAACAAAGCTCTAAAATTCTTTACCCAGTTTGTTTTAATGTTCATCTCGATCTTTGGTCTTGAACCCTCGTGTCCTACTAGTCGTGTGGGGTTGAGATTGGGGGAATACATTCCTTCCTCAATAAAAAAGTATTGTTGTACAAATCAAAAATCAAATAACTTATGAATAATTCACTATTACACCTTTCGTCCTTCACAGTCTTTGGTGTTGAGCCCACACTTCTTACTAGTAGTGTGAGACTGGGAATGGAGGAGGTGCCCTTACTCATCTACGTCTTGTCTTCGGTGATAAACCCTTACCTCTTACTGGTGGCATGGGGCAAAGCGTAGAGGGTCATTCATAAATCACAAAGCATAAAAATTTTATAAAAAAAACTACAAATTTTCAAAAAAATCAAAAACAAAAAAAAAAAAAAATAGCTTGCCTATGTTTTGCCTTTGGTGATGAGCCCTTGCTTCTTACTGGTAGCATGGGGCAAGGCATAGGGAGCCGTTGCAAAAATACAAAATCTTATAAATTTGAAAGTGCTTACAATTTTAAATTCCCAAAGAAGTAATTTAGATTCCCAAGTGAAGAAAGAATTATACCTTTACCTCATATCTTACCAATCAATAGGCCATGTAATTATCTAAGTCTAGTACATGAATTATAAAAAGAAAGTCATTTTTAAACTAGTTCAGTAACCTTAAGAAGAATTGAGTCACAATTTCTCAAATGGATCGTTTTTAGCACTTGTCGTATATTCATTATCTACATGCTATGCCCTTCTTGATTCTCGGTGATGAGCCCTCGCATCTTACTAGTTGTGTGGAGTCAAGAATGGAGTTGGACTTATTTTCATCTTATCATCACCAACATATCCTACCAATGGAGTGAGAATTTTGTATTATTCGAAGCATGAGTTACCATGAGGAACATGGTACATATGGATGATACCCTAGTTTATTACCTCTCATAATAAGTTTGCATTTAGGTCAATAAAATCTCCTAAAATCCCAAAAATAGTATAAAATTCCAAAATCCCCAAAAACAGTATAAAATCTCAAAAATCCCCAAAAATAGTATAAACATCCAAAAACATTAAAAAATATCAAAAATACAAAAACATTTGAAAACTCTTCAAAATCCCAAAACATACAAAAATCTTAAAATTACCAAAAAATTCAAAAATCACAAAATCCTAAAAATTTGCAAAACATCAAACCCCCCCAAAAAAACTTAACAATCAACACAATTCATCCTTTGAACTATTATCCCCAAAAAATGTTCCAACCATCTTATGACTATCAAATTCAAACCATTTCCCCTCGCATGAATCCTCACTTGGGAAAAATTGGCTCTCATTGTTTCCTTGTTTGAGGAAAATGACCCAATCCATTCTACACTATTGTACCCCTACTTAGGGTCACATCCAATCAATCATCATTGTGGAACACATTAGGGACATGTTTAAATGTCTTTTTGTTACTAGTTACAAGTTTATTTTTCTATCTGGTATCTGAATATGTTATTGGGGGCACCTTGATTTCATGTATCCTAATGTTCCCTCTAATATACTTATGTTATATGATTGCATATTGTGCAGGGGCATCATCTATTTTTGATGGCCCCTTTCTATGTTCTCTTACACTTGCATATCATATCGGGGCATCATACATTTCTGATGGCCCCTATCTATGCTCTTATTCATATTACAACCTAGTCATCCTGATCTTCTATATCACGATGCATCATGTTATGTGTTATATTAAAATTAAGATGCTTCATCCCGTAAGTATCTTCTCTGCATGATCAAAAACTTACTTTTCACCCCATCCATTCACTTATACTAATACATTCTCCAGTTTGGGAATCCTACTTGATCACCATTGTAGTTTGTGAATCCTACTTGAGGATCTTTCTCAAGTAGCATTCCCTATCCTACAACTCCTCATCCCCACCATGATCCACCTATCTTTGATCCATTGGTCCTCCCTCCTCATTTCCACTTGTCCACCACTTATCCCCACATTACCCTTCTCACCATTCATGTCCCCTCTCACCACTATTTGTTCTTCCCTTTCACTCTTCCACTTTTAGCTTGACAATCTTACTTAATCACCCCTTCTATGTGGGACTCTTGGTTGAAGTATACCCTCTTCTTAAGATCTTCCCACTGTAGAAACTTCTCCACCATCTCCTCTTTCATCAAACAACAATCTCTACCACACATATTTTCACTCTACCTCTTCCACTTATCATTCTTGCCTCATCACTCTCACCACATGGGCATCCCAATTAAGGATTCCCCTCACACTCTCGCATATGGAAAATTCACTTGAGGGTTCCCCTTCAGTCCACATTGTCATACCATCTTCCCACCAACTCCGTTAATCACTTACTTCTTCCCATCATTCTTCTTCTTTGGCTTGGCAATCCTACTTAACCATCCTCGTCACATGGCAATCTTACTTAAGAGTCCCTCTTAAGGTTGATCTACCATCTAACCCTCCCCCATCCCATCATATTTCCTCCATCTTATTTCTCGCCCCTCACCATAATCATCTACTCTAACCAACCATTCCACCCCTGTACCCAATACATTCTTGTCTTTCACCTTCCATATCGTCACTTTTGGTTTGGCGATCTTACTTAACCACTCATGCAGCATGGTGATCTTACTTAAGAGTCCTCTTAAGGATGATCTGTCATCTTTCCTTTCCCCATCACTACACATCTCCACCCTTCACTTTTTCTTGGAATTCCCCATCATCACATCCTCTCACCACCTCTGTCGTCATCTTCTACTTGGAAATCTTACTTAACCACTCCTGCGACATGGTGATATTACTTAAGAGTCCCTCTTAAGGATGATTTGTCATCTTGTACTCCCCATTACTCCATATTATCACCGTCCACATTTTGTATCAGTCCCCATCATCACATCCTCTCACCTCCTCTTTCATTCTCGCAAACACGATCTCCTGTTTTCCCACTTTTCATCTCCATCATCCCTCGCTTGGCAATCTTACTTAACCACTTCCACCGTATGACATTCTTACTTAAGGTTCCTCCTTAATTTGAACTCATCATTATGGATTTCTCCCTTGCCTCATTCTTCATTCCCTCCATTCATCATTTTTTCCTCCTGGTCTCCCTTACCAACCACATTTTCCTCCTACCATTACCCTTTCTTAACCTATCATATCACAGAGTGCATCTACCATCTTTCACCTGTAATCATGTTCCTTTCCCCCATTTTCCCCTTCTTGATCCATCATCCTTCATATCATTTCCTCCCATTCTTTTCATTTCTTATTTCTTCATCTTCACCTCGTTCATCCTCATCCTCTGCATCCTCTCCTCGCCTTCACCTTGTCCCAACTCATCACTCACCTTTTCTTAACTCTTCTCATTCCACTTCTTGAGTTCTCCTACATATCCACCCCCATGTCTACCCACCATTATTGTTGGTCTTACCCTAACATTGTTTCATCATCTTCTTCCATTTCCATGCTAATAATTATTGTACTACCCCTAAAATTCACTCATCCTCATTTCGTGTGGCCTTATTCACTCTCTTTGACATTTTTTCTTCATTCATTCCTTCGTGCCCGCTAACCGATAATTATTGGTGGACTTCCCTAACGTCCCTTCATTGGCCTTGCCTCTTCTATTCTCCATCCCCTTTTTCACTTTCTTCACTTTTCCTCTCATCCTTCACCAATAATAATTATTGGTGGAATTCCCCTAACGTCCCTTCACTGGAATTTCCTCTTCTATCCCCATTCTCTCTTCCATCCCCTACCTTTTCTCCACCCCCACCCTTTCTTGTCGCTTCTTCCCCACCTCTCCATCTTCCCTTCGCCCTCGTCAATATATTTATTGTCTTCATCATACATCCTTTGTCTATTGTCTCATAATCCTTGTATCCTCATCTCATGCATCTTCACATCTTTTCCAATCCATGTCATTCCTCCCCTCTTTCTTCTCTTTATGTTCTGATGTTGCCCACTCTACACCAACTCTTCCCATTCTTGATTTCCTCCTTCTGCATCATTTTCTTTGTTATCCTCTCCTCCTTCCCACTCTTCGTCTTGTTTCATCTTCTCTTTATCATATTCTTCCCTTTTTTCCTCATGCCTCCTTCATACTTCCCCATCAGTACCATGTCTCTTTCTCGCTATCCAATATTTTTTACCCCATCATCATCCACATGCATCTCCATGTAGTCTATACCATATTCTCTACCTTGGTCTTCCCCACAACAACTGGGTTCCTTCAATCTTCTCCTTGTATCCGCTTTGTCATCTCTTCTTCCCCCATCATTTTCACCTTCCTCCTACCCCCTCTTTTTCTCTACCACCCCTACCTTTTCAATCATTTTGTACTAGTTTCTCTTCTTTTCTCTAATCTTCTCCACATCTTCTTGGTCCCTCATAGTTTCTTTATTTTCTTTTTCTATCATCTCTTTTGTCTTATTTAAATTCTTCATCTCCTTCATTTTTCCATCCTTCTCTCCCTTTCTCTCATCCCTCCCTCTTCATCTCATCTTCTCTATTCCACTACCTTCATTTTGCACCTTTCTCTCCCTTTTTCCTGATTTTACCCCCTACTCTCATCTCATCTTCTCCTTCTTGTTCATCTTTCCTCATTCCCTTCTCCTATCATCCTTCTCTATTATTCTCTTCCACCTATTTTTTTTTCTCCTTCGTCTTTCATCTACTCTATTCCATACCCTTGTCTTCTTCACCTCCTACTTCTATAGTTTATTTCTTTTCTCAGTTTTATCATCTCTTTCATTTTCCATCATTTCTCTCCCTTTATATCCTTCACCCTTATTCACTATTCCACTCCCTTCATTTTGAATCTCTCTCTCCCTTTTTCATAATTTCACCATCTATTATTTCTCTCTCTCTCTCTCATCATTCCCTTGTTTCCCTATCATCCATACCTCTTTCTTATTCTCTTCTACCTTTTCATTCCTTTTTTCTCCTCCATCTCCATCCGCTCTATTCCATACCCTTGTCTCCTTCACCTTTGAATTTTCTTTCCCTTCTCATAATCAACCACTACTCTTGTCCATTCCTTTTTCTTCTCTTTCCACTCTTACTCATTATGTCCTTCAACACATCCTCACACCTAGCATTCAAATCCGATTGAATCCTTTCCCCATTTGCACACTGCAGTCATTCCATTCTCTTACACCCAATTCTCATCCTCCTCTCTGCAGAGTTGACCTCTCCTCTTTTTGAGAGCTCTATTGTATCTTCCATTCTCGTCAGCCCTCTCGAGGGGGCATCATCACATTTATCCATAATCAAATCTTCCCATGACATTTTTTTCTTCAAGGATACCATGACATCCATCACCTACCACCTTCTACTCTCCCTAACAAACATTTGTTCTACTTTTTGTTTAACAAAAGTAGATTGAATTCTTCCCCCATTCTTATAAGCGAAAGTTTTTTCTACTTCTTGCTTAGAGAATGCTTTCTCTTTTCTTCCTCTAATAACTTCTTATCGAAGGAATGCCTTCCTTAAGAATAATCTCTTCAAAACTTTACATCATGTCGCCTTGGGTATATTCATCCATCTCTTCTACCTTCTTTGAAAAAACACTACTTTCATAATATCCTTCCAAAGAGGGGCAAATGTAGAGACCCCAATTTTACACCTATCCTAAATCAATTAATTTCACCATTCCATTTCCACACAAAATACACATTAAATTAATCAATGTCAATCAATTAATTGATCCCATTTCAACCGCTAAATTCAAACCAAATTTTCCTCACATGCCAAATATTCCCCATGTCCCCCACTTGTAAATTAAATATTCAACTTTAATTCTGGACCATTCCTCATGTCTCCCACTCACCTAATCATGCTTACTTTCCATAATCATGATTACTCTAAACCCCCAAATTAATCCCACTTCTAGGCTATAAATAGAGCCTCACCCCCTCTTTCAAAATAAGCTTGAATATCTTGTCAAATCTCTTGCATCCTTTGAGCATAGAGCATCATCCCCACCTCGTCCTAATATCCAAATAACCCCATTTTGATCATCCCAAATCCATTATCCCCTTTATCTATTGGTGCAAAGTGATTCGATCTTGTTGTAGTGAAGGTCTTGCTCTCGGTTTGAAGGAAGCACCTACATTTCACACAATCAGGGCTCATCCACACTTCATTTCCCATTCTGAGTTTTAAGCGAAATCATGAAGGAGAAGGTATCTAGAACTAGTTATTTACTTTCTTGTTATCAGTGTATTTTCCTAGCTCACATTCATGTAGACACCCCAATTTCACACATATCCTAAATCAATTAATTTCACCATTCCATTTCCCATAAAAATGCACATTGAATTAATCAATGTTAATCGATTAATTAATTTGTTTCAACCCCTAAATTAAACCCAATCTTCCTCACATGCCAAATATTCCCCATGTCCCCCCACTTGTGAATTAAATATTCAACTTTAATTCTAGATCATTCCTCATGTCTCCCACTCACCTAATCATGCTTACTTTCCATAATCATGATTACTCTAAACCCCTGAATTAATCCCACTTCTAGGCTATAAATAGAGCCTCACCCCCTCTTTCAAAATAAGTTTAAATATCATGTCAAATATCTTGTATACTTTGAGCATAGAGCATCCTCCCCACCTCATCCTAATGTCCAAATAAGCCCATTTTGATCATCCCAAATCCATTATCCCCTTTATCTATTGGTGTAAATTGAGTCGATCTTGTTGCAACAAAGGCCTTGCTCGGTTCGAAGGAAGCACCTACATTTCACACAATCAGGGCTCACCCACACTTTGTTGCCCAATATGAGGTTTGCGACGGAATCACGATGGAGAAGGTATATACCTAGTTAGTTGCTTTCTTGTTATCAATGTATTTTCCTAGTTCACAATTACCATCTACATAATATGTCATTTTTGTACATAATGAGAGCAATCATCTAATATCCACAAAAAAATGTCATCGAGTTTGGCCATTTGATTTATTTGGGAGTTATTAGTTCAGATTTTTGGACATTTTTCCTTAGTCTACCACCAACAATTACATTTGGGTTTATTGTTTTAAGCATATTTATGTTTCCAAACCTAATTCTCTAGTCTTTGTGGGAATTCTAATGTTTGACATTATTCTTTTAATGCTTTTAGCACATCTCAATGCTTTTAATGTGATCATATCTCGATTTCTTCTTATACCATTCCACTTCGTGGTTTCTCCAAACATGCATGTCTCCCTTGCCTCTACGCCTTCTATTTTTGACACTTATATTGTAAGTCCTTCACTTACTCCTATGACTCCTACCATTATTTTCAACGCTTCACAATTTATTTCCTTGATTCATACATTTTCTCCCTACACATGCCGCTACTAGATTGAACTAATATAATAGAAAACAAACTATTTACTATCTTCTGCGAATATGAACAAAATAATATTATATTCATTGCTAATCTGAATCAATTGATACCCATTTAGGTGTCATTTTATTTCTATGTTTTTCATATTACTTGAAACCCACACTTCTTGATGGTCAACCATGCACTTCACACTTCACGGTGAAAATTTATAATTAAACAATCATTAAAGGAATCTTCCTCGATTTGCCTCACATCCACCTTGTCCCCATAATAATAAAAATTTGAAGCACTCACAAACCCAATAAATACCAAAACTCATCACAGAGATAATGCAGTCAGGAGAAAAAGAAGAACCAAAAGGCAAGAATGGAGATGAAGAGAACAATATACGCTTTGCCTTCTTATGGCTCTCTTCCTTGCAGTTTTAATGCAGTCTGTGATTGTCTTGTATTTCTTTTTCTGCTTTGCTTTCTCCTCTACATATCATTACACTAACATATCTGTTTTTATCATGTTATACACAAAGATGGCAGCAAAAGCTCTTCACATTGAGGCCACCGCTCCAATATCGGCAGAAAAATGTATGTTTGGTTATCGATTTTCCTTTTTAACATGTGGCAAGGATCTTCGATTTGTTTCCTATATAAGGTTGATCAGTAGCGTTCATCTTGGATTAGAGTTTCCTTCTTCAAAACTCTGAATTGTTAGATATTCGCTAATCTTTCTAGATTAGCTAAAAACACATTATTCAAGACAAAAGCTTACCAAAAAAGCGTGTAGAATATTTTTAATTAGTGCTTGATAAATTGTTCTTCTTTTACAGGTGTAATGACAAATGCAATGACAAGTGCAACAACATTCGATTTCACCGAGATCGGTGCATCGCCTCTGCGAGGGTTGTTGTATGGTTTGCAAGTGTGTTCCCACTCAATGCCCGTGTTACACAAACAGAAAGAACTCCAAGGGCAAGCCCATATGCCCGTGAGAGTAGACTTGTGTTCCACTCCTTTTAGTTTATTGTGATTAGCCTGTGGTCATATGAGGGCCCTAGCGTGGGGCTTCTATGAGTAAGAAATGTGGACATGTTCTTTATCGGACATTTTATTAATTAATATTCATGCTTTGTTTTTAGTATCAAGAGCTCGTTTGGCTTCCAAATTTATTTGGCATCTCAATTTTGGAAATGAAATTACATTTCATTTTTCAAGTATAAAAACCATTTCCTTGTCTCTAACTATGTGACATTACCATAGTTTATCCATAGCCTAGATAAATTATAAAAACTATTTTCTTGTCTCCTATGTGAGTTAAAGCTCACCTTTTATTGGATGTCCTCAAGTCAAATCAAGCTTATCATTTGTAGATCTACCACAAAACCTTCTTACAATACCTTAGATTTCAATCCACTTTGGTTCACCCTCACCACTCTTCTATAAAGTTTCTATTCATTTCATACATCTTCTACAAATTGTATTCAACCATACCCATCATAAGTTTAACACTTTTCTAAATTGGGTTCTTTCCATTTTGTTATGATTTTTGTGAACCTTCACAATATAAAGCTGAGAGTGTCAACACCTTGTTTTGATGACATGTGGGACTTTGGGATATTTTGTGTAAAGGATAGCATGATTGTGGTGAAGACATTGCCAATGGGATTTGGGTGGATCGGTTAAGATGGGCGATTATGTTTGGATCCACCGTGTTCAAATCCCGCTAGGCATGATCCCCTTCAGAGGTGGTTTACCGGTGGTGGCGGGAGTTGCATCACCGGTAGTTGCAGCGATTATCGGTGGTGGCGGGTGTTGCATCACCAATGCCCTGACTCGTTGCTTCGGCTAGTGATTTTTTAATGGTGGCGGTATTTACATCGTTGGCATTGGTAGCGGCTAGTGGCTCTAAAAATGGCGATGGTGGAAAAATTGCATTGTCGGTGCAAGCTTCGTGGTCACAGTTTGTGTTGGTTTCATTGTAATATCTTGTCTGAAGGACATTGTTTGTAGGATGAGGGCCCACCAACCCTTTGGTTCATAGCTCCGATCAAAAGAGTTTAACAATTAAAAACAAAAACAATAGAAGACATGTAATATTTAAGAAATTTACCAAATATAAATTATAAATAACAAATCAAAACAACGTGTGAGATTTATAAGTAAGTGGTGCCGATTATATTTTTTGATAACTCTTTCATCAATTATCTTGGCTAATGAAGAAAATATTTGTATTATTATATAATCTTAATATTCGAGTTTTCTAAATTATTTTCAAACCAAGAATTATTATTGTGGGTTCATAACTTCTACAAGAACGTTTATGGTTAAGTGTTGAAATTCGATAAAATCTCATATCCAACTTGAAACGTAGAAGAAATGTTCTTCTTTGGTCCTAGCTCTAACCATAAATGAGATAAAATGCATGAGCATATATAAATTTGTTAGGTTGTGGAGCCTGTTTTTATGTGTGAAAGTGTTGAAGACTGTACACTAAGAGTATTGTACACTTTTATGTATCCTCGTCGGGGTTCGGGGCGAGGTTGGGCCTCGGCGGGGTCCGAGGCGCTGACCCCGTGCTTGAGGGTTCGGGGGCGCAGCCCCAAAAAATTTAGGCGTAAATTTTTGGCCTCAAAAATTACTGAAATATCGGGAAACGTGCTTTTCTCATATGGGCGTGTTTTTGACCCATAGGTTTATGGGACGGGTTTTGCCCATGGTTTTTATACCACGGTTTTGTAAAGCGCATAAAGCGGTTGTCTATTTATATGGTCTTATGCATATGATAGATACACAAGCAAATGTATTGCGAGATGTGTTTTGAATTCGGGTGTGAATTTGCAGCAGAGTTTGTTGAGCATAGCTCCAAACAGATCTGGGTATTGTATTGAGAGAGTGGTGGCTTGTAATAAAATCTAAGCAAGTGATTCTTGGTGGACGTAGCCCAAATTGGGTGAACCACGTTAAATCATTGTCTCTTTGTGTTGTGTTATTTTATTCGCAATTTTATTTGAGATCTGTAATAATTTACGCATATTAATTTCTCTTCATTGCGATTACGTGAGGGATTATTCCGCATATTTTATCCCTTATTTCCTAACAAAATTTACATGCATATTTATGTATGTGTAATTCAATCTAAATGATGAGACCTAACAAAAACACAATATAATACAATTACTCTAGACAAATGGACCATACAAAAAATATGAATGTTGGAGTAAAGAACCATAAAGAGATGTTCTCTACCATCTCCAAGCATTAAGCTGGTCGGTTGTACGCCCTTCTCTCACATTTGTTTTTGGCGAAGCATCTTTCCATCTCCTTGATGGTACCATTCCTTTTTCCTTTACCTTTTCTCCACCCCACCAATGCATCATCCTTGATATGCACAAGTTTCCTTAAAACATTGCAATGTCACAACAACTCAATGATATTATAAAACATGCCTTTCATAAAAACTCAATCGGTATATTTGGGTAATGATGCACATTACAAACCATATGTTTGAATTTGTGAGGTCAACATCATGGTCTAAATCTTCAAACGCTTAATTTTTTTAGGATAGTGGAAATAAAACCTGATCCCTTATTTTTCACTATAGGTATGACATGGTGCACCTTATTTGGCATGCATTGGAAGTATGATCAAAAAACATGAACTAAAGAAATTGGACACATCTTGGTTGCATTTTATGAAAGCGTGTTAACGCATCGCCAAAATGTTCATGTCTTTTGTAATATACTAATTTTAAACTTTTACCTTTCATAATAAAATAGTACCGGATTTAACAATTTGTTATTGCAAACCCTAAGTTTAGACATATTTTAAACATAAACAAATGGTTATTTCCTAACTCCTTACTCTCCACAAATCCCTTCAAAAATGTCTCTCATGCTTGAGGAAGCGTTTTATGGATGGTGAACAAAAATTAAAGTTCATTCGTTGTACAACAATCTCGTTATCATTTCTTTAATTCTGCAAAGTACAACACAACATAGAGAATTTATATTAAAATAATAGTAAATTTGTAATGTCCCCATTTTCGAAGACCCTTGGCCTAGCTTTTCCGTGGGCTTTGGGATGTTGCAAGGGGAAAAATATATTAAATAATTGAATATTATGAGAGTGATTTTTATCATTTGACATTATAAAGCAATAATTATTTAATTATTTAATTTAAAATTAAAAGGGGAATTAATTATTTAACTTTTGGGTGGCTTTTAATATTAAAATCACCCTTAGAAAGGGGATGCCACACCTAGGAAGGATAAACCATTTTTATTTAATGATTTCCCTCTCTTAAAGATTTCGAATTTTGTGCCTCCTTGTTTATAAAAGGAGAGCTAATATCATTATAAGATTTATGTTATGATGAAGTTATTTTGATGCTTCATGCTTAGAGTTGGGATGCATGCCCATTTGGAGTTATGATGGAGATGGGAAGTTAGTGAATTGGTTTTGATCAATTGAAGTATTTTCTCAAGTGCTTGTAAATCTACTTGCTGCTGGTTTCTTTTGGTATCAATTGGAGAATTTATTATACCCTTGGCAAATCGATTTACTTGTATACTTGTTTGAGTGGTACGACTTGGTTATATGTAATATTATTCAGCTCCTATATTGCAGCGACTTGCTTAATGATGTCTTTGGGGGTTGATTTGAATACAATGTCCCATTAATGGGTTGTGTGATCTCTTTCCTTACCTGCTGCGACTACATGGGGAAGTGACTTGAATATTTTTATGCATGCTTGATGTGTTGATTGCCCAGAACTCCTTTCATAATATTTGTGGGCTGTTCTGCATATATTTGTGGGTGAGAAGCGACCAGCCTTTTGCATACTTTCATGTCCAATATGGCAGTGACTTCCTTTCATGGTATTGTGATCTGAATTAGATGTATTTACTCTTGTGAATCGATTGAATTAGTGCAAGGGTTTGTCTCTTATAATGCAGCTATTTATTGGATAAGTTGGTAGTGGATTTCATGCTTAATAATCTGATCATTCCTTGCCCAGCGACCTCATCTAGAGGGTCATATTGATTAATTGTTTGAGCTGTTCTCCCTCTCTAAAAACATGACTAACTTGGGCATGTTTGTAATTGTTTTGGTGCATTTTTAAGAAGCAAATCGATTGGTATTCCTGCCTTATTTGCAGCGACTGGTTTGGGGCATATGAGGTATGTTTCTAATGCATTTGAGCTTCCTGGATCAGCATCTTTGTTAAGTATTGTTTGCTTAAGCTTAGATTTATCTTTAGGAAGTGCAAGCATTGATTTTGGAACTGATTTCCATACATGTGCATGTCCCTAATGATCTCGAGTGCAGCGATTGGATTTGAGTATGAATTAGTACTATTTTTTTAGTCTTATTAGCGGTGATCCACTTACGGTATGTTTGATAATATATTTGATGATTGGTTGTGGTGTTTGGGCTTGGGATCGTTGGGGTTTGGTAGGGTGGTGATGTGATAATTCTCAGTCTCTACTTCTGAGACAGATTTGGTGATTAAAATACTTGATTCATGATGTGTCCTCTATTCAGTGATTTGAGTAATGGCATATGAATATAGTAGTGGGTCTGATTTTTAAGTTCATTATCTGTGTGGACTGATTGGTAGAGGCCATTAAACCCTTATCCTTGGGTTTATTGAGTCATCTACTCAACTGTTTCAAGTGGATTTGATTGACCTTTTGTTATTTTCCAGTTGATTGGGGTTTTGAAGGTTTGTTAATTTGCATATTTCCCATTGATCCCGGAGTTGGGACATTACAAAATTATTATTATTTTATTTATGGAATTCAACATATACATGTATTCAATAGAAACTCCTTAGTGCAAAGTTGAGGATAAATATTTTTAAGAATAACTAAGAAAAATTAAAAGATGGAGACTGCACCTCTTTGATTTGTGAATCACCAATGAGAATCCAAGTACATAGATTCAACACAAGCTCCAACATCCTCTACCATGCCTATTATTCTTATCTAGGTTTTTATGAAGGAATCATTACACCACTCTTGCAAAGAATAGAACATGGGCTAGTAAATGCCTTTGCTGATCAACAATGCAAAGACTAGATATAACAATGTGACAAATGAGACCATGAAGACTCGCCAAAGAAGAGAAGTTGTGGAAGGGCACGAGGGAGTAAGCAGATTTGCGAATCCTATATGAAAATTTTGGGCAATATGAGAAGATGATGAAGAGGATTTGCAAGTGTCATATTTGGAGCAAAGGTGTAGAAAGGAAGGGAGATAGTTTTAGAAAAGGGTTTTGGCCTTATGGGGATAGGGAAGATGGGTTAAGAACATCATTGCATATGATCTCAATTGGTCAAAAGAGTATACCCCTATTCCAAGGATGCATGTGGTGAACAAGGAGAATCACTTAATCGAGAATCTTATAGATCCACGAGGCAATACAACATATCATGTTCTTTTTAGAAAAATTAAGGAGAAGATGAATATACACCCTAAAAATACATATCTATTTCTAGCCTATTCTTAGTTATCTGTATCATTTGCATAATATGCTAATCCACATTCCTTTATAATTAATTAAATTAATTCTATCATGATTTAAGTATTCATCCCTCCAAGATTTAATTCAATTAAATCTATCACATCCCCTTTAGAATTAATTAAATTAATTCTAATTACACTTAAACTATACTCCTATGATCCTTGGCTAATTTAATTAAATATTTATTTAATTAAATGGTTAATTACCTAATCATCCTCTACTTAAGCTCCACTTCACTATCCTAGTCACCCCACTCAACTCCACTTCTAGAATCCTACAAAGGTGGAAACAGCAAAATTACACGTACAACCACCTTCCCGGATACAAACTTATTGCCAACTGAAAATTTATCGCCCTCAATGGATATTCAATCCATTCAAACTGCTATAACCTCCTCTAATGTTATTTTAAGAATATGCATTCATGATCTCATTAAAAACCTTCAACCACTTCATGGCCTCTCCTTCAATTATAAATAATATGTCATATCCTTCACAAATAATCCTTGGAATCTTTGTGCAATTGCAACAAACCTCTACTCATTTTCCATTCGAATGCATCCTTGTGTCCAATCTTGGTCGTAGCATTATTCCTTCATTTGGAGATCAATTTAGAGCACCCACAACCAAACCATTTCAAGAGATCCAAAGAAATGTGTTTGCGGTTTAGTTATCTCATCTTGAGGTTACAAGAAGAGCTTGGAGAAAGGTTTGCAGTAGTTTATTTGTTTGTCTTTCACTTTGCTAAGTTTTTCCTTGTATACATTTTTGGCACACCCGGTGGGACATCCCACACATTTTCTTTCATTTTTAGTTTGTTTTTAACTAAAATAACTTCATATGTGTTTTCTTTGTCTCATTTCAGACTAATTGTCCAAATTTGAGAGCATTTGGTGGAAAGAACTGAGAAAATCATAAAAAAAAGTCAAAATCGTGTATCGCAACCAAATTTTGACCACCTACAAGAATCCTACGCTAGTGTGCTACCGTACGTGCTATTTTCACTCATGAAGTAAGCTAGCATAACACTACACACACTAGTGTAGTGTTACACATGACTGATTTAACAAAAATAAAATTTTATGCTAAACCCTAAATATTGCAGAGTCGCGTATAGTAAATAAAATGTTGAAGCACATATTTGACACAAGCAATAAGCTAAAGAAATATAAAACCCTATGTGCGAGAGAGGGAATAGAAGACTTAGATGATTTCACAATAAATCCCGAAATGTTCTAGACTGGAAAGCTAATGAACAAGAGGAGACTTTCGCAACCACACTTAGAAAATTATATAATTGTCGGATGAGTCTGGACTAGGGTGCCAGATACCTTTGTTGGGCACCTGTGACTGCGCAAAACCTCATAAACTAATTCTTCTTATATCGCAAGGTGGTCACTAAGCTTCATTGTTTTTCGCTTGTATGTCACTAGATGATCGTAGAGTTCGCATATAACCTACAAAACAAGTGATATCCTACAAAAACCCAAAACACATCAAATCCTAAAAATAAAAAGATGAAAATAAGGAGGTGGACTAACCTCGGTGGTCACCCGAAGAGTGAACTTACGACCAAGTGTTTTACTACATCTCAGACTCCATGTAGTTCTTGTGCATGTGTGTAGAAACTATGCCCTAGGAAGCTCTTATGCAAGATGCACTTGATAGTGAGCAATAGCTAAATGTAGCAATGTAGATAGATGTGTGGATGGCAAAATGAACTTCCCCTCCTATGCATGTATGCATAAAATGTAGTCCCTTATCCCTTGAATGAAACTAGATGAATGCTTTGATGCTCTTAGAATGTCTTTAGATGCAACCTTAGGTGGTGATAGTGTTAACTATTTTTCATTGTTATATGTGTTGTCATTGATGTCAAGATTGATGAGTTGATATCAAGTTGCATTGATGGCAAAAGGAGTCAATTGGTAAAGTGAGCATGTGAAGCGTTGATTGGTAGTGTCAGCTCACAAAGGCTTTGAAATGATCAAAGATAAGTTCTAAAGGACTTAGACAACATTTGTGCAAGCCGCGGATATAAGGTGTAAGCCGCCAAGTAAATAGAGAGCCGTGGAGTAAAAAATCTCAAGGAAGGAACCGCGGACTAAAGGAAATCTCTAGAAGAAGTCGCTGAAGGAAGGTGAGTGCCGCAGAGTGAAGAAGGTCAGAAGGTAAAGCCACGGATATGAAGATTTGGAGAATGTCGTGTATAAAGGGAAAATATGCAAAACCGTGGATAAGCAGAAAAGCCGCTAAGTATAGAAGATTGTCACAAACAGAAAGAAATCCATGAAGAGAAAAGGAGAAAAGCGTGAAAATTCACAAACAAGGAGGAAGGTGCAAGAGGTTGAAAAAGCCCCACAATGCATACAGATGTCACAGATAACTAAAATCTGCATAAAGAAGGGAAAATCTGAAGGACAAAAGGAGAAGCCGCGATACGACGGAAAATATCAAAAACGCCAAAGGAAATCGTGGAACGATCAAAGTGAACTAGAGTGGATCAAGGATAATTAGATGGAGCTCAAATTGAAAGAGTGAACATTTGCATTCATATTTCAAAGGATATTTTATTGACAGAGATTTGCAATTGCAAATACAATGGAACTTCACACAGACTAAAGAAATTCTCTATTCTGGCTACCAGCATTTAATGTATGTTAACCATGAGGCAATTTGGTTATAAGCTCAATGCAGATTTCTGATTTCAAGGCAAATTAAACTAATGCAAGAAAATGAGTTTTCGTTTTAATTTCACAATGCAAATTCTAAACAATGCAAGTTTTCTATTTTTGGAATTTGGTTAATAAATCGGTTTGTCAAATGTGTGGAAGAAGGAGGAATGAAGCCGAACAAGGAAAGAATAAAATCTTGACTCAATTGGGAACATTAAATGATCCAGATTCGCATGTGTGAGATCGGGAAGAGTACATGATACAAATCTCGAAGCAAGATTTTTAGTAAAAGGTGCAATAAAAGAAAAACTCTAAGTGATTCGAGTGTGGTTTCTCATGAAAAAAACTAAGGCACTAAAGCCAAGAGAACGACAGAGGTAAAGAGAAGAAAACACGATGCAATCAAGCTAAGAAGAGCTACAGCGGTGAAGCAGAGAGAAAGGATGAGATTGACCAAATAATGAAGAACATGATCAGATAAACAAAGCATAAAAGGTGAAAGTTTGAATGAGCAGAAGAGAGTGATAGAGGAAGAACACAGATCAAGCCATGAAAGTGATCATAATTCATTGTATTAGCAATTGTTGTAACTACATGATCAAAATGTATATGTAAATAAGTCTAAGTTATAGCTTAGCACATTCAGGGGATTTGTAGCTTCCTTGTAGGTGGGTGTTTGTAGAAAAGAATCTTTTGTGATGTGTAATATTCACTTGAGTCCTTTGTTGTGTGTAATATCAGCATAGGTGTAGGGGTTGGTGCTCCTTGTGGGATTGGTGTCTCACTAAACAAATCTTGTAAGATGTGTTATATTCTTATGAGTCCTTGCTTTGTGTAATATAAGCAACGGTTTTGGTGGGTTTTTCTCCGAAAGGGTTTCCCACGGTAAATCTTTGTGTTCAATGTTTATGTGTTTGATGAATACTTGATTGATTGTATGTTTCTCATACATATAGATTGGTAAAGAATATAAAATTGAATCAAGAGTGTAAAAGTTTTAATCTGCACTGATTCACCCCCAAAGTGCTTGTGATATACAACAATTGGTATCAGAGCGAGTCCTCATTACAGAAGCTTAACATCTTCAAGGAGATCCTCCTATCACAAGCATGGCATCAAATCAGGCACAAGGAGGTTTGTCACTATCTAGATCACCTCTATTCACAGGAACAAATTATGCATTTTGGAGAATAAGGATGAAAACATATTTGATGTCACTTGGGTTTGACATCTGGGAATGCATTGAGAAAGGATATACAACTCCACCCACACCGATCACCTCTTCAACTGATAAGGCGAATATGAGTGCAACTCAAGAGCTATGAATGTTATTTTATGTGGCTTGACTGAGATAGAATTTGTGAAGGTAATGCACTGCAACAACAAAGGAAATATGGACCAAATTGTAGAGCATCTATGAAGGAGATGAGAAAGTTAACTGGCAAAGTTACAAACTTACAGAGCTCAGTTTGAGAATCTGAAAATGAAGGATGATGAGAGCATCGCGGCATATATGCAAAGAACAGATGAGGTCATAAACATGATCAGAGGCTTGGGAGAAAAGCTAGAAGAATTTGTCATTGTCCAAAAGATTCTGAGATCCCTGACTAGCAAGTATGATGCAAAGGTTTTCGCCATAGAGGAAGCAAAGGACATGAAGACTCTTACAATGGACGAGCTACATAACACCCTTATTGCATACAAGATGAGAAATATTGGAACTAAGACCACCAAGAAAGAAATGACTTTCAAGGTCAAGAAATAAATAAAGTCCAGTCAAGAAGATTAAGAATAATCAGGTTCCGCGGATGAGCTGGATGAAGAAAAGATTGAGACATTGTTCGTGAGGAAATTGAAAAGAGGCTCGATAAGTACAAGGGAAAACTCCCTTTTAAATTCTTTTTTGCGGACAGGTAGGTCATTTTGCTAGTAAATGCCCAAACAAAAATAAATACAATCATTCAGAACATGAAGAGCACAGTCATAAACATAATAGAAGAGAAACTGAGTATAAAAATAAAGATAACAAGAAGAAATTCTTCAAGAACAAAAGGAACTTCTGCTCTAAAGAAGAATCTAGCGAATCGAGTTGAGCAACACAGAAAAACTCATAAAATGAAGATAATGAAGATCAATCAGAATGTTTGTTTATGGCTATGGACATGGATGAAGAAAGTAGCTCCAGAGGGAAGAACTCAGTTGAATATGAAGATTCTAATGAAGAGGAAGCTGAGGTAAATCTTGAAGAAAAGTTGGTATGTGCACTTGAAGAACTGCAACTATGTAGAAAGAAAAATCAGAAACTAAAATGTACATTAAAGGATTATGAGGAACAAACTCACATCTTTGAGAAAAGACAATCACATAAAGAAGAAGAGGAGGTTAATGAGCTAAAGTAACTTGAAACTCAACCTGGAGAAGATCTCTAAGTCCTGCAAATCAAAAGAGGAGTGCTCAAAGTTGAACACAGAATTGGAGGAGTTGAAATATGAGATGGAGCAAATGTTCAACAAACTAATTATGTATGAAAAGATAGAAAATAGCTATATTGTGCTAGCTGACATACTCAAAGCAGCCAATGTGATACAACTGACAAGTCTTGAATTGGCTTCAAGGGAGAAAGTAAGGAGAAAGAGTCAACAAAAATGAAGAAAATAAGTCTGTGGCTACACCAAGTCCTTCCTCTATGCAAATAAAGGTTTCCACAAACTCCGCGAGAAGAAGAAACATTGTTCCTAGGATCACCTATGCAATGAGGTACACACATTCCTTTTATGGGTATTGTTTCTCTTGTAATCAGTTTAGACATAAAGCCACAAAGTGTAGAAAGAAATCTAGAGGCTATAGAAGAAATTTTGGCCCATCTTACACCAGTTCAAACTTTAATGTTTCTCAGTATACCTACCACAAGAAAAGAAATAATCCACCAGTAAGGAAACAAGAGCCACCTAAACAAAAAAAGTGGATATATGTGAAGAAATATGTGAATAAGAGAAAAGAATGTTGCTCAGTAGTACAGACTGTGTTCCATGTATATAATGAAGATAAAATTTGGTATTTAGACAGTGGATGCTCCAATCACATGACAGGTGATAAAAGTAAATTTATTTCTCTCAAATAATCCATCAGTGTTGTGAGATTTGGTGACAACAACTCTGCCAATATAGTTGGAAAAGAGACATTAAGTTTGGATAATGGAAAGATGATTACAGAAAATGTTCTATATGTTGAAGACTTGAAACATAACCTATTAAATGTGAGTCAAATGTGTAAGAGAGGATACAATGTCATATTCCACTTAACGAGCATGTGATATTATCAATGGCAAGACAAGCAAAAGAGTTACAAAGGCCAAGTGACAAAGAACAACATGTATGTGTTGAATGAGATAAACAATGAGAAATGCTTCATTGGTAAATTTAATTATAGCTAGTTGTGGCACAAAAAGACTTGGACATCCGAGCTTTGAGAATTTCATTAAACTGAGTGCTAAAGGTGTGTAAGACACATGCCTAAGATTATCAAACCCACGGATACACTATGCAAGGCATGTCTACATGGTAAATGTTAGGATTTAGTATTTACATCATGGTAAATATTTATATGGTTAGTTTTATATATATTGTTATAACAAATGTATAACAATATATTAATACGGGTTTTATATTGTTTATACTTCCTACTTTATAGGAAGTTGGTTTTCCTATTTGGATGGCTATTTAATAGCACTCCATACTTTGTAATTGATATAGGAATAATATATTCGGTGTTTCTGCTGTGCAAACTTGTGCATTTTCATGATTTGGTATCAGAGCAATATCTGATCCTTTGTAATGGAATTCTAAGGATAATGAGGGACAACCGCATTTGTCCCCGTGCATGCTATATTTTATGTGTCCTGAACATACACACTGAGGAGAAGCAGAAAAGTCTGTGGCTCGAGAGAAGCAGCATCAAAACGTGGAGTCTCTCCATCCAGGTCACACTGTTATAGATCACGGTCTTACACCTGCGTTTGATCAACTCCAGGCTTTAAATATTTGTTTTTGTGCAATATTTTGCATCCATAATTTGCCTTGATGCCCTCATAAAATAATATTTGTTGAAGTTTTGATCAAATCGTTGGCAGAATTTGTGTAGATCTAGCATCGATTCACATTGGATCCCAGTGATTAGATCTTATATTGAACTCGGCATTAATCCACTTGACATTCAAATTGGAATTATCTCCACATGGTCTGTACACAGTCAACATCGATACAAATAATTTTTAATGCTATCCATCATAATAAAAAGGTGTGACAGTGGATACAGAGGTTCATGCAATTTAGAATTTTTTTCTGCCACGTCATCGAATCCTCAACCATGTTTATTGTGGCATCGGATTTCCATCTCGGAGCTGTAGTCATTGATTGGTCTGCATTTTATTTTTCTGAGTTTGGGGATTGGATCAACATACATTTGACTTGTCCTGCTCATCAAAGGTATGATTTTAAATACAGAACACGCATTTCCAAGCTAGTTGCACATTACCACAGTTTATATTTCTCCTTGCTGCAACTCGTAGATGCATTCACAGATCTCATAAGTTGTCACCCATGCTTTATGATCTAAAATTTCCACATAAGTTATTTCTAGCGCCCATTGGAGATTCATGCACATCGAATTCATTGGTTGCTATGGAATTCTTAGCGGTCTACCAAAACTCCTACCTGGCATCATTTGTTCCATTGAAAAAATTCCAAAACATTCCCGATAAGTGGTCTATATTCTCATTTTATAAAGTTGAATCAATATAGAAAAGTGTAGATTACTTTTATCTATATTAGTGTGTCTACTTATATGTGAGTCAATTTAATAAGATAGATGTTCGGTGGTGTTAGTTAATGGTGTATAGCTATTTTGTGTTTAAATATTTTGTTGATTGTGTAGTCATGTTGTTTAGTCTGTCAATAGTCGACATTATTATCCTATCATTTATCAGTTTTAGTCATTTAGTATTCTCTAGGTGTCAATATATTTGAGTGTGTCATTAAGTCAAGTCAATTTGTATTGTAGTGTCCTTGTCAAAAAATCATCAAATCTTTGAGTTATTGTCAAAAAGTTGTATTGTCAACATTGTTATATTGTGTTTAGGTGAATATAGGTAGTCAATGTTAAATAGGTGATCTTAGGATTATTCGTATTGTAGTTTTGAGTATAAAGTGTCATTATTTTGTGTCAGTAATTTTATTGTCAAAGAGTCGTAAAATTGAGTCCTTGTAAAAGTCCAAAAATAAAAAAAAAAAATTGCCTCACAGACGCATTTTCGGTGTTATCCGACGTCTGGAAATAATTGTTTTCACATTGCGGGGGAGAGACAAAATAAAGTACGGTGTGAAACTTGATGAGCTTCAAATATATATTCCGCTGAGTTAGTAGCATGCAGATGGAGGAAGGAGGCATCGGAGGAAGGAGGTCGAACAGCGACCTCTCGTCAGTCACCAACGACGGGGCCGCACAGAATGATTTGGTGGCACAGGTGTGCAGTGTGAGTACTTGTTTTTGAGTTTTGCAGTGTTCCAGTTTCAGCTTGGTGTGATTCTTTTTCAGAGTTCCTGTTTTGTTTGGTATTTGATGGATGTTGGAAAGAAAGTTGTGTTGGAGCGCGAGATGATGTATCGGTGATCCTCTGATCGACTTGGTCCTCTGATCGTCATACTTCGTTGGAAGATGGTCGGTAGAGAATACGTTCACTAGCATTAGTGACCATGTGCAACAAGACCTAACTAACAAGATCCATTCAGGAGTATGTTCTTCGATGCAGTTTGCTTCTCAGTATCTATATGAGTGGAATTTCACATTGTGGGGGGGAATACATACCAATGTTCCATTCCCATTCTGCACCCAAAACGGCTTAGTCAAGGAAAGCTTCCAGTGGCAGTGGCAATTTTCTATGTTGTTCGAGATCGAGTGGCAACGATCAAAGACAGAGACTACAATTAAGAACATTACGATTCTTATAGGAAGTAATGTGAAATTTTTTCAGTATATCTTCTATTGTGCAGTTTTGAGATATGCATGTTGTGTTTCCTACATAATTCCCTGATGTATAAGCATAGTGGTGAACAGTAGCACCAGAGTAAGTCAGTTCATGGATCTTGAAAGGGTTTGTGGGAGGATCCAGAAAACCACATGAGGTGGACAGTTGATGAGGTTCCTATCACTTCAAGGTTTGTGGTAAGCCTGTTTAAAACCATGGAAGGAGAGAGCCTTTCTTTTGGATCAAGGTCATGAGTCACAGATTTGGACATGCCACAGGGGTGAGCATACTACAGAGGAGTGTGTGGATGTTTTTCTACCATGTAAACACTAAGGGGGGGAATGTTAGGAATTAGTATTTACATCATGGTAAATATTTATATGGTTAGTTTTATATATATTGTTATAACAAATGTATAACAATATATTAATACGGGTTTTATATTGTTTATACTTCCTACTTTATAGGAAGTTGGTTTTCCTATTTGGATGGCTATTTAATAGCACTCCATACTTTGTAATTGATATAGGAATAATATATTCGTATTGTTGTTTGCATTGTGCAAACTTGTGCATTTTCATGAGTAAATAGACAAGAAGGTCATTCAAGTCAAAGGAGTACTCTACAACAAGACCATTGGAATTGATTCATACAGACTGTGTGGCCCTACCAAAACTAAGTAGGAATATCAGATGAAGTATATTTTATGTTGCTTATAGATGATTATACAAGAATGACATGGGTAGCATGTTTAAAACAAAATTTTGAAGCCCTAGATAGATTTAATAATTTCAAGGCATTAGTTGAAAATGAGAAGAACAAGAAAATCAAATGCCTAAGATCATATAGAGGTGGTGAATTCTGGTCAAATGAGTTTGATGAGTTCTATGAAGAACATGGAATCAGGAGACAATTCTCAGCCGTGTGGACTCCTCAAGAAATGGAGTTGTTGAAAGGAAGAACAGAATAATACAAGAGATGGCAAGGACCATGTTAAATGAATCCAAACTCCCAGATAGGTATTGGAGTGAAGCAATATATATCACGGTCTATCTTCGAACAGAGCTCGGTTAAGAGTAAAAAAGTGATAAGACCCCCTATGAACTATGGAAGAAGAGGCCTACAAATGTGAAGCACATCAGAGTGTTTGGAAGCAAATGCTACATCAAAAGGGATGAAGAAAACTTAGGCAAATTTGACTCAAGGAGCGATGAAGGTATATTCCTTGGATACTCAGCAGTTAGCGTAGCCTACAGATGCTACAACAAGTGGTTGCAAAAGATAGTGGAAAGCACTAATGTGAAGGTAGATGAGGCACAATATGGAAAAACCAGCACTCAACATACTGGTGGAAATGAAGAACAAGAAGATGATGAAGACTTTGACAGTCCGCGTGAAGAAGCAAAAGAAGAAGAAGAAAGACCAGACACTAAAGCACCCTCCAGGTAATTCAAAAGGATCATCCTGCAAATTAGATCATTGGAAACAAGGATGACGACATCCTAACAAGAAGGAGACTCAGAGAGTAGTAGAGTCATGAAGATATAGCACTCATGTCCATGATATAACCCAAGAATATTGTTGAAGCAAGTAAAGATCAACATTGGGTAGACGTCATGAATGAAGAATTGGATCAGATTGAAAAGAATGAAACATGGGAACTAGTACCCAGGCCGTGAGACAAGAATGTGATTGGAACCAAGTGGGTCTTCAAGAATAATCTGAATGAGAACAGAGAATTTATGCACAATAAGGCTAGACTAGTATGCAAAGGATATGCGTAAATGGAAGGGATTGACTTTGATGAGACATTTGCACCAGCTTGTGAGAATGGAGTTAATAAGTTTGTTTCGGCTTATAAGATACAAGAAGATCAGAGTGTTCCAGATGGATGTGAAATCAGCCTTCCTAAATGGTTTCCTAAATGAAGAGGTATACATTGAACAACTTGATGGATTCTCACTGACTGAAGATAAAGATTATGTGTGCAGGTTGAAGAAAGCTTTGTATGGATTAAAGCAAGCTCCTAGAGCTTGGTACAAGATTAGACTCATACCTCATTCAAAGAAGGTTTCGTAAAAGGATTTACGGATAGAAATCTATACATAAGAGAAGAAGGATAACATTTTCTCATTATAATAGTAAATGTGGATGACATCATTTTCGGTGGAGATCATGACAAGATGACATATGAGTTTGCAGGATTGATGAAAGAAGAATTTGAGATGTCAATTTTGGGAGATATGCCTTTCTTTCTGGGATTATAGATTAATCAATCAGAAAGAGGTATGTTCATCTCACAAAGCAAGTATATTAAGGAAATGTTGAAAAGGTTCAGAATGGAAGAATGCAGACCAATTGGTACACCAATGGAAGTTAGGTGTAAGATGAGTAGAGATGATGATTCACCTAAGGTAGAAAAAACATTGTACAAATCCATGATAGGAAGTCTACTTTACTCCACAACATCAAGACCTGATATCATGTAAGTGTTAGGACTTTTCGGAAGATTTCAAGAAGATCGAGGAAATACACCTCAAGGCGGTCAAGATAATTTTGAGATATCTCATGGGAACACTTGAGTATGGACTGTGGTAGCCCAAAAGCAATGATTTTAGCATAAAAGCATATATAGATGTGGATTGGGCAGGCAGTGTTGATGATAGGATGAGTACAAGTGAGAGGAGCATTGTTTGTTGGTAATTACTTAGTATCGTGGTTGAGCAAGAAACATTCATCAATGGCTCTCTCAACATGTGAAGCAAATTATATAGCTACCACGATGTGTTGCACACAAGTTTTTGGATGAAGCATACATTAGAAGATTACAAGGTGAAATCTGAAAATCAAATTCATTTACTGTTTGAAAGCACAAGCGCAATAAAAGTCTCTAAAACCCCGTGTTCGACTCAAAAACCAAGCATATACTTATAAGGTATCACTTCTTGAGGGAACAAGTAAATGACAGGAAGATCAATCTAGAATATGTTAGCACTAAAGAAGAAATTACAAATATAATGACCAAGCCGCTACCAAAAGTAGCGTTTTTAGCACTTAAGGAATGAGTTAGGAGTCATTCATGAACCCACCAACAACTAAGAAAATGCACAGGAAACACAAGGAGCATTACGAGGAAATATCAGCTCTTAAAAAGGTGCAAAGTGAGGAGGAGCTAAGCTATTAGCTCGAATTTATCAAAGCATGCATCAGCTCAGGGGGAGAATCGTCACGGAAACACCAGATCAAATGGATAAGAAGCATAAGCCGAGGGGGGCTTCTTGAGGTAAGCACGTAGAGAAACCGGCTTACAAGTATATTCAGATTATATACGACATAGATGGCCCTTTGTCATTGTTGTCAAAGGGGGAGAAATAAAGAAAACGAAACCAATCATGGATATAGAAGAACAGGAGAAAGGTGGATTCAGGTATGAAATCATTTTTCCATCAAAAGGTTATAAGGTTTTTACAGGCTGGAGTGTTTCCATCAATGACAAAGGGGGGTATTTTTGAATATTTTTCATTGTTATATGTGTTGTCATTGATGTCAAGATTGATGAGTTGATATCAAGTTACATTGATGGCAAAAGGATTCAATTGGTAAAGTGAGCATGTGAAGCAAGATGAAGGTTGATTGGTAGTGTCAACTCACAAAGGCTTTGAGATGATCAAAGATAAGTTCTAAAGGACTTAGACAACATTTGTGCAAGCTACGGATATAAGGTGTAAGCCGCCAAGTACATAGAGAGCCGCAGAGTAAAGAAGCTCAAGGAAGGAACCGTGGAATAAAGGAAAGCTCCAGAAGAAGCCACGGAAGGCAGGTGAGTGTCGCAGAGTGAATAAGGTCAAAAGGTAAAGCATGGATATGAAGATTTAGAGAATTCCGTGTATGAAGGGAAAAGATGCAAAACCGTGGATAAGCAGAAAAACCGCTAAGTATAGAAGATTTCCACAAACAGAAAGAACGCCATGAAGAACTAGAAAAGAAGAAAAACTATGGAAAGTTACAAACAAGGAGGAAGCCGTGAGAGGTTGAAAAATCCGCACAATGCATACAAATGTCGCAAATAACTAAAATCCGCATAAAGAAGGGAAAAGTTAAAGAATAGAAGGAGAAGCCACAATATGAATGAAAAGATCAAAAACACTAAAGGAAGTCATGGAGCGATCAAAGTGAACTGGAGTGGATCAAGGAAAATTAGTTAGAGTTCAAATTGAAAGAGTGAACATTTGCATTCATATTTCAAAGGAGATTTGATTGATAGAGATTTTCAACTACAAATAAAGCTGGAACTTCACGAGAGACCAATGAAATTCTCATTCTAGTAACCAACATTTAATGCATGTTGATCATGAGGCAATTTGGTTATAAGCTCGATGAAGATTCTCTATTTCAAGGTGAATTAAACTAATGCAAGAAAATGGGTCGTCATTTTAATTTGAGAATGCAAGTTTTCTATTTTTGGAAGTCGGCTAATAAATTGGTTTATCATATGCGTGGAAGGAGGAATGAAGCCGAATAAGGAAAGAATAAAATATGGACTCAGCTGGGAACATTAAATGATCCAGATTCACAGGTGACAGATCAGGAAGAGTACACGATACAAATATCGAAGCAAGATTTTTGAGTAAAAGGTGCAATAAAAGAAAAACTCTAAGTGATTTGAGTGTGGTTGCTTATGAAAAAAACTAGGCACTAGAGCCAAGAGAGCGACAGAGGTAGAGAGAAGAAAATACGATGCAATCAAGCTAAGAAGAGCTACAGCGGTGAAGCAGAGAGAAAGGGTGAGATTGAGCAAATAATGAAGAACATGATCAGATAAGTAGAGCATAAAGGCGGTAATTTGAATGAGCATAAGAGAGTGAGTGAGAGGAAGAACACAGATCAAGTTAGGAAAGTGATCATAATTCATTGTATTAGCAATTTTATAACTACATGATCAAAATGTATATGTAAAGAAGTCTAAGTTGTAGCTTAACACATTCAGGGAGTTATAGCTTCCTTATAGGTGGGTGCCTGCAAAAAATAATCTCTTATGATGCGTAATATTCACTTAAGTCATTTGTTGTGTGTAATATCAACATAGGTGTAGGGGTTGGTGCTCCTTGTGGGATTGGTGTTTCACTAAACAAATCTTGTAAGATGTGTTATATTCTTATGAGTCCTTGCTTTGTGTAATATAAGCAATGGTTTTGGTGGATTTTTCTCCCAAAAGGGTTTCCCACGGTAAATCTTTGTGTTCAGTGTTTATGTGTTTGATGAATACTTGATTGATTGTATGTTGCTCATACATATAGATTGGTAAATAATATAAAATTGAATCAAGAGTGTAAAAGTTTTAATTTGCACTAATTCACCCCCTCTCAATGCTTGTGATCTACAAATGATTGTAAATGCTTAGAGCTTGGTCCCTTATTATGGTCACATAGCTTTGTATTTATATGATTCTCTTATTTGAATTTCATAATTGACAACTAAAAGGTCGACTCATAAGAAAACAAGATGCCCAAAAGATAAAAAGAGGCGAGCACGATACAAATAGGTCGGGGCACCGAGAGGGGAGGAGGGCGCCAAGCACCGGCATCGGCTAGGTGTTGGTGTCAGAGCCAATGAAGATAAAGTAATGAAGATCGGACGGGTTGTGGGGTGTGCAAGACCAAAGAGGAAATAAGAAAGACAGAAAAGAGGCTAAAGATAGATGTCAATTACTAGTTGTCTCGCTTAGGAATCATATGAATGGTAGTATGTGATTAGGACCTAGAAATGTACCTAAGTGTGTGATTTAGTGTCTACACATGCTAGAGTAGTGCTTTACATGCCATTGTAGTGTTTTACACGCTAGCATCAAAACTTACATGCGCTAGCATTAACCCCTTTCCATGTTCTTTGTTCATAGCAAAATCACTTGTAACGTAAATGCGTTCAATTGCACGCCCTAGCGCATCTACTCACGCACTAACATTAAACTATTTATGCTTACTATTTGACAAATTTCCTTGTTACACAAGCACATTCACTTGTGCGCACTAGTGTATTTTGTAATGCTAGCGCACCCTCTTTCACGCTCTAACGTAAAATTGTATGCGCTCACATTCGAGACTGTGTTTTTCTATTTTTCGTATTTTTCCAACATTCGACTTGATCTAATCGGTTTTAATTTCAATTTTAGCTTTATTTCTAATCCTTTTTCTTGTAAGCTTGCATAGTTAGTCAATTTAAATGTTTATCTTGCTTTAGATTTTTGTCTACTCTAATCTTGACAAACTCTTGTGTATGCTCTTTTCTCGCACCCATCTAGGTGATCTTGAAAATAAAAAATGTGAGTATGTCTTTGCATTTTCTATTTTGATTTTACCTCAAGAAAACTAATAACTCGTTTATAAGACCGTATCTACAAAGATTGTTTTCAAATTGAAACTACTAACTACAAGTTGCTTTTCCCATAGAGTCAAAAAACTTTATCACCCTTTATAATGTCCCCTTTTGGACATATTTTTCCCAAGTTGGATTTTAGGCAAAACCCACAACCAAATGCAAGCCTAACACGTGCAAACCAGAGTTTTAGTCTGCAGACCTGCAATTTATCCTAAAACTACAACTTGGTTGTTGGCATAAACTCACACCTTACAAGAAATATTTGATAATCCTCTCTCCCAAAATATTTTGCAGGTTTATAAAGTCCAAACACAGACTTAAAGATGGTATACACGATCATACAAAGATCGGTTTTGACTTCAAGAAATATTTCCCATAATAATACTATGGTTTGAGTAGAAAACCCACACACATAGCAATCAAATCTATCTATTTTTAGTCTAAACTGATATCTATATTTTTAACAGCCCAAACATGCATAAAATCTGATTTTTTGGGCAATAATGGACTGAAATTAATGTCAGAAATCTGCAGATGAAAGAGGACTGAAAAGCAACAATATAACACCTTCCCAAATTCAGAAAATAACTTATTATACTTCCCAAAAATCAATACAATTGAAGGAAAAATCATTCAAACCTTGATTGACTCCACAATGATTAAACAGAGCCACAAGATGGATCGTTCAACCTCGAGATAAAAAAGCAATAAACTACAAGTTTATTATTCAAACCCTCTATACAAAGATCTGCAAAAATCCCTTCACAACTACTAGAAATAACTCTATAAATATCTGCAAGCACCATAGAATCTCCTGAGTAGATATTCCTCACATTCTCTAAGAGGGTTTTTGTCCTCTAGAGGAAATTCTTAAGGGTTTTCGTCCTTGGAATAAATATGCAAAAGCTCAAGGCTTAGATGCAAAACTTAAAAATATCAAATGTTCATCGGTGCCTCTCAAACAAGTCAACTTCTCCTTTTAAGGAAGAAGAGACCCAAAACAACCTCTACACTATCCAATCAGCTTATAATGATTTTCCCTATACATTAATTTAATATTTCTCCATATTAAATGTTTTTCCCAACAACTTTTCCCTCCCAATGCAAGTCACATTTTTCTAGGGAAAATACATTTCCCCATGAGCTTTTACAATTTCTAACCATTTTTAATTGCTTCTAAGGCAAGTCGCCATTTGCCCCTTAAGAAGAATTAAAATATAATTAACCCCTTTTACAAGGATATTTGCCCTCAAGGTAGGACGTATTTTCAATAGGGAGCTATTTGGCCCCAAATGGATTTTAGGCAAATCCACACACCACGGCCACTTATAAAAATATATTTTCATCACTATTATTCGAGATCTAGAATTTATTTTAGAAATTGTGACTAGGGTTCAATGAAGAACCCAAATAGATCTCGTAGTAAAATTTGTATCTTTCCACACTAAACTGATTTTCATATTTTTAACATCCCATGCATGAATAAAAATATAGATTTTTGAAAGTAATATAGGCTACAATAATTTTATAAAGTCTACGATGACATTTTGCCACGGAAATAAATAAAAATAGTACCTTTTTGCACACCTTGAAATTATGAAAAGTGGCTGATTTTATCATTACAAATCAGATCTGTGAACAGTAATAAAAATCAACTTCTTTACAACTTCAAAACCTCATACACTAGATATCTAGGTAAGTCGCTTGTGCTAGAAATGAAGGAGAAATACAACAGCAATTTTCCTTCTCCAAACCCTTGTAGAAATTTGTAAAAATAAATAAACTAAAATAATCCTTGCAAGCATAACGGAATCTCCTAAGAAGAGATTCCTCAAATTCTCTAAGAGGGATTTCGTCCTCCAGAGGAAATTCCTAAGGGTTTTCGTCCTTGGAATAAATCTGTAAAATCTCAAGGCTTAGATGCAAAACCAGAAAATATCAAATGTTCATTGGTGCCTCTCAAACAAGTCAACTTCTCCTTTTAAGGAAGAAGAGACCCAAAACAACCTCTACAATATCTAATCATCTTACAATGATTATTCCTATGCATTCGTTTAATATTTTTCCATATTAAATTCTTTTCCCAACAGCTTTTCCCTCCCAATGCAAGTCAAATTTTTCTAGGAAAAAGCATTTGCCCCATGAGCTTTTACAAATTTTTAACCATTTTTAATTTCTTCTAAGGCAAGTCGTCATTTCCCCCTAGGAAGAATAAAAATATAATTAACCCCTTTTACAAGGATATTTTCCCTCAAGGCAAGACTTATTTTCTATAGGGATGAATTTATTACAATTAAGTCAAAATAAATTAATATAAGTGCTCTATTATTTCCATTTTGTCATGCGGGCACTTTTCCTTTTCTACGAGCACTTTACCCTTTACTACAAGCACTTTTCCTTTTACTACGGACACTTTATAATAATTTATTGCGACTTAAGTCACCCTTATATGTTTCCTTTGGTCGTCAAATCGAGGTTGAAAAAATGGGCCAAAGTTCTTCGAATGGGAAGGGGATATTACACCCTTTTATTAAAAATTTTAAAATTGTCTTAATTAAATTTTCAGAGATGGGTTTATCCCCTAATTTGATGTAACTGTGGGAAGTGCATGGTTAGGGGCAGAAATTCATTGTGAGGAGTACCATAGGAACCTCAAAGTAGTTGACACCTTGAGTGAATTGGCCAACGAAATGGGATCCCCACCCACTTGACTAGTACACTTTTTGAGGATTAGAACAAAAACTATCCATAGTGGTGGCCCCAGTTTGATCCTTTGAGCAAAGTAAAATTTGACTTATCATATCAAGAGGGGTAAAGTAAAGTCAACGACTAGAAATAGTTACCGTGCTCGCTCGGGTAATTCTTGGCATTTAGGGAGAGAGCTCTTTTATAGGAATCCCCACTTGACCAAGCCAAATTACTTTTAGAGGCCTTCCTTAACAATGTTATTTTCGTCTACATTACGTGTTATTAAGTTTGTGTTCCACACTCTTATCATACATAATCAATCTCATTCCTACACTCTAATATCTTAGCATTCACTTTGTTAAAAGTAGAGTATTTCAATATCATTTCCTATGTCTCTTATATCTTAGCATTCATTTTGCTAAGGTTTGAGTAAATTAGTCTCATTTCTACACTTTGTTGAGAGTAGAGTATTTCACTATCATTTCCTAAGTCTCCTTTCTTAACATTCACGTTGTTGAGACTCGAGAAAACAATCATATTTTCTTACACTCTTCCATCTTAGCATTCACTTTGTTAAGGGTTGAGTAATCGATCTTCATTGTTAAACTCTTCCATCTTAACATTCACTTTGTTAAGGGTTGAGTAACCAATCTCATTTTCCAAACTCTTTCATCTTAGCATTCACTTTGTTAAGGGTTGAGTAATCAATCTCATTTTATAAACTCTTCCATCTTAGCATTCACTTTGTTAAGGGTCGAGTAATCAATTTCATTTTCTAAAATCTTCCATCTTAGCATTCACTTTGTTAAGGGTTAAATAATCAAATTCATTTCCAAAATCTACTATCTTAGCATTCACTTTGTTAAGAGTAGAGTAATCAATCATATTTTCCCTAAACTCTTCTATCTTAACATTCACTTTGTTAAGAGTCGAGTAGTCAATCAATTCAATTTCCTAGTCTTATATCTTGGCATTCACTTTGCCAACATATAAACACATCAAACAAGTTTCCATGTTCCCCTTCTTCATACAAATGGTGGGAACAAGACATAGAGATTATGATCTCTTTGGTAAAAACAAAAATCCTTTTCACATAGATAGCTCTAATGAGGAGGAGGAAGAAAACCAACAAAATGACCCTTCCGAGAAGAATATGCCAACGTTGAGGGAATTTTAAGACAAAATAAAGATCAGTTTCTTATCCGTCTCCTTCAAATGGGAGAAAATTTACCTTTGGATTTTGACAACGAGAATTTGAATAATCTACGAAGCCAACCCGAATCAAAAAAGAATACTCAACCAGAACCCAATAAGAATAATGGAGTTGAATTGAGTAAAAAATGATGATAAAAAAGGGAAGTCTAGTGCTTCCGCAACCGCGTCAAATCAAGCATTAATGGACCAAATCAATGAGATGGCTAAACAATTAACTTTGATGGCCTCAAAGGTCATTGATGACACAACTAACAAAGAATTGAATACTACAACTGAAACAAAAACAAGAAAAATAAACTTAATGATGTTTAAAATATTTCACAAACCAATTCACCATTCACAAAGGAATGGAAAACCATCAAGGATACCATTTTCATCATGCAAAAAAAAGAAAGAAATTCAACTTCGAGGAGATGCACCCTTATACATTCAATATGGGCATTTTGCGTTTACCTTTTCCTTGACCTTTCAAAGTTCCAAAATTTGACAAGTATAAAGGTAAACACGATCCTCACGAACATGTCAAAGAATTCTTTATGGCTTGTAAGAAGGTAGTTTATAATGATGTATACCTTTTGCGGCTACTTCCAAAAAGGCTTAGGAGCAAAATCCCTAGATTGGTTCTTGTGTCTCCCGAAAGGTTCGATACAACCTTTAATGACTTATCCGGGAAATTTGTTAAACACTTCTCCCTTAACCTTGATTCGAAATTACAATGATGGATTTTTGTAATACCAACCAACGCATAAATGAAAACTTTGCACAATTCTTACAATGATGGTGAGGGATCACAAGTCAGTTTCCTTGTTTAATTTTGGATAAACAACTAGTTAACATATTTATATCTAACCTAAACAATTAATTATTTTTCCAAATGCAGATGTATTGTCTAACAAATTTCAAAGAAGTCATTGAGAAGGGAACCCAAATAGAAAAGGCTCTTATTGCAAAGGGATTACTAAAATTCCTTCCAATGATAATAATAACAACAATAATTCACATGAAATACCCAAGTTTATTAATCGGAATTGAAATATGCTATTGATAACCATAATGTACACAAAGTTCATAACAATCAAGTAAAACAATCTAAATCGAAACAAACCATTGTAGTGCCAAGTAAAGAAGTTATTCCTCCTTGTGACAATAAGCGAAGAAATGTTACGAATTAGGAGAGAGCCTTTCAAGTGTTTTACGACAACTGGTGAGTGCCAATATGGTCACTTACCCCATTACAAAGCCTTTCGTAGAAGGAGAACCAAAACCAACTTGGTATAAAGCCGGTAAGTATTACGATTTTCATCACATTGACGGCCACCAAACAAATTGGTGCATGAGACTTCACCACTATATTCAAGATATTATTGATAGTAGAGACATTGCAGTTGAAGACCCATCACCTAATAAAACACCCAACGATAATTTAAAGGTGTTCTCAAATCCTTTTCCCAAGCATGGTAATAATGGAAAATCTCAAGATAAAGGCCAATCCTAAAATAATGTCAACTTTAACTCGATCATATCATTTGTCGAAGAACTACCTAATTCCATTGCCACCATCAAATTCCAATCCTCTAACTATGCAGTGGCCACACGAAAAATAAGTCTTGGTTTCCCCGAACGAAGCAACCATACATTTCCACCAAGCCTTAAGTGTCAAATCCTACATATCCAAGACATCCCAAACCTACAATCACGGCTAAATATTAATCTTCTCCCTATTATTTAGTCAAACAGCTAGCAAAGATACCACGCACATCTCCCTCGTGGATTTATTAAAAGTTTCACCTTTTTTCTAATAAATTCTAATAGATTATTAAAATTGGGACTGTGTCAATTAGATATTAAGAAAGGGGCTACATTAGTTTGGTAAACATTGTATAAGGAGTTTGAGGGTCAATCTTGTTTGAGAGACGTGATAAAATGTATGTAAGCCCTAGAAAAGAGTAGCAATAAGGTAATAATGACTCAAATTATCCTATCACAAATAATGCAAGAGATTTGAACAAAGCATACAAAGTTTGTTAAGATAGTATTGAGTAAGTAGCTAAGGAAGCCAATTGAGGTGTTGGTGATTGAAAGTGTGAGGAACATGGTGATGATTAATTAACCAAGAAACCCATTCAAAGCAAGAACAAGAGGGAACAAAACTAGACATGACCACAAGTTAATACAAGGTGTCTTGAGAAATCAAACAAAGAAACATGGCTTGAAAAGGAGTAAGAGAGTGAATGAAGAGAAGAAGTAGCATGAATAAGAGTTGGATAGGTAGTTTAAGGTGTTTCCAAGGTTCTTAGAATATTGATAGTTTTGTAAGCTGTTAAAAGCTATTTTAAACCCTATGAGACCTTATTGGGAACCATAAGGCAAGAGGAGGAAGAATGAGTTGGGGAGATTGTATATTGAATTGAAGGATAAAGATTGGTATTAAGTAGTAAGAAGGAAAAGGGTATCTAAAAGTGTGAATACACTTTCATGAAAACTTGTACTTTTCTCATAACAGTAAGGTTTGTACCTTTATAGGGCTAGAAGGAAGACCTAATCCAAAAGAGTACTTTGTGAATAACTATTTGTGGTAAGAGAGTTACACCTTGAAATTTTGTATACTCCTAAATGAGCCAAAAGGGTATTCAAATAATTTACCAATCAAGCACAATTCTTTGAAAATTTGTCTTTTCCACCAATTTTGATCTTTTTAAGGGCTACTGAGGATGATGTGAGGTCTAAAAGGAAACTCAAAGGAAATGGTGATAGGAAACTTGTTGAATGATTCAGTCATGTTGGATTCAAGGTTTTAGTCATGTTAAAGTGGAATTTGGCCCTTGGTACACTCATTTAATCCATTTTTGTCATTTGAGCAAGTTTGGTTTTTAAGAGTAAAAGTATAATTTATTGGCTTGTGTGATTAAACAAAGTGATTTGATGTTTCTAATGCTATTGTTGGTATAAAGGTGTATGGATGTAATTTTATTTGCATCATAGTCCCTCGAGGATACCAAGTTCATAATATAATCAAAAGGAGAGAAACTAGCCACTACTTCCCAATGTCCTTCTAATATAACAACTTTAAAATGTGTGAACAATATCATATTGTCTTACATAATCGTATAACCACTCAATTTGAGTAAGATGCCAACTTCATAAACATGTAGCAAGATCATACCAAACCAACTTTTTGAAGCATTAAACTAGCATTCCACCAAGCAAAATTGGACAACACTATGGAAAACTTCATAAACATGTAGCAAAGTCGGACCAAACTGACTTCTTGAAGAAAAAACTAGCATTTTTCCTAACAATATTTGGACAACATAACCCAAGTGGAAATGTTTCATAGTCTCCTAAAATTACATAGAAACTACATAATTGAAAAGAGCAATCTTGCAAGGTAAGGAACTATTGAGATAGAATAAAATCGTTATATCTTAACACAAATTTTTTCTTGTTCACATTCACCATATAATATTTTTTTATTATTTCTAAAAGGGTTTTCAAACATCATATGACTATGCAAATTCAAACCTTGCATCGCTTTCTATAAGTCAACACCAAAATGTAAGTTTGTAGCTACATAAATGTCATAAACATCGTTTGTCAAAATTTACTCAAACAAAAGGATAGAACTTTAAACAACCCTACCAAAATGAATCTAGTTCAAATGGACAAGGAGGGTTATTCCTAACAAACAAACAAAACTCTTACATGGTTGACCACACACCTAACCAATCATAAAATACCAAAGGTATGATCCCACTTTACAACTCCAAATACACACATCAAACACGCCTAGATAAATAACAAGGTTCCTTTTATAATAGATACCGGACACTCTCCTTTAAGGTTACGATTGTGAGCTAAAATGCTTAAAGGTTAAACTATTTAGATAAAATAGTATGTTCTATCTATGTAAACTAAAGAGAGGTAGTAAGTTGTGGTGACCTATTTAGGGTTCAAAACAAGCTAAAAAATAGATGGATATTTCATATTCTTTATTTTAGAAGGCAAGCATATCGAGAGAGTGTTTTTCAAAGAACTGTCTATCAAAGTAGGTCATACTTATGTGAATCCAATTGATATCCAAAGACTTCCTCACTTAAAATTCACAAGACATTAAACTACTCTCCCAAATAACTTCTCTAAAGAAAACTAAGATCATGCAAAACTCCCTCTCGAACTCTAATAAGGATCTATAAAGCATACAAGACTACCAAATGCTAATTGAAATCACTTTAAACAATAAAGAAAAGGTCAAATCCCGATATTAAATGGTAGAGAAAAGGTCAAATTCCTCATACATATAGAAGTGAAACAAAAACCCACCCTTTTAAGTCTTCCATGGTCATCACATATTTATCAATGCAAGTTGAAAATCCCAAGTTCCCCATGCAAATTAGAGAAGGATTTTATGGAAACAAAAATAAAGAGATTGACTAAGCAACCACGGAACTTTAGTGGTCATTGAGCCATAAATGAATTAAAAATGAAAAGATATCAAAGAATTGTTAATGATAAGTTTGCAACATGATTTACAATTTGTTAGTGTTATAGTTTATTACAATTTCCGATCATAATTAGAATCAAAGATAACCACTCTTATGTATACCATGATGATTATCCATGTTGACTTAAGGGTCATAAAAACACTCAAAACATTGTGTGATTAAAGATTAACTTTATGAAGATCAAATATGTATTGTAACTTATAAGTCCCAACAATATATTTAGAACAATAAAATCCATGATATTCATTTGTCCTGTATATGGCCTAATCAAGACTTTGTTATAGATTAAAGAAATGTACTAGATACTCAAGGTAATCCTTATAAGAGAGAATTTAATTATTCTCTCGATTATGTCTATAAATTTTAGAGTAAAGTCTTATTGAACTATATACTTAACAAAGTGAATTCAACCACATGGTTTTGCAAATGTCACGTGACCATCAATTGTTGCCATTTTGCTTTTAAAAAGTGAGAAAATCCCATAGCTTACAATGAGCCATTATCCACCTAGAAATTTAAGAAGCTCTTGTTAATGCATTTAATGCCCTCATGAAGTTCTTTTAATCCCACTTCAACCATTTCCATCCTTAAGTGTGATTCAATTGTTCAAACCATTGTTGGACAAATATCTCTAATAATCATTACTATATCACCAAGAATGTGCAAATGTTTGTCAAGACCATTAAGCATAAAACACAAGGGTGGGTTATTCTAAAATTCATTGTTCTCCACATGATTGAAGAAATTTGACTATGAGGCTTGTGGTCATGTTGATATATATTGTTTCTTGTTGAGATGTGTCAAGAATGTCTTGCGAAGTGTTGGGTGTGGAAGAGTGATACATTATCTCACTAGTTTATTGTTATATTTGCTTTATGCAATCATCATCATCTTCTACTATGGATAATAAGAAATATCTTTGGAGTTGTCATTGAGTTATAATGCCTATACAACCAACAAACATGGGTAAATGACTTCCTTGAGATGACTATAAAACATAAAGTCTCTAATTAAATCTTTCACTTCATCTCTAAATATTCATTTTATCCTTAAATATATTATAATCTTGAGAATAATATACAAGCATATTGTAATATATAGAATAAGTTCCCTCCTTACAACACTTCATCCCTAAATATACTATAAAATTGAGAGTAATATGCAAACCTATTTTAATATGTAGAATTGTTTCCCTTCCTACAACCCATACCTTTTAGCATAGGAAAAAGTAATATGCACCCTAGAAGTTTAACACAACACGGAATTACCAACAATTCTAAAAAAATTGGCATATGGTATACCCATACAACAAAACAATTTGGGTGAATACCTTTGTGATGGAACAACTGAGCATATTGCAAATTTTTCATTTGATTCCTACCATCTACCTCCCCGAGATTGTTTGTCTTGTATGGCATGCCAAATAGATTCACGTGTAATAAAAACATAATTAACTAGTTATTGAAGTAAAATAGTGTAAAATGATATTGTAATGTAGAATAATAATATAGTTATTGGAGTAAAATAGTGTAAAATGATATTGTATTGTAGAATAATAATATTGTAAAGTGGTAGTATATTATGAATTGTTCTTTTATTATGTCTATAAGTGTTTTTTCAATTAGAGTAAGGGTTATTGTTGTTGATAGATGATAGAAGGTCAATGATCGTGGTTATAGAGTGTATAGACATATAGTGGAAGAGCATTCCTTGATATATTTGACGATTACGACATGTTTTGTACACTCTCCTCTATACCTATTTGTATCATCCTATGGATCTATTTTACGCCCTCCAACTATCTTGTGGTGGCATCTCCGCTTCATATTATTCCCTCGTAAAAGTGACACTCAATGCTACTTTCTATTTTGTATTTTTATTAGTCTTGAAAAATATGTATATGTATATACATACATATGTGTGTGTATATGCATACATATATGTATATGTGTGTGTAATTATATATAATGTCCATCTAAAACAATATTTATATAAGTTATTGGGGTGGTGAAGGTTGAGCAAGCTGTTGTTGCAGTGATGTTAGTAGGCTACTTTTTTGTTATTTCTATGTTGTTGGACAATTGTTTTTATTCTTCGTCTCTTTTTATACTTTATGGATATATACGGGCTTTAAGGTCTTTTTGTGATGCAACAGGTTGGGCCTCTACTAATTTTCCTCTTTTTACCAATAACTAAAAAAATATGTGCACACATGTTTTTTCTTCTATATATTTGTATATGTATTATTTGTGTTTCAATGTATCTCATTTATATTATATTAATAATATTTAAAGTTATTGAATTTGTTGTGACCCTTACAATACGTGTCAAATTTTATTCTTAATATAATATTGTGAGGTATTTTCTATTTTTATTACGTTTACATTTTTGTTATATTAGTTAAAAGTTTATGTTATTAAAACACGTAATAATATAATTGTAGTAATCTCAAAAGGTTAAGAAGCCCTTTAAAGTTAGGCTTTTAAGTTGACAACTATTAGCACAAATTTAATACTCAATAAACCTTGCATTAAATAGAACAATCATTTGTATTGATTATTAATATCTAAGATTGTAACAACATAGTTACAAATTAATTTTAGTTTAAATATTAGTGTGCACATGAGGCCAAGAATGGCCAACTAGAATGGAAATCAATGGGATTAGAAATGTTAAGGAAAATAAAGACATGAGGTTTTTAGTCCGGTATAGTCATGTGTGTTTTTTTTTTTTTAATTTTTTGGTTTGTTTTTATATTTTTCCAGCAAATAGTAAATGTTTTTTTATTGTTAATACTTGTGCATGTGGTTGGTGACTATTAAAATAAAATTTATATTTAAGTTTATAATAAGACACTTAAGGCGATGTAACAATGGTTGTGAGTAGATCATTTTTGTCAACTTACGATTTGATTTATTTTTTATTATTAGTTTGTTGACAATTATATTAAATTGTTATCAATATACTTCTTTGGTTTGTTTGTCTTCATCATTTCTACTTTTACATTTTGTAATTTTTCCATAAAGTTTGAAAGATTTTAAATTAAATAAATTTAAAAAATTCTTTGCTTGCACACTTTGAAGATTATTTTTAATTCTTTACCACTACATATCTCTAGACAAACTCACAACTTTTGTTGGTGTTTGCATGTTAATGAATTCTCTCAAGGATTATGTATTTACATGGTCTTCAAGAGATGGCGAAGGAGGGAGTTGAGCTTCTAGGGGCTTTCAACTAGGTTGACCATCTCTCCTCGCTTGCCTATTGGAACTCCTTCAAATCCACTCATGGTGTGCGGGCCTCATGCCATGCATGGGAGGCTTGTTAAAAATATAATCAAAGGCTCAAAATTTCAAGTCTTTTGCCAACAAATTTGTTGTTTGATATACATATGAATGCCCTAAAAAATGTCTACTTCTTTGTTTGCTAGATTTGGTGAAATTATGTGAGGTCAAAGATGAGTGTCAAGTCCTATTGTGTTTTTGTGTTACAACCAAAGAAACCAACTAAACAATCTTGTTATCAAAATTATAGGCAAGTGTGTATTAATCTACAAAATCTTGTCTTACAATATGTGGGCCCGCATCCGAATGACATGATATAATTTCAAGTCCTATATTGGAAGCAATGCCATATGATTTCAAGTCTCATACCTAAATGACAATTGGTATCATGAATAGCGATATTAACGAGTGCATTTTTGTCTTTTATCATTGGAAGAATGGTGGTGTGCATTGACCATTGATCTTAAGGTCAAAATTTTTTTGTCATATGTCCTTCATTGTAGATGCAATATGCGTTTTCCATTTGCCATTTTCCCGTATAAGCAATCCCTCATTGTGGTTGCAACATAAATGTAAGAAAGACAAGCGACATGAAATTGAAGAACCCTATAAATCATCTTATTCTTTTGTCTCACACAACAAACCATCCATCAATGGCAATTTAAGTTCACAGAAAAAATACTTACCAAGAGATGTGAACAAAGGTGTGAGTTGGACCAAAAAATGAGAAATTAATAAGAGATGTTAAGCCCACATGTTCAAACCTTGACAATAACATTAGCAACAAAAAGTTGGTGAAAGCATGGCCGTTGTGAAAAAAACTCACAAGATATAGAACATATGTAGGCATTCATCCCCATGTTTGTCATTAGTTAAATGTTCTCTTGCAATGATATTGATCAACTTCAACTTCTACATTGCTAAAAGCAACTACCCTTCCTACCATTACATTATATAATATTAGAAAATAACATTTAACAAATCAACAATTAGTGCATTTAATTTTGTTGAATTCCTTAGAAAATTTAGGAGAACGTCCATCTCATCTTCTTTAACCATTCCCTCATACTACAAGGCCACACAAGCCAATATTTCAAAATAACAAGCATAAAAATATACAAATGACAATGCTTCAAATTTAATGAGCGTTAAGATCCTAAAGGATGCGGTGGCAAATACAAATCCAAAAGGAAAACTCTTGCAGTTGCTATATGTTATGCATGGGCAAGCATGAAGAATATCTTGAACAATATAATCACAAAATAACTAAACAATAACAACACCAAGTTAGGGATCAACATCAAGAGATTTGTTATAAATATAATCAAAGGGTCAAATTTTCAAGCCTTTCCCCAATGAATTTTACATCATTTAATGGCAAATGTCTTGATAGGTTTGCGTTATTGGAACAAGGAAATCTTACCTCAACACCACCATCAAATACCCACCTCCTTCGACATCGATCGGTCCCGTTGTTTTTGCTCGCTTCTACAGGTGGTGTTGCTTTCAACATTTCCACATCCACCATACATGATGTTTTCTTATACTTGTCAAGAATGAAACCCCTTGATGGGCAATCTCTTCTTACAACTTTTCAATAGTCTCTCAAACATATTTGTTATATTCTCATCCGATGAAATGAGTTTTATAGTGCCCAAATAGCTTTCCCTTATTGACATGTGCCTCCAAGAGGCATTCACCCACCAAAACCCACTCATTTCTAAAGGATCATTTTTATTGGCGACTTGGCCCAGCTTTCCCATGTCAAGGACATCCCAATGTATTTCAGCAACTTGTATGGTTTAACCTTGTGGATAAGATTTCTCAATTCAAGGACCTTGTTTACAATCTTTCATCAACAAGACCCGACACATGAATCTTTTCAATATCTTTTGAGCAATAAACGAAACACAAAGGGTCGTTTCAATGACTTGGGACAATATTGAGCATTTTCGTCTTCCCTGCATCTATGTGCAACAAAGGAATTGGTTGACCATCACAAGAAGGAAATGTTAAAATTCATCTAATGTTCCTATAGCAAGATGCAACGCAAAAAATGCAACGCACCAATCTGCATCCTAGCCCAATGACAATCAACTTTAACCAAAAGTTGTTCTTTTCCAAGAGTAGCCGGGTATAATTATTGCCAACTCATAGGTTGAAGTTGGCCTCATCCATGGTGCAATTGGGGAAATATTCTCCATCATCTACAAAAAGTAGTACAAAACTTCTAGAACTACCTTTGCTTTATGGTTATGAAGTCCATTAACTATGTTGGGACCACCTGGAATATCCACTCACCCCTCGATGTGTTACTCAATTAGTAAAGGAATGCACATAACTGCCCTTGAAAATGGCTTGGGCTCTCACAATCCATAAAGTGCAAAGGTTAACATTGCCTAGGGCAACTATAAACATCGGAGGTATTGAATGTCAAGGACAGACTTATGCAGCTAATTCCAGCATTTGTTTGCTTAAAGACTTGTTCATATCCCCTCCTTTCTCTTTCCAACGATTCAACAAATTAACTCTTGCCCCCTTTGTTCATATCGGAAAGAAAGAAGAAAAGTGTCTTTGTTCATTGCAATGTATCCATGGTTCATACTAAATAGTACTTAATCCTCCTTCCTAATGCCTCTTCTTCTCAATTCATCTTCTTAATCTGCAAGCACCGAGTGTTCCTTTGCTTCCCCTATTTGCTTCCCCTGTCAGGGTCTCCATTGCATTCCTCGGGTATTTGATTTACTAGTGTATGGTCGTTACCAAAACTCCCCAACCTTTCCAGCCTCATTTGCTTCAATTATTGTGTTGAAAATTAAAGAATTCTAACAAAAATAGCAAACTCTTGAGAGTAAAATGAAATGTCATGAGAATGATGTGTCATACTCCATAAAATAATAATAAAGAAACAAAGTTAAAAAATGAGCGCCTGTCACAATAAACACAAAAACAGAGGATCATAAAATACTCACTCCACAGTTCAAAAGAAGCGTCATTTGTATCATGCAATTGGCACTACTGAACACCACCGCCTACGCTGTCATGAGAACTGTTAAGTCCAAGGTTGCTATTTGCCTTTACCGACAAAAACACAACAGTGTCATCCAAAAACAATATTTGAAATGTTTACCTCTGAAAACCTTAGGTCCACAAAAAATATACCATTCATTGCACTTTCTCCATTACTGCAAGAGGATATACAATCTCAACAACATTTTTGTTTAAGTTTGATTTTTCTGCAGTGTAATATTGGGCAGAATTTTTCTGGAGCTGCATAAATACTTCCAGTAAAACTCTGCTCAACAACATTATTATATCAGATGCAGGACAAAAGGTAAAATCATTTATACCAGAGCTTGTCCGTCAGAATTCTGTAACTCTTGATTTTAATTCGGACATGTTTTTCTAAAAATATTTGAACATCATCTATGACATTCCTCAGACATAACACAGCTGCTTATGTTTTAAAACCTTTACATTTAGAATCACCCTCAACCTGTTTCCATTCTACACCAGTAAAACTCTGCTCAGCAACATATGACAATGTATCCATGTAAAATCATTTATATGACAATGTATCCATGTAAAATCATTTAGAACAGAGCTTGTCCTTCAAAATTCTGTAATTCTGACTTCTTTTGCTATATGAACAAGTTTTCAAAAGATATTTGAACATCATCTATGAAATTCCTCAGACATAACACAACTGCTTTTGTTTTAAAACCTTGCCATTTAGAATCACCCTCAACCGGTTTCTATTTGATTGTATAATTTACCAGACAAATGCTTCTTTCATAAAGGCAGCAACTTTAAGCAACAAACAAAAGGTTTTGACTAGTGACAAGCAGCCTGATATTAAGCTAGAAATTAACCATTATATTTTATCAGCTGAATATCTCACTCCTGTAAACTAAGGATTTTCAACAATCTAACAGATTCCTCAAAAATAATCTGTACCATTTTTCATTTCAAGTCATCAAAGTAATGGAACATCAACTGAGTGACAAAATCATGATTTAATAGTATTTGCCTAATCCCAGGCAAAAGATCTTCCCCCTTCTAAAAAAATTCTTGGCTTGCCTCCGGCTCATTCTTTACAGGAATCTATATATGCAGGCTACCAAACTCTGTAAAAAAAGTAATTAGGCGCCATCCTTTCAACTAGTTGCAGCCATCATTCAGTCTCAAAAGCAACAGATTAACAAAATCCCTATAAAGATTTATTCATCAAAATTGAAATTTATCAAAACTATCTTCATGGCTTCAAAACTACAGATAAACCCAGCTTGGCACTGTTATCAAGAGCCTTACTGTCGACCTCACCAGATAAGGTTATCAGAGATTTAGGCCTCCACTCATGCTGTACAAGACCAGCAACCTTTCCATGGTTATTCATACGTGCCTTCACTGTTGTCAAAGGATCCAAGGCATGCTGAGTACCTATGGTGAAAGTGTTTTCGTTCTTTGAAAAGCTATGGGCAACCTCTGCTCCAACAGCTGTCTTTGTCAGAGGGCTCACAATGTGCAAATAAGATCCCTTCAAAGTATCACCTTTGTCAGTTCTGCAAAGTACACATACTATTTAGCAATCAGTAAAACTTGCAGACCTAACTTTACCATGCAACTGATAACCAGAGTTTGACACATAGAATTGCAGTGAACATACAATTGCAGTGACGAAATAAAGTCGGGCTTCACATAGCTTAAGCCTGCATTGTATTTTCTCAAATCACCAGAAGCCGTATCAAAAGCAACTTCCCCCAACAACAACAGCTTCATTTCCTATGACCCCAGATGCCTCCACAATCGGAGTTGCTGTGAGGCCAATGCTAGTTGTTATCCCCGCATAATCATGAAGGTATTGAAGCTCAACCTGCAACCAACATGCCAACAAGAAAAGAAAAATCAAATTCAAATTTGATATTAAGCAACATTAATTTTTAGCAATGTTTTGCTATTCAACTGCAACGAATTTCACATCGGTACATGATACACATACTAGCCAAAAACTTTCAGAGAGTCATCCAAGTGGTACCAACTAGGATAGGAAATTAATTAAGAAGTAAAGAGAAAACAGTGATATGCATATGCTTATCAGAATCTTATGTCTATGTTTGTCCCATAAATCATTTTCTCAGTTCTGGCTTTTATAAAACCCCTCCTATAAATATTAAAATCTATACTTCCAAAACCCTGCAAAAGCACCAACACTACCACACAGTTGAACAACTGGCTTAAGAAACAAAATCAAAAAAATCAGCTTAAAAATCAAAAAGAAATCCTTATCACTCCTACACTTTGCATTGTAGATTCTGTTAGCATTCCCAACTGTGAGCATAGTTGCTTAACAGAAAAAACACCCCTCTGGCAATCATTCAAGAGCAATGAAAAGATGTTGAATTCCAAAATGGGGCAAGAAAGAGGATTTGGGAATAATAAATACAAAAATGTATATTATTTTTATGATTCTGACACTGAGTAGAGTCCAACATACAAACACATTCAACCAGAATAACTAGGTCATTGCCTCAAAGAAAGTTACTAGCAACCACGTGTTTTAACTTTTCTGCTTATGTTCATTACTCCAGCATTGTTTTCCCTCTGCTAAAATGTAGCAATCCTTAAACCTCCCTTTATACCTTACCATTATGCGAAGAACAGAAAAAAAAGAAACTTCAGGAGATGATAAGAGAGGTAAAATTTGTTTTAAAACTTCAAACGTTTGAAAACAAAGAAACAAAAGCTAAAATTTCATCCCAAAATAAATATAAATTCACAATTACAAAAGATAATTAATCACCTCTGGTTAGATTGCTTAAAAGCAAGTAGGGACCATACCTTGCCAGATCTCTGGTCCGGAACAGTAAAACTACAGATAGCTTTCAATCCTGGTGTTGGTTCATCAATTGTCACAGTCGCAAAAAGCTATTTGCAAAATACAGTCATGTCAATAGTATATACCATTCCTCCGAGTGAATCAAATAAACAAAACAATGACATATACTTCTTCCAAGTATATTATTCCCCATTAAAACTTTATCAGCCCCATACATTGGAGAATGTGTCCACTTTAATTTCAGTTGTGATGTTGTTGTTCTTCAACTGTGTGGTTAGATCTCCCAGAAATAATTCCCCTTTCTTAGTACCAGTTGATGTAAACGCCTGTTTGTCAGTCAAGCAAGTACAAATACATTTTAGTTGAATTTCATCATATATAATAATCAAGTGCTTTAGCACCAAAACATTCCTATGATGGCTATTATACTTCTTTTTAATAACAACGCATTATTCACCAGGCAAAACCACAAGCATTAACTGAACCCTTATAACAATACTTGGGATCTGGTCAATCTACAAAATGTCATAATATATAAAATTTATAAAAGAAATTAAAACATCGCCAGTTAAACCTAGTCATTGTTCACTGCAGCCATGCAGATGTCGTATGTCATCTGACAGCTGACAATGAAAAGCTCATGGGGATTTTACGAAAAGAAATGAAAATAGAAGTAATAAAAAATTGGGCAAATATGTTTCAGAAACTCATCAACAACAGTACTAGAGCGCAATTAACCACTAATACTTAGGTAATACAACAAATCAGACTCACAATGCCATATAAGTCAAGCTTCTATCTTGCTGCATTGCTTTTCACACAACGGAGGCATTATAATTTCATGGACACCCACTAATTACAAAAGTCTCCCGTAAAACTAGATTATTCTAGTCAGCTTCAGTGCTTAATTTTGAATCCTAGAAGAAAATGCACTTTAAGAGAGCATTGAAACAACCTTAATACCTTTAGACATTAAATAAGCTGACCCTAAATAAAATACTCCTCAGAACAAATCAGTCAAAACCAAGCAAATAACACAGACCCCTTGGATTATAAGCAACTTTTACATTTGTTTGCATTTTCTGCCAATCAGAACACAGGCACCATTAAAAAGCATGTCATGATAATAGAAAAAGATAGCTTACCAATCCGGAGGAAGTGTAGGTGGTGAGGGTAAACTTTTGATCGACAAGGAAATCCTTATAGAGGAGATCTGCAAATCAGAATACAAGAAATATTAAAAGTGCTGTATATAGACACTCGGAGTTCCTATCACATATCTCTGAAACATGCATGTTATTTTTCTATGAACCTGAATAATGATATACCTCGTATATAAAAAATAAATAAGCCTGCACAACCTTCAACATGCATTTCAACCAAAAACGGGGTTCTGAAGTGAATTAAAATAACACAAATTCTTCTAATCACTTAACAGTTAACACAAATCGTTTGCATAAAGAGGTGGTGATAATCATTCTAAACAGGTTGTTGAGGTTTATTTTCTATTTTTTCTAGTTTAAGCCTAAGGTGTCAAATAGGTTTCTGGGAAAGTTCTAGACTTTATTTCACAACTACAGAACAGAACAGAATCCAGCTTGTCATATTGCAGACAACTTCCAAAGCAGTGTGCAAAAACTCAGTACAAGTGTTATCCATATTAATTGCAACCAAAGAACCCTATGTCATTAAGAGATCAACCAAACTTGGCTGTCTTTAAGTGGAAAACTAAACTGTGAGTATGAGTGGTCATTGTTTGTTTCACATTTCTTACAATACATAAAGTAGACTCATATGAGATCATACTACAAACCCTGCACCATTATACCTTAGGAATGATGATATACAACCTAATTCAACTGCAAGGAAATAAGCTGTCAACCACAATAAATTCTTGGTCTTACAAACATTTGATTAACTGCACTTTTGAAATATAGTCAGGAGGTGTTCTACGGACAAAGCAACTCTTGTAGCCTAGCCTGAACCTCGAGAGTAATCCGATGGAAAAGGGGTACTTATTTTGTACACTATCATTACCATTTAGACAGAAACAGATACAAATGAAATCACATTTCGGCTACGATGGCTTTGAATACAGGAGCCTCATATGAAGATGAGCTCATACCTGCTTAGTACCACTGTTGCTTTATCATCATGACCAAGGAAAACCTCAAGAAAACTTGTGGAGACATCCCCAAACCTTCAAGGTGGAGGATGTTCCGTGTGCGAAAAAGAAATATGAGCTAAAGAAGTGACATATGACTAGCTTGCCTTGCACTTTAATTAACTTTAACATGATGCAGTTTAATCAAACAGTACGCCAAACCAAGTAATGATCAGAAGGAGTAGGGTTTTACTTCAAAAGGGGTCCATGTTGCATCATAGATTTGCATGATAAACAAATGCTAGGAGCTTCAATTAGGCTTTTATCCCAGTCATGCACCTTTATTAACTTCACTTGGTGCAGTTTAACCAAATACTGTGCCAAGTAGAGATCAGAGGAAGCAAAGTTGTACTTCAAAACTGATATACATTGTATCATAGGTTTGCATGATAAACTGCTAAGAGCTTAGGTTAGGCATTTTCCTGGTCATGTAGGAGATAAAATACATAAAAAAACAATTTTGAACCTCATAGCAGGTTATATGGTATCTTATCATCACTACTGGTTCTGCACATTGCCAACAATTAAAAAACACAAAAAAATGACTACAGGCAAGACAAAATTGAATTCATAATTGCCCACAAGACTTCCAATTAAGCTCATAGATGAGATCGGATCACTAGCTGGAAATTGTTCTAAATATAAGGGATGCATATCCCATGCTCTATAGAAATGAATGTTTTCAATGTGAAGAGATACTGGATAACCAATCATTTGCATTCATATTTATTTGGGTTGGTCTAGCTTAATTGCAGGTTGCCCAATAACAGTATCTATAAGACTATAACAGACATGATGTTTTCACAGTCCACAACATTATAGAATGAGCTTTTGGAGTTAAAAGAGTCAAAAATTTTACATCAAGATTTCTTTCATCCTGATGATGGATCACAGAATATGATCCAAAACATTCAGCACAGTTTTATCAAAAAATGCATTCTAGGCAGTAACCATGTCACAATCTACAGGTGAATCTTAGACAACAAATGCTAGTGGTGGTGTGTGACATCCAAGGATTGCACATTGAACAACTATATGTCCTAGAGTAGGATTTCCCTCTAGCTAAAAATAGAGAAGGAATTACATATGACAATCACTACAAGGCCGGTCATATTTGTGCCCTATATGAACAATGGATGCAATATTAATTGTATTGTATATATGCACAAAAACAGGTAATTGAGTTGTAATTGCATACAATCAAGCAGTCATGACAAGAGACAAGTATAGAAACTTGATAACAATTACGACTGTAAATCCGCCATCATCCTGAAATACTACTAAGATGACCAGCCTTGTAAGTAACAGATGGCTATGGCTGTAAGTTTTGAAGTGACTATCATTCACGGAGGTGGTCAAAAATTTGCATGAAGGTACAAACTGACCGTCATTAACAGGAAATTCGAATTACATCAGTACTAAGTCCTAGTTTCTAATTAACACAAACAAGCAGGAACCAGTGACTCACAAATTGTCGGGTATAGAACTAAGTGATTGCTAATAATAGATGACTGTTAACCAGCCATATCTTAAACAAACACTAAAACTGCATACACATTAATGTTTGGGCAAAACAAGATATTCTATGTATATTCAAATTCATATTTCAACCGACCATAACATTAAAAATTTGAATGCTTTCAGTTACTTTCCCTAGATGGTTCTCCACCAGGAAATGAAATAACTTGGCTATTGTCATTCTCAAATATTTTGCAACAAGAAAAACCAGAAACAAATCTCTCACAAAATTGTCCAAACATTTTGCGACACTGCTATGTGGAAACCCAAAAGCAAGTCTCCCAAAATAGTTACGGTCTGGCAACATAAGCACTAAAAACATTGACAAGATGTTCTCAAGTTTGTTGCCAGTCCTTTTTTCTAGGAGCAAGTTCTGTCCATGAACTGCGTCCAAGGGTCTGCTAGAATAAACGTGTAGTCATCAAATAGCATTAAAATGTGATGTTTTTGCAAACAGAAACAAGTAATCAACCTCAAATGTTCACTTTGTCTTGCTTACAGACCAGCCAAAGTACACATTTTCTATTTAATAAATTAACATCACAGAAAAGATGCCATTTCTGCACTTTTCATTAAAATATTACTGCAAAAGCTGTATACTCTTCAAAGTTCATATCAAAGAAAATAAGAATTCCATCACTCTACAAGGACATAAATACTAGCAAGTAGAAAAGGTGATGGGGAGATTCTAGCTTAGCCGAGCAGTTCCTGAAATATTTGGGCTACAACCCTTACATCGCTATAAAAATCCTGCCATTATTGGTTTTTCTAGTATGCAACAATATCCCAAACAAAACTATGGAAAGTGCACTTGACATGTTATGGAATAAGTCCAAGAGGTTGACACATGTACAAGCATGTTTAAAAATCCTAAGAATCCCATCCTCATATACTCCTTAATGAGTTGTAGGTGGCTCATAACCTCACCCAAGTTTAACCACACAAAAATAATGTTAAACTACTCTCAATCTTGCCTTAGCTTTGCCATCTATGGCCTGATGTCAACTCCATAACACCATTTCAAAGGTTTCCACTGAGAAATAAAACTGCAAAGGAATGAAGCACTTCCTGCATACCTTTGTATACATAGGGGTTGAAGGTTCTTGTAGACCTCGTGAACATTCATTTAAGCTAACCAATCCTCAAGGTGTACTAAAGCTTTATTAGGGCATGCCCTTCCATTAGAGGTGTGCTATAGCTTATGAAAAGAAAAAGTTAAACATAAACATTTATTTACGGAAAGGGGATTCAGATAGATAATTCATAAACCTACAAATCTATAAAATGCACAGAGCCAACCAAATTGAAGGTAAGTCGGTCAACTAAAATAACAATGTTCAATCAATTCAACTGACCTGACAAGGAAAAAACTCTATATGAACACTTAAAATCCATAGCAAGCTACAGTAATCGCTCTCATAAGAAAAACTGTAGACATCTAACATAAAATGTCCGAGTTGACAGAAGACAATTTGACCTGGCTCAACAAGAGAAGTATTTAAAATATTTAACTGAAAATGATTTCAAACTTAACCACCGCAAGTTGAAGGTGCACAAAAGCCCCATTAGGTTATCCCAATCTTACACTATGTGCTATGGTAAGCAAATAGAAATATAATAAATATCTATATATGACAGATATTTTAGATAGTTATAATCATAAACACCTAAATCTTTCCAAAGCTCTATGTCCAGCTGACTAAAGCCATTTCAGTGAATTGACATAAAAATTTTCCATCCACTAAATTGATATAGCAGGATGCATTAAATGAAAACCTCAAATCTAATAGACATGATCTATCACCCAGCTACAGAAATCACTGCGATAAGAAAGTTTACAGTCAAAAGACAATATTTATACTGACAGACAACATACTGGTAGCCATTCAAAAGAGAAGTGTCAACAAAGTTGAACAGAAAACTATACGGTTTGTGTAGTATAAAGCCCCTGAGGGAATATAACCTTCATCATCTAAAACATACTCAGGAAAACATGAGAATGATTTCTCCGTAATTTTAATTTCTTAAAATTATCAGTATTTTGCCTAATCTCAACACTTAGCATGACCTTTACGGATTTGAACCCAGGGCTGAGCCATACAATCCTGAATCATTGACCACAGGACAAAATTTTAACCTAACTGAAACACCTTTAAAAAGAAGATTAAATAATCACACAAAAATTCCATCCCCACAAAGATATTCAAGGCACATTCAAGATGAATCAATCGTTGGGTAACATGACCAAGATCAAACCTCTGGTTTTCTTCCCGATTTCGGAGAACAGTCCCGGTCCCTTCACCATGATAGACCTCTTAGAAAATGATTACGAATCCTGCATAAATAGTTTAAGTAACAAGTAGCATTAAAATAAGGCGTAATGTAGCTGAATTTAAGAATCTGAAGATACTTAATGCTTCTGCAATCCATTACAATCTGAAGATACTTTTGCAGCCCACCAACAGGATGAAGTACAGATTACAAATAGTTTAAGTAACCTTTAGAATAGAACACGGTTTATCTAGGTTTAAGAACCTGAAGGTATTTAAAGCTGCCTCAAGCCAATAATAACAACGGAAATTGCTTTAATAAAGAAATTCTGTGAAAATTTTGGGCCACGCAGTGCAATAAAGAATGCAAATTGTTTGGCCCATCAACCCGATGAAATGCAGATTACAAATAGTTTAAGTAACCTTAAAGTGGAACAATATGTAGCTGGATTTAAGAAACCGAAGGTACTTCAAGCTTCTGCAATCCATAATAAAAAATAAAATTGCTTCAGAAATGTAATTGGGTGGAAATCTCCATCTTTTGGGTGGAAATCTCCATCTTTTGTGGCACATCATCAGTATGAAATTCGTATTAAAAATAGTTTAAGTATCCTTTGAAACAGATTACAGTTTATCTGGATTTAGAAACCTGAAGGTATTTAAAGCTTCAGTGAGCCAATAATAACTATACCAATTGCTTTAAAGATGAAACTCTGAGGAAAATTTGGGCCACTCTATGCAATAAGGGTTGCAAATTATTTAAGTGACCTAATAATACAACAAAGTGTAGCTGGATTTAAGAATAAGAACCTGGAGTTACTTCAAACTCTTGCAATACAAACTAATAATAAAAATAGCTTCAGCAAGATAATTTGCAAGGAAAATTTGGGCCACTCATTGCAGCCCATCGACAGGATGAAATGAAGTTTTACAAATAGTTTCAGTAACCTTAAAATAGATCACAACATAGCTACATTTATGAACCTGATGTTACTTCAAGCTTACAAAATCCATAAAAACTGCAAGGAAACTTCAGGCCACTCTTTACAGCCCATCAACGCGATGAAATGAGGACTGAGAATAGTTTAAATAACATTATAATAGAACTTCGTTTAGCTGGATTTAAGATCCTCCAGTTACTTCAAGCTTTGGAAATCCATGATAATTACAGAAAAAAACTTCAAGAAAAAACCACGTGAAAAATTCAGGGCAATCTTTGTGGCCCATCAACAAGATGAAATGAGGATTACAAATATTTTTGAGTAACCTTCAAACATAAAACAATTTAGTAGGATTTAACAAGATGAAGCTATTTCAAGCTTATGAAATCCGCAATACTTATAAAATAATTGTCAAGGAAAGAAATTGCCTGCAAAATTCCGGCCACTCTTGGAGGGCCCATAATAAGGATGAATTACAGATTCCAAATAGTTTAAGGAGCCTTAGAATAGAACACAGTGTAGCTGCATGACAGAAACTGTAGGGAAAAATATTGTACCTACCATCAGCATTTCGGGACAGGATGAAATACGGACAACAAATAATTGAAGTAACGTTTAAAGCATTTCGGGCTAGGATGAAATACGGACAACAAATAATTAAAGTAACGTTTAAAAAGAACACAATCCAGCTAGATTTAAGAATTGAAACTCCCTCGAGCTCCCGCAATCCATAATAATTATTAAACAAATCGCTTCAGGATAGAAGTTGAGAAGAAAAGATTGTATCAACGTTTCAGACCACAGAAAAGTGGCAAAAACATTGATACGATCTCGTTTTCATGCAATTTCTAAACTATCTTGAAGCAATTTCATAATCTGACGGTAACTTCACCAAGGTTCGCTTAAAATCCTCAAAACCCTCAGCAAAAAGAATCAGAAAAAATCCATTAACCGTAAATATAGCCCAAATAGCACCAATATTTATAACAAACATTAAAATACAGCACATCGGATGTATATTTAATAATGTGAAGTTCATCAAACTAGTCTTCTCGCTGAAAACCGCTCCAAAACAATGCATCATAATAAATAAACTGTTAAAATCCTCTAATTCCACCAAAATATTTGCGCCACGTTAAAATAAAAAACATGACGTAGTTGAATTCAGAAATACGAAAATTTCCAGACAATGTTTTGCCTGAAACCCTTAACTGCAAAGAATCAGAATTTCCTTCACTCATAGTAAATACAAGAAAATGACCCCGACAAAAAAATTAAATTTAAAAAGTGATAACCGCAGACAGAAATCACTAAAAGAATTGCCGAAAATAAAGAAGAGAGTACGTTTACCTCAGTAGAAAAATGAAGAGAGTATAATGGCCGAAATGAGAATTGCAGAGTTGGCTTAAACCTTAAAACCCTACTTAGCAATACAGATTTTTGGAATCTTCTGGAGTTAACGTTCCACGCGTGAAATCTTGGCCGTTGGTATTTGCAATATGGCTATCGTGGCGGTTGATCGTAAGTGCATAATAATAGGCCACCTAGATGAGTCAATTCGAGTGACCTGGAACATTCGGAGCGTTAGAAAACTCGTAATAAATTATTATATACGTTGGACACTAGAGAAATGATATATTTTGTAACTTTTTAATTTTAAAACAAAATATTATTTGTAAAGTTGGGGAATAATTAGAACATGCCACGTACGTGTTTTGTTGATGGAAAACTAAGTAATTTCGTTTTTAAGAAAAATATAACATTTACTTGGTCCCGAAGTAAAGAAATGGCAAATGACTTGATGCTCAAGAAAACTTTTATTATCCCACAAAAGTGTGGCGTAAATAAAATTGTAAAATTGCACTAAGAGTTTTATCTCGGAGAAATTGAAATGCAATAAAATGGTTATAATTACGTTCTCTTCATCTACCGATATTACTTATTTAACTTATGAGTATCTTCTCCGTCAATTTGATTTTAGCTCTTGTGATACAAGAGTATTTGGGTTTATTGGCAATCTTGTATCGACCAAAAACAATTAGAGTAGTTTGTGTTGTTGATGTTGTATGCAAGCCTATTACACAATGTTAGTATTATGCGCATGTCTATTGTGCGAGTCATGCATGCAAGTCTTTGGAAGCATCATGAGCATATGCAAAATCCGTGAAACACTACTAAAGCCACGAAGCACTAATTGAAGCCTCGGGAATACTACTACGTAAAGTCGTGCAAACCTAAGGGAAGCCAAGAAATAGTAAGACTTTGTTTAAAAGTATAGAGAAATAATGAAGAATGTTGTTTGAAGTCGCGAAAGTTTTGGAGAAGCCAACAAAGTCTTTTAATGGGTCCTTTGGGCATTATCTTTGCAACGTTCCTTAATTTTAGGAGTTTAGTAATGTAGCATTAGGTGGCTTGCATATCTATATAAACAAAGCATGGATGCCTTAAGAAAGTATCTTAGGAGAGTTGTCTAAGATCATGGGAGTTAACAAGTGTGGCGAGAGGATGATCTGAGCTTGAAGATCAAAGCGAGTTTGATTTGTAATGATTTGACTATATCGTTGGTGATTGGTCTATGTGTGTTATTCCTTATAAGTAATTGAATAAAAATTATTGTTCGTTTTTGTTGTCTAAATCAATTTTGTGTTCACTCATATATTGTTTGTATGTTTCTACTCATAAATTTGAATGTTGTGTGGTCTAAGGCAACTCTTCATTGGGCACCCTAACCGTGTTTACGTCATTTGGTATTAAAGCTAATGGTGGTTTTCCTTGCTAATTGAGGCACAATCAATAATGTTGGTTTTCCTTATTTGTTAGTGTGAGTGGAAAATCATTGTAGACATCTTCCAACAAACAACTATTGTGTAGAAGGTGTGTTGATTACATAGTAAGCATTGGCGGTTTTCCACATTTGTGAGTATGGGTAGAAAGTCATTACAAATATCTCCCAGAATGAGATTGTTAGATAAAGGTGTGAAGATGTGTGAAGGTAACATTTGTTTGAGGAAACATAATGGCAAATAGGAGGAATGTTATGAGAGGTCATAGAGACCAAGGTGCAATGACAATTGAGGATTTGGTCGAATTAATGTGGACTATGCAAGCCCATTTGGAAATTGTAAAAGTCGCACAATGTTAAGGTGTTCTTGTCGAGGATTCCAATGATAATGAGGTAAAACCCACATAATAAAAAAACACAAACCACAAATGCGGAAGAAGATGCACAAGTAGAGGGACCATAGAACAAAATTTTACACACAATTGGTAAGATGGGGAATAAGCCTATATTGGATGCCCCAAGTTATTCAGAAGTGGAACCAACAGAACTCATTAATTAGATAATGAATCTCAAGAAGTATTGTGAGTATAAAGATATGGAAGATCTCAAAAAAATCAAAATTCCATGTACGAAGTTGAAGGGTCATGCATCTCTTTGTTGGGAGCATATCTAGACAAACAAAGTGCAAAGAGGTAAGCCGAAGATCAAGAAATGGGACATGCTAGTTACAAAGTTGAAGGTGAAATTTTTGCATGTAGATTACGAGCTCGGTTTGTTTAAGAAGTTCAGTAAGATGACCATGAGAGAGATCAACGTAAAGAATACATTTAAGAGTTTCTTGATTCGTTATTCAATCGGGACATGCGAAGAATGATCTAGAGAAGATCTCCACATATATGAATGGGTTCTTGATTCTTATCCAATATGAGTTTGAAATGATCTAAGTGTGGCCACTAGAGGAAGCTTATCAATAGGCATTGAAGGTAGAGGAGAAGTTTCACACACAAGCAACATAGTGTTACTCGTAAAAGCGAAAGGTTGCTCGAGCTCATGGACGGGGTTGTGGTAAGGGAAACTATGTGCATCATGAAGGTGAGGCTAATTTGATGTTTCACAATGAAGGATCACCTAGAGGAGGAAGAAATTTGTCCAGAGGAAGAGGATCCTTTGAATGCGAAATAGGTCACATATTGATGGCACGTGTTATAGGTGTGGAGAAATAGGGCATAGAGCTTTTGACCGCCTGCATACCCAGAGTGATGGCAAGCATAGAAATGTGAGATAACATATTATGTAAGCTAATGAAGATGATAGATAAAGTAATGGAGAAGACATAGAGATGGGAGAAGTGGTGATATGTATTCTTGAAACTAGAAAAATAATAAGTTGGTTATAAGAAAAGGAAGATTTTGCTTAAAATGACATGTAAGTTGGGAAGAAATTTTTGTAAGTTGATAATGGATAGTAGAAGCACCAATAATTTGATTACACAATATATAGTAAACAAGATGGGGTGAAGAGGGTCGAGCATCCTAATTGCTACAAAGTTTCATGGTTGAAAAGGACACCAAATTTTGGTGATAGATCAATGTATGGTTAAGTTTCATATAGAGATATATGAAGATGGAATCACGTGTGACATGATGTCATTAATGCAATTCATATGCTACTTGGAAGGTCGTGGCGATTTGATTTGAAGGTGCAACATGATGGATGCACCAACACCTATAAGGTGGTGAAGGATGGAAAATAATACATTGTAAATCCTATGAAGGAAAATGGTGAAGGAGCAAAGTAGGGACCTAAGGTTCTATATGTAGACACAAAATCACGCGCACACTACTATTTTACTATGTCGTCAAGTATGTTTTTATATGCATGGATATTAAGTAAGAAAAGTATTCACTGGTGACACAATCCCTTGTCCATCTACTTGTTTTGATTGTTTATATTGTCTTTCTCTCTCACATCCTCTGCATTTATGTACCCAATTTTGGTTAGGTCACAGGGATCCCTATCTGTCTGTCTTTTCACATCTGTCATCATTTATCCCAGGACACCAATGCCCACTCTAGACACTAGCGCTCAGGCGCTCCTATCCATTCTGGGCACTTTTGTCCTCTTTGTTCTTTTACTTATTTTGACATTTGTGGTTGCCCTTTTTGTTTTATTATCCTTATCCCGAGCTCACAGTCGGCCTTTTGTGTCACTAGTGTTGAAATTAAAATAAGAGATCCATATATATATACACAATATACACTCTATTATTATGGCTGGAAATTCTAAAGGCAATCACATCTACATATTATCACTACCATCAAAGGGACTGCATTTTTGGGTTGCATACACTACATAGGAAGGGGAAGTGCTCAATTCCATATCACACATTTGCATTTTATCTAGCCTGACCCATTATCTTGGCATTATTGGTGCAAGGGCAACCTAAAGACATTATTTCACACACAAGCATAAAGAACTACATGGAGTCTGGAATGTAGTGCAATGTTCGGTCATAAGTTCACTCTTTAGGTGATCGTCGGGGTCAGTCGACTTCACATATTGCATATTTCATTCCGATTTGATGTGTTTATGAGCTTGTGCAGGTAGTTAGGGTTTGTGTTGTAGGTTACAAGTACCCTCGGCGATCAAAGAGTGAATATAAGGTGAGTGACAAGAAGTGCCAACAAAACCCTAACAACACAAAAGAAAGCAAATTCCAAGCTTATGCACAATCACCAGCACCTAAGAATAGTCACTAGCGCCCACGCGCCCTTGTCAAAGCACCGAGCGCCCATGTCCGGCATCATTCTCAAGTTCTATATTTTACAGAAAAGCAACGATTTGCGACATTGTTTGATCATGTTCACCACTTTACACTACCCATATCAGTTTGATTCATATTTACTTATAATTTTTCATTGTTTGAGTGCTTAGCATTTGTATCTTTATTGTATTTTACCATATCGGTTACTTTACAATTAGATTTAATCCTATTTTTATTAAATCATTTGGTGAACTCCACCTTCTTGAACTTATTGCCCTAGGATCCCAAAACCCTCATGGCTAAAAAGAGGTCCTCATCTCCCAAGCATAATATGATCGATACATGTCTCTACAACTGTTTTTGATGATATTGTTGTGACATCCGAATTTCGTGACCTCTATCATAATCCTCAATGTGATTCTTCCATTCTTCAAAAACTTCTTTCTTTTCAAAACACTCTTCCTATGGGCCATGACACCCCTAACATTTAAATAGTCTCCCCTGACAAAAAGCTTCGCTTCATGTTCTCCTTCATCTTCTATAGTCACCCATGTTGTTGCACCTTCTCCTCCTCCTATTATAAAGACATGATATTAAATTATTGTAGATTATATGCTTGATCATGTTCTTGTTTGTGACAATATGGATACTAATAATTCTACTTCTAATGCTAAAAATGTAAATGTGCATGATGTCATTTCTATTAGTAGTCAAGATGAATGTAAAGCTATATCTCCTACTCTTCATACTTCGAAAATGTTTCTAATGATTGCAATGATAAATCTAATATTAATAATCCTACTACTTCTTTGTATGTTGATGATAGTCTTGATGAAATACTTGCTTGTGAAAATATGATTGATAGTGATGTAGATTATGCTTCTAATCATGAAAATGTTAGTGACGATGTTACTTCTCTTAAGATTGTTGAATGTGAATTTATTACTCCTCTTTCTTCTACTTTTAAAATTGTTGTTCACGATGATTCTACTCCTACCACTAGTACACCTCTTTGATTAACTAAAATTGACTAAGTAGGGTAGTAAAGGATAGTTAATCTAATCTAGGAAGACATATAAATGTAGCAAATAAATGTACTAAGACAATATGTAAATGAGATAAGTAATAAAAATAATAAAAAAATAAAACCCTAATGTGTAATAAGAAAGAGGAAAGAACTCAGTTGATTCGACGAAGTGGCGGGACTGTGTCTCAAAGGAGACTGGAAAAATTAGAAGCAAGAACGACAGTGTAAAGAGTGTCGAAAAGGATGGAGCTGGAGGATCTAGCTGGATTGGGACCTGCTTGGAAGAGGACTTGGGCACCTACAGGTGCTTTGGTCGTAGTATGGGTGCCCTAATCTGCGTAAAATCCCTGAATTTGATCTTCACAGGGCCGAAAGATGATCTACGAAGTATTCGTTTCTGTCACATCAATTTCATTGTATTGTTATGAGATGTCACCAATAACTCAAGATGGAAGAAATACATGCAAGACCCCAAAACAAGCATCAAACCCTAAAAAATAAAAATGCATATGAAGGGGTCGACTGACCTCAACTACCACAATGGTGGACTTACTAACTGAGCATTGCACTACATCTTAGACCCGATGTAGTTCTATGTGCAAGTGTGTGTGAACATGCCCTAGGTTGCTCTTGTGTCAGTCACACTTTGTGAAGTAGCGATAACAATAACCGTGTGTAGATAATGTTATAGAATGTGTGTGTGGAATAGAATAAAATTCCACCCCCTATGAAGTGTCATGCAAATGTCCTAGCCTTGTGCCTTGATGACATAGCTATGTGGATGCAAGTGACCTCTAATGCAATAGATGGATGTAACTCTAGATGAATTAATAGTAGTAAGTGATGCTAGGTCCCTCATTATGGTCTCATAACTTTGTATTTATAGAGTTCACTTGGTCTAATTTCGTAATTAACCCCAAAAAGGTTGACCACAAGAAAGATAAAGATCTAAAACAACTAGAAAGGGCCCAAAAAGTGGTGGGAAAACTCTAAAGGATCGGGCCCCTGGTGGGACTAGGGCACCCACAAGCACCCCATTCGAGGTTGAAATGACATGGGATGAAAGAATATGACTGAGCATATGGGTGCAAGAGGTTCGTAATGACGAAATCAAATAAAATAAAGTAGCCAAAAGACGGGGGTTAATTAGTATTTTTTTCCCTCAAGAACCTTCTAAATAGTAATATGAGACCGGGATAAATAAATGTCTAAAGTGCATGATTTTGTGACTACATTTTTCCCCCACTTTATGTTGGTGAGTGGAAAGCTCGGTAATATAAAGTAGATAGAGATGCATACTGATACTGATGTAGAGTGATGAAGAAGGCATGTTGAAGGACTAGACAAAGCGTGGAATTAAAAAAATATGGCGGAGCCTAGAAACTAAAGATGAAAAATGCATGAAGAAAAAGTGATGAGAGTGAATCTAGGGCAGAACGTGTGTGTAGATGTTGTGGTGTGTAGTGTGCGGTTAGGAGCGCATGTGTGTGTCGATGTTGTTGTTGTTGTTGCCCCCATTTGACTACTTGTTTCTCATATGACTGGACCTGTAAGGAAAAAACAATCAAGTAGTCAAATATGTATGTATGTAAGTGTAAAAATGCTATGTAAAAGATGCATGTGTATGTAAATGTAAAATACGCAAATGTAAATGGAAAATGTAAATGTAAATGTAAATGTAAATGGAACATGCACCTAATCCATGTCGAGAGAGAGAGAGTGTAGAAGGATATCTGTACTGCGATTTTTGGGCAATCTCACGCCATAGGCTAAAGAAGTGTAGGGAGGAAATTTTCTTTGTCCTCAGGCTTTAGCTTACTTGAATGTGTGTAGATATCTCTATACGATGGTTTTTGGGTGATCCGACGCCATTGGCTGAAGTAGTGTAGAGAGGCACACCCATTATAACCTCCAAGCCTGTAACTGCTTCCCATAATTCTAAGGACACCATGTCCTATAAAATTCATTGTGTATGGGGTTCATAGACTGGTCTAAACCCACTCGTTGTATGTAACCCACAATGCCAAGGGCAGAAAGTGCACTGAACTAAACCGGTGTAAATGCATTGTGTTAGTATGTAAAAACCCCAAATGATGCCCCCTCTTTGGGGGCACATGTGACGTCACTGATAGGAGAATGTGGCCCCAAAAGAGGACCAACTACATGTACGTTGTAACCTTGAAAAGTGCTTGGTAGAAACCAAGGCACACATAAACAAGAAGGATAGCCAAAGACAAATGTAAACATGCATGCATGTAGAAAATAGTGTATAAGCTACACAAATAGTGTGTAAGCTACCAAGAAAAGTAATGTAAACACATAAGAAGACAAGTAAGCGCACAAAGTGGGCTACAAACATGGGACATCACTCACAATGTCACAAGAAACACAAGGCCATCATGGCCGCAAAACAACAAACAAGTGTGCACACCAAACATAGGGCAAGGCCCATAAACAATAACAAACAACAAACAGACAATGTAACAAACAAGTATGGAAACCAATATCCCTGCATAAACAAATGTTACACATGAAGCACCCATTAGCATGTTAGAAAGATAACTAGTATGTCAAAAGAATGTATAAGCAAGTAATGGAAAATGCTAAGTAAAAATGAAACAATAGTACCTATAAGAGACAAATGTAGATGCCCTCCATCGACCAATGTAGGAAGGGTAGAAGGTGAGCATCCATATTGCATGTAAGAGACCTGTATCTGCGATCACAACTAGAAAAGGTGTGAACACGCATGTGTGTATGATATAAATAAATGTCATACAAGTAATCTAACTAGCATGTGTAAAATGGTGATCATGAACAAAAAAGTAAGCAAGAGTATAAGCAACCATAATATGCAATATGTTATGGATGGGTGGAATGGAATGTAAGATGGAGTGATAGGAGTCGTGTGTGCCCCCGAGTGGATGGAAATGTATGTAGTGAGGTTCATTTTGTTTTCCCCCTTAGTAGTCAAGAATGAATCGTAAACGAGAGTGTGTCATTGGGAAATGGTTGAGTAGTGTGTGTGTGTTGTGTCTAACACATTGTGAATGAATGTGTATGTGTAGTCGATGATATGTGACCTAGTGATGATGTGTTGTGAACCTTATAGCCAAAGTGTATATCATGACCAAATGAATGTAAGAGTGATGATTTAGCCTAAGTGTATATCACTATAAGATGAATGGATGAGTGATGATTTAGCACTAAGCGTATATCACTACAAAATGTAAGGAGGGTGTGGTGATATAACCTAAGGTGTAGACCACTAGAAAATGATAGAATAGGTGACGATTTAGCCTAAAGCGTATGTCACTACTAGATGAATGATAGGGAGTGGTGATGTAACCTAAGGTGTATACCACTACAATATGATGGAATAGGTGACGATTTAGCCTAAAGCATATGTCACTAGCCTAGGAATGTCACATGGTGAAAGGTCAAATAGTAAATGTGTAAGGTCCATTTGATTTGTAAACCCTCGGCAATGATAGTATGGACCAAGGAACTAAAGTGCATCATCGAGTAGTGAGATGCAATGCGTAAAAGACAATGTAGTGTAAGGATGAAAGATGACCATATGATGAGTATGTTATGTGTAAAATGGAAATGGAAGATATGTAGGATGCTTAAATGTAAGGTGAATAGAACATATAACTATGTGTGATGTAGAGTAATGCCATGTAGTGTGTGTCATAGGTGTAGTATGCCTAAGAGCATATAGTATGTAGAATGTAATGTTAGATGCGTAAATCATGTAAGGTGTAATGCATAAAGTGACATGTGATATGTGGGTAAGTGCAGCAAGTTGGGGGACAAAAAGGGGGTCATAAGTGGACGTCATATTGCAAATAACAACATAATATCAACTTGTATGGATTATTAGCAATATATACACTAAAAATTAGAAAAACTTATACTAATATGAATCGTAGCATCTGGAATCTAGTTTCTAAAATACTAATTTTTTTAAAAATGGACAAGATTAGCTATATTAAACACTCAAAATTCAATGACTTGGTATTTAAAAAACAAAATGCCTATAAAATTATAGTCCGTTTTCCCACGATTTGGATGACCTAAAATTGATATATATTTTTCTCCTTTGGTGAGAAGTTAGATGCCACTATCTATCTTGGGATGGATTTTATTTTGTATTTTTTGAGTAATATTTTATTTTTATGATTTTTTCCGTGAAAGTGGTATGAAAACATAAAGAAAACAGAGCACTTTTCGTTTGCCGCCATAACTTCATCAAAAAATATTGAAATCAAATAATTTTTTTTTGAACATGTATATAATTTCACCATGGTTGGGATGGTATAAGTTTTATCACATTCTGATAAGTGAAACAAAATTTGCAGTCTTAAACCTAGACATAAACATTCACGGGAAAAAGTGTCTTAAAGACCTACTATTAGTAAAAAATTATAAAATGATATTTATCCTATTCTATTCACTTTAAAATTAGTATTTATACAAAGCTAACAGTCTCCCCTATGCAATGGTACCATTTTTATGACATATTTTTTACTTTTCGGCATGGTTCAAGTCTGAGGAAGACTAAATTTGATGTTTTGTTGTTTTTAATGTAAAATTTAGGATTTGATGTCCACTTAATTGTCCCCCAACTTGGTGCACTTACCCATGTGATGTATGTAGGTAGAATAGTAATGTAATGTTAGACTCCTAGATGATGAAGACTAGTATAATATGTAGAACATGTGTGAAAGTGCATGGTGTATGGTAGGTAAATGAAATATTTAAGATGCGTAGATAATGGTGTAGGCATAATGACGACTAGCATGATGATGTATGATGCTTGAATGTACAAGTGTCAAAATGGTGTAGACTAAATGTAGAATGTATGGTGTATGACGCGTAATGTGTGGTGAAATGCAATGTGTAATGCCTATAGTGCAAAGTGTGTGGGGTTTATGTGTAGTAAGCCCTCAACATTCAAGTGTGAACCAAAGCACAAGAGTGTGTCATCGAGTAATGACGCTAGAATGTATGATGAATATGCCTAATGAATGCAGGAAAGTGATAAGTGTAATTATGCTAAAACGAGGGGGGATGTGAAGTGTTATTATGCCCCTCGATGTATGTGTGGTGGATGAATGAACTATCCAATGATGGTGAAGGATGGAGGTCCTTCATCTGACGTAGGAGATGAAAGCATGTGACCATGCTCTAATAGTGGAGGTATGGTAGACAAATGATGTAGCGGTGAATGAAGTCGATGCGCATGTGAGGGATGAATGTATGCAGAATGTTGTGGCATTATCGGAAAAAAATGTGTCGGTTATAGAGATATATGTGATACGAGTGTGAAGGTGAAGAAGATCCGTGTGGAATAAAACAAGGTGGTGATTTATGCCATGATGGTGTAACTATCCAAGGAATAGGCCTATATCGATGTGTAGGGCTAATATAGTGATGTCATTGTGGAGATGATACGTGAGTAGGTGAACTAGGAGTAGATTGTGCTTTGAGTAACATAGAGTGTGATGGACTAGATGAAGTAGGGGATGTCTAGAGATAGTGTGAGGAGATGGTGGCCACGGAGTAGATGGAGGGACACCATCAATAGAGATGACCTGATTATTGTAAATAAATTTGAGTCGTAGATGATTCATAGAAATGATAGATTGTGAGCAATGAATCCAATTGAGACCAAGAAGCATGTCACATCCCTCAACTATGTTTCCAACAAGGAAAGGTACAAACATAGTAAGAGGGCCAACTGTAACATGTAGTTGAACAACACCAAAGGGTTTTGTGAAAGGGTATTTGACTTGGGATAGAGGATACCGATAGCCTTAAGGAGTGATATAGAACATGCATTAATGGACCGGGATGGGTCAACCTTAGTATTGTTGATAGAGGTTGAGCCAATAGATGCATGAATGTGTAAATGATTAGATGTAAACTTAGTGTGATAATTGACGTTGGAAAAAGAAATGATTGGTGGCGAAGCTTCAATGTTAGTAACTAAGAAATCTAGAGCTCTTGATCCATGAGGCAATACCGTGTGATACATACGATTAGCAAAAGAGCCTGTTGTCTTCTTATCACATTATTGAGAGTCATTATTAAAAAGCTTGAGTTTACCCTTATCATTGGTTGAGGTGGAGCTATAAGACTTTGGGAACTAGTCTTATAGCTCCACCTCAACCAATGAATTCTTGGATGATTGTTTGGAGTTTTAGGCATTGATTTGTAGAATGTCCCATGCATAAATGATAATCACAACGAAAGTTCTCATTGTAGTTCCTACCTTTTGGTCGCGATGGGTCTAACTCGAGGGGAGGGGGAAGTGTAATAAGGTTGCTTTCAAGAAGTTGTCTCAATATAATATGTGGAGCCATGGGAAGGGTGTTAAATGTGCATCGAGGTTGTTATGGTTGAACCTCCTTAGAAGGAGTGATGGTGTTGTGTAACTTTAACATCAATTGGTTTAGTTGTAGAAGGTTTAAATGGCATCTTGCTAGGAAAATGAGTGGAAGATGAAGTATGTTCTTGATACTTAAGCTTTCGATGGATAGGAGTTTAGTCTCATGAAGCTTAAGAGTATGACAAAGTTGATCGAATGAAGGAGAGGATTCGAAGAGAACACTCTCTTGTAGAGGTGGTAATAGACTCTGAATAAATAAATCCTGAAGCTCAGAGTCGACAAACACGTTTTTCATCTTAGCTAAATTGTTCTTATACCTTAAAACATAGTTAGCGAGGTGTTCATTTGAGCCTTGTTTAAGTTATGCTAGTTGGGCATAAGAAATATTAGAGCTGATGTTGATAGAAAAATGAGTAAGAAATGCATCAACTAGATGTGTAAAGGAGGTTACTGAGTGAACATGTAAGTCGTAAAACCAACGCATCGCATAATCGTGGAGACTACGAGGAAATAGCTTGGCTAAAAGGATATGATCATCAGCAAAGTCAAGAAAAGTGACATGGAATGCTCTAAGGTGTTCTTGTGGGTCACCATGCCCATTAAAAATGGGAAGCTTAGGGGTGAAAAAGTTAGGAGGAAGCGGATAAGTAGAGATGGTAGGTGTGAATGGAGTATGCAATAACAAAGTAGAATCTAAAGATGATGATGCATACGAGGTGGCCTATTACAACTTACAAATTTGAGCTTGAAGATCGTGATAAAGAGAAGTTAGGTCTTGATTGCCAACAGATGAGACTTGTCATACATGAGAAACTAAGGGTGGTGTAAAGTGATTGGTAGGAGTAGGAATAGAAATGGGAATAGTGGAAATAGGAGGAAGAGTAGAAGCAAGTGGTTGAGTGACAACAAAAGTGGGTATGGAAGTAAAGCGGTGAGTTATGCAAGTTAGTAGCTTCCTCATGAGCAACATGCTAGAATTAAATCTAGATCTTGGGGATGCTCAGCAAGGTGATCGTTGATGGATTTAAGGTGAGATTCATAAATTTCTCATGAGAGTGAGCCATGGTGAAGAAAAAGAAACCCTAGAATGGTGAGGGAATAAGGAAGAACCTAGAAGCGTGTATGATCGAGTCGGGTTCACCAAAATGATTAACTAAAATTGACTAACTAGGGTAGTAAAGGATAGTTAATCTAATCTAGGAGGACATATAAACGTAATAAATAAATGTACTAAGACAATATGTAAATGAGATAAGTAATAAAACTAATAAAAATAGAAACCCTAATGTGTAAGAAGAAAGAGGAAAGAACTCAGCTAATTCGATGAAGTGGCATAACTGTGTTGCAGAGAAGACTGGAAAAATTAGAAGCAGGAACGACTATGTAGGAGTTTCGAAAAGGATAGAGTTGGAGGATCTAGCAGACTAGAGTACTTGGAAGAGGACTGGGGTGCCTACGGGCACTCTAGTCTATAGTTTGGGCACCTTGGTCTTCCAAAAGCTCTAAATCTGATCTTCACAAGACTAAAAGATGATATGAAGTATTCGTTGCATGTCGCATCAATTTCATTGTATTGTGCTGGATGTCACCAATAACTCAAGATGGAAGAAAGACCTACAAGACCCCAAAACAAGCATCAAACCCTAAAAAGAAAAATGCATATGAAGGGGTCAAAATGACCTCATCTGTGACAATGGTGGACTTACTAACTGGTCATTACACTACATCTCAGACACGATGTAGTTCTATGTGCAAGTGTGTGTGAACATGCCCTAGGTTTCTCTCGTGCTAGTCGCACTTTGTGAAGTAGCGAGCAATAACTATGCTTAGAAAATGTAATAGAATGTGTACATGGAATGGAATAGAATCCCTCCCCATATGAATTGTGATGCAGATATCCTAGCCTTGTGCCTTGATGATGGAGCTATGTAGATGTAAGTGATATCAATGCAATACATGGATGCAACTCTAAATGGAGTGATAGTAGTAAGTGATGCTAGTCCCTCATTGTGGTATCATAACTTTATATTTGTAGGTTTATCTTGGTCTAATTTCATAATTAACCCCAAAAAGGTCAACCACAAGAAAGATAAAGATGTAAAAAAGAGCCCAAAAAGTGGCGGGAAAATTCTAGAAGGATCGAGGCGTGCTTGGTGGGACCAGACGCCCACGGGCACCCCAAGTACTAATTTGGGCACCCCAATCGAGGCTAAATTGATGCGGGATGATAGAATGATTTGGGCATGTGGGTGCAAGAGGTTCGTAATGAAGAAATAAAATAAAATAAAATAAAGTGGCCAAAAGATGGGGGTTAATTAGTGCTTTTTCCCCTCAAGAATCTTATAAATAGTAGTATGAGACCGGGATAAATAAATGTCTCAAGTGCATGATTTTGTGACTACACTCTCATTTTATCTCCTGAGTCTACATCTAGCATTCCCATAGAGCCTCCATGTTCTTCTCCTCCTCTTCCACCTCCTTCTCCTCCTTCCACATCCATTCCTTCTCATGTTCCCATGATCACTCACAATGGCAATATCCAACCTCTAAATATGCCTCTCACTTCACCAACCATTCCTTCACATGATATTCTATCCCTCATGCATGTTGTTGGCACTTTGCAATCTCAAGTTCATACACTCACCCTCAAAATTAAAGCCTATTATGCTTCCATTGACAATAATTCTCTACATGGAAATCCTATTCCTAAAAAGATTCACAATTCTCGCTTTCCCAAAGGACTTCATCATGCCTAACTTCTCATGTTTCAATGGCACTGAAAATCCTTATTTACATCTCAAGCATTATCATTCAGCCATGTCTGCTTATTCTAATGATCGCTTGTTACTCAAAGCATTTCATCATAGCCTTGTTGATCATGATCTCCAATGGTATACTCATTTTCCTTATGGATCCATTAGTACTTATTATGATATGGAGGATGTTTTTCTTAGACAATTTATTTCTAATAATGGTCCTAAAGTTACATATGAATGCTTGCCTTATTTGCATCAAGGAAAGAATGAACCAATTTTAGATTACATCTTACGCTTCAATTCTTGCATGCATTAGTTATTATTTCAACCCATTGATTTAGAAAAGTAATTTATCTTTTGTCGTGGCTTAATTCTGCATTGAAAGAAAAAATTTTATATGATACATGTGAATCTTTTACTCTCTTATGCTACAAATTCATTGATTTAGAACAAGATTTAATTGTTGCACATATTATACCACCCCCTTCTACTTTTACTACTTCATCGTCTACTACTTCTTCTCCTCTTCCATCCATTAAGCTCCCTCCATGGTCCGATCTCCACCTCCGCGTAAGCGTATTTCTTCCCCTCCGTTGCGTCAGCATTCACCTAAGTCTTCTTCATCTCCCACTCATGAACCATTACAATTCTCACATAATGAAAAACCACATGATGTTCTGCGAACCTTACTTGATAAGCGGCTCATCCATTTACCTTCTACTCAACATCATCCACCTCATTAATTTTTGCTCGCACTTGTGAGCGCTCTCTTTCTCCTATTCTACATAAGCGTGCTTCCATCGATGTTCACTTGTCTCCTTCACCTCCATCTAAAGTAGTCATCTACCCACCTCCTAAGGTCATCATCCATTTGTGTCCTCCATCTAATCCACCTATGGTTACATCCTCTCATTCTTCACACATTGCTACAGTACCTCATTGGCTTCTTAAGCCCCTTGCTTCCACACTTCCTCCCACCACACCTTCTATTCTTGGTTCCATTCCATCGACATCCAATTTGGCACTTATTCTCACACCGTTGCTGCTTCACATGCTCCATCTATGCCTTGCAGGCCTCTTAATATTTGGTAGATGACATCCACTTTCCATTTCATTACCCTATGATGCACTCTCATGTTATGGTTCACACTTGACTATTGAGGGAATACTACATCAATGAACCTCTCCTTTTATGATGGGAACCAGAGATTCTATGCAACAATAATGATATTCAATATTATATTGCAATGTATGTATTACAACAATGGAGGGCTATTATATAGCCAAGAATGTAGATGAACAACTTCCTATAAAATAGGAAGTATACAAAACAATAACATACCCGTATTGATATATTGTTATGCATTTGTTATAACAATATATCAACAAACTTACTAACCAATTACTCATTTATCATGAGTAATTATATAATTACATCACATATATAATTATATTATCATTGATAATATAATTACACACACTAATAATAATGTGAACACTATTCATTCCTAACATTCACCCCCTTAGTGTGAACATTATTAATAGATAATCTTCACCCCCTTAATGTGAACACGACGAAGAACCATATTCGAAGAAGTTGATCCACCTCCTGAAAGCACTACATAGACCAGTGCATGAGACTCCATAGATTAACTCTTTACCCTCATAAAGGTGTAGTGTCGAGCCAAATTATGCAGGAATGCTCCCTTCCTCTTTGGGTTCTGTGGGACTTTCCCTTCCTCCCTGGGTGCTCAAATTATGAATCTCTAAGATCCAAAACTTCACACTAGCTGGATAAGCATCCCTTGAGTCTACCTCGAAATCTTCTCTTTGTCCCCAAAATTGAGTCTTCTGAAAACTTGAATCTTCCCCAAAATTCTGGAAATGGGTTTATTCAGCACACACCACAACAGGAACACTAAAAAATAAAAACCACACTGCACAAATGTCACCAGATCAATGTGCGGCCCCGTCTATTGGTGACTGACAAGAGATTTCTTAATGACCTCCAACCTTCGATGCCTCCGTCCTCCAGTATCATGCTGTTAGTTCAACTGGATGTGATCATGGGGCTCAATGGTTGCCAGGACGTCAGGTAATATTGAAAATGCGTTCGTAAGGCAATTTTTTTTTACAATATTTTGACTCTGACTCATGACGACAACTTATAAAATAACTAAAAATAAAAATCCTAAAATCACCTATATGAGTTTGACTCTTTTACAATAAATGGTGTATTTGGACAATGAAAAAATAATAACATAAGTCACTTTTAAAGATTTTTCAGACTTTTACGATGACTCGTATAATTTGACAATTTACAATGACTCTATAATTGACTAGAGATTTTACACTTTTTCCATTTTTACAATAAAGTGATATATAAGATAAAACTATAACAAGAGTCGAATCTTACTATTTTTTTAATTTTTGGCAAGTGACTTGACTGACTATGCCACTAAGAAAATGCAACATAAGGGTACAAACATTTAATAATATGAGATGACTACTTGAGTTTGAAGACCCTCTAATTACAATACTATGAATAAACTTGTATGTAGAAAAAGACACGTACTTAAGAACATTAACACTTCCTAAAACCACGACTTCACTTAACTTAACTGCAAAGTGGATTTGATGCAGGCAACGACCTGAGATTGACGTTTTGATGTGCAACGATCATGAGAAGCGTATTTTCCTTAGAAACAATGTCATTTGTGGATCGAGCCAGATTAAAACTAATGCAATTCCTCAGTGAAGAAAAGGTCCGAGCTGTGTTTAATGGTGATGTTGACTTGGTTGGTGAGTTTGTAGTCTCCACGTCGAGTTGTAGATACGCACAGGACTATCTTCTTGTATTCCACACCACAAACTCTTAATTGCTCAGCGCAAAACCTGGTAATTCAAATCAAATCAAAATTTGTTGCTATAAACTCACAGGAATAGAAAGAGCCCGCCAAATCAATACATGAAGTGTATCAGATCCACGATGTCGAAAAAGTACTCAGAATCTGCGTTGAGTGCCTGAGTTCCACACACCACAGCCTTTTGTCTCCCGACTCGACAGCTATATGCACACAGTTGTATAGAGATACAAAGATAAATCATGTTGGACAGGTATGGATCATACAATAATGATTGGAAGAGATTACTAGAGGGGTCATTTGCAATCAAAGTTGAGCTTAAATGAATAGGGAGAAGACATGGTGATAAAGAAGAATATCCAAACGTAAAAAATAACTTCCCTAAACTCTGATCAATAGACTGATAGAGGTTTGATATCAAATCATATTCAAGTGAAACAAATTTGCAACAACGAACACAGATCTAATACAAGATAAGATACAAATAGAATATTGATCCATATATTACTCCACGTTACAAAGAACAACACCGTTAGGAATAAAACTCAATATATATAAAATATGTTCGAATCTTGGGATGGTCTACCACTTATACATTATGAAATAAATCTTGGAAAGACTCTCATCTCGTATAGACTTCAAGAATTCATAATCACTCTGATACCAGATGATGGGAACCAGAGATTCTATGCAAAGCAACAATGATATTCAATATTATCTGCGGTGTATGTATTACAACAATGGAGGGCTAATATATAACCAAGAATGCAAAACAATAACATACCGTATTGATATATTGTTATGCATTTGTTATAACAATATATCAACGAACTTACTAACCAATTACTCATTTATCGTGAGTAATTATATACCATTACATCACATATATAATTATATTATCATTGATAATATAATTGCATACACTAATAATAATGTGAACAATATTCATTCCTAACATTTCACAACTCATGCATTGTGCTTCACATCATATATTTTCTAGCATCTCCTTGCACACTTTTTTAAAACCATTTCCCAATTACACTTCTTATTCTATGGTTCATTTTTCATTATTGAGGGATCTTTTATAAATGAACCTCATTCTCACATTGGGGGCAATCGCTCTTCTTCCCCCTTCATTCTCATCATACGCTATTACAACCATTGTTTTACATTCTCTCATCATACAACTACCAACACATCATTATTCTATTATCTTATATTGTCTAAGTAACATTTCTCTTTCACATTATCTATTATATTACATCACATACATCTATTTCTATTCATCACATATTATGCTCTTCATTCTCATTCAAATACAAATCCTATTCTAATCATTACTTATCAATTTCTTTCCACATCATTGCAAATTTCAACCATCAACAATATATGTAAAATCAACCATCCCAATGATGCCTATAAAACTCAATAAACACTACCAATAACATATCATTATCATCACATGGTATACAATGCACATCAACACAAGTCAATATATATGTATATATATACATATACATATCCTCTAAACTCATAAGTTACAAAATACAATTGCTGGGGGGCAAGCCCCCATGCATCACTACATCATACATCATCGTCGTTATCACTATATACAATCTCGGGAGCTCTAGAACTAGAGCTTCGCCGCTCACTCTACGCCATTGATCTCGAACTCTATATCTCTCGATGACCAGTAATATAAAAATTTTGGCCGTATTCTCTGCAAATCAGCCTTGCGGCTCAACATATCTAGTAAAAACATCTTGAGCTAGGGCTCCTCCTCCTACGGCTGTCTAGCTTGTTTAGTCTCTACACGAGCCTCATCACACTCGCTCAATAACATGGTACACACAATTACTACTATAGCCATTGACTTAAAAACATGTGCATGCTCGCCCGCAATAACATCAACTCTCTTTAGCATACTACCTCCCATGAGCACATCTGGAGGCATATTCTACGTCAACGTACATATAAATGAATCTACAATTAATGACCAATAAGCATCACATACAATCACAAAAACCACCATTAGTTACTACACACCTTCACAATATCTAATAACCAAAAAATAACTAACAAATAACAATGAATAATACTTACGTTCGGCTCGTGCCGCTGCTACACCATCTACATCGAGGGTAGGTGCATGCCCCTCTACCCCTCCAACTACTAGCCCACCCATCGCATCCATCACTACCAAAAATAACAACACACATCGATATGTCACCCACCACTCATTATAGGCTTGTGTACACCCCACGTCATCAACCTATATAGGATCTATAACCACATCTGCCTCATTTGGACCAGGATGCACTAGTTTTGCTCTTGTCAAGTCCGGTCTCACTCCTGGTCGTCTCACCGCTCTAGTAGATCTCAACCATATATATGGATCCGAGGGCACATCTTAGGCCATGCCAAACTGTCTAGATACTTTCTCACCCCTGGAGGAACTCTGTCACCCCTAGGAAGCGATCCTCTAACCACATGGTGCACCGAATGCACAACAATTCCACATCATCCTCTACCCATCTGCCATATTTTTCATACGACCTCCATACAATGGCCCCAAGACCCATCTCATCTATCATCGACTCGATAGGTGGTCGTATTCATCCTTTCACTGGGTGCTTACCCATCTCATCACAAATATCTCAGGTTGAACCCAATTGGCCCGTGGCCCACTGAGTGGCTTCGATATCGTTATATGCTCATACGCCCGTACGTGCAACAAAGTCTTGGCTCCTAATCCACCCCTATGATCCTCCTAAGTAAATCTATACAAATCTTTATACACGTGGGCAAATACACATTACATCCATGCATACCTAGTTCCATGCTTATCTATCATGAGAAAAATATCATGCATCTTGTATAATATCCCAGCTCCGCCACCCTTCACCGCCATCGAAGACGTTAAAATCAATGCAATAAAATTACGCAATGCTGCGGAAAACTAGATCTCAATATCGTATCTAAACTAATATGAGTCTCTACTTGTACTCGTGTGCCTGTGAAATACCACCTCGTTGCCCTCATTTGACTATGGGCATCCACTATAGTCATCACTTGTACTCTCTCTCCTACAATAGGCAATCGCAATATTCGGTATACATCCTCTAGTGTCACTATCATCTCTCTTGTCAAAGAAGACAAAATGTACACATATTTGCACACCATCTATCACACAAAGCAATCAACATAGGAATATTATGGGGTACTTCCCCCAATCTAGCAATGTGTTGCAGTCGACATGATCAATATATCCCACTCTACATCTGATAAGCCCAAAATAAGCAATGTACTAAAGTGGCGACCCACACGAAACTCTCTAGAGTGTATATCCCTCTACACAACACAACACAACAAAAAACCTTATATCAACACACCATATAACTCATCATAGTCCAAAATTAATCAAAATTTATGCATTTTACAACACAATGCCCAAACCCTACTCTGGGATGTCGGCGCCAGGAGTAGGTCACGGGCACCCAAAATTAGGTCACTAGTACACTGCCACTCGTGCTAGTGTCCCTAGGGACAACAACGCCCGGCCGCTTCCGCCAAAGTTAGAAATGCCAAAAAACACAACAAAGCAAAATTTACTAAAATTGATGAAAATAGACATATTGGACACAATTTTCCAAAAATAATCACACTTACCAACTCATTGGTCATTTGTGAAGCCATCGCGCCACTACCATCTCAAATCTAGTCAAGCTCGTTGCTCTAACTTGTGGCATCCTCATAGCTCAAAGTTGTAAATTTTGCTCGATCTCGGTATAAATGAAAATACTATTCACTTTTCATTATTACTATATATAATAATTCCCATCTTTCACATACTATAGTTACTATTCGCAACCACCTTTGCAACTAATACACGTTATATAGCTTTGCTCATATCTTGAGCCTTGTAACTCCATTCGTGTCATGCGGATCATAACTTCCTCTATCACCATACTATACATGTTTTAACATCTCATATTCACATCTACAACATGTCTTACTCAATATATTTTCATAATGTGACTATATTATCCCATATTATTTCTCATTTACTATTACAACATCTTATACGTATTGCTTTTCGGCTCAATGCTCATTTCTCCATCCTTCACCCTTTTTCCGAAAGGGGGCATACAATCGGGATCATTCCATAATCCCTCGGGTTACAATACTGATCAATTGATATTCCTAATGATTGTTATAACACTTTTCTCGAGATATCACCCAAGCAAAGGTAAAATCATTATATATGACATTCAAATACTTTCTATTACTCCAAAACTAATCCCCAAATTATTTGGGGGCAAATTCAAAAATATCTCAGTGAGCAATTTATCAAGTATGCAATCTCAAAGCAATCTCATATCATTCAAAGCAAGTCAACCGATCGGCTCGATAAGCATACGTTACTCTCTCTGAAATGACATAACTTGGGAGTTGTATTCCATTACTATCACTTCCAGATGACCTAACTTGGAAGCCATCTAGCATTATTCAAATCGTAACACTCGTTCTTTGTAGGAGTAGGGGAAATGAGACTTTGTTGACTTTAGCATACTTCTCATATATGGGTCCTTCAATCAGAACATAAACTTTTTCAAATGGAACTAATCAGAACTAAATTTGGTCTCTATCTATTTACGGTTGGACATTTTGGGGATGTAGTCATGGATGGAGAGTAAAACTAGACCTCTCTCCCCAACACTCTTCCTCTGGTGGTAGGACACCCAAATCCTCCCATTTACAAAAAAATCGGGTTGGGAATTGATCACTCCCTACCTCTTTAATCTCCTTTGGAAACAATTCAAAATCTCCAAATCATTTCAACTATTTCTCCAAGTGCTCCTTACAATGGTTTTCTATCTCCACTTACACCACATGGGTCAAAGCGTTGATCCATGGTTCGCCATGCTACAAGTTTCTACATTTTACATGTACTTTGCAACACAACTTCTCCAAACTCTATACAAGTATGTTCCTTACTTCCTTTACACTACTTGGATTTCACTCAAATAGAATAAAGTGTGGGTAAATGTAGACACAAAATCATGCACATACTACTATTTTACTATGTCATAAATATGTTGTTATATGCATGGATCTTAAGTAAGAAAATTATTCATTGGTGACACAATCCTTTATCCATCTACTTGTTTTGATTGTTTATATTGTCTTTCTCTCTCACATATGTAATTTTTGTACCTAATTCTAGTCAGGTCATAGGGATCCTTGTCTATCTGTCTTTTCACATCTGTCATCATTTATCCCAGGACACCAACGCCCACTCTAGACACTAGCGCCTAAGCACTCCTGTCCATTCTGGGTGCTTTTGTCCTCTTTGTTCTTTTTACTTATTTTGACATTTGTGGTTGGCCTTTTTAGTTTTCTTATCCTTATCCTAAGCTCATAGTTGGACTTTTGTGTCACTAGTATTGAAATTCAAATAAGAGATCCATATATATACACAACATACACTTTATTATTATTTTGGTAGTTCTAAGGGCAATCACATCTACATACTATCACTACCATCAAAGGGACTACATTTTTGGGTTACATACACTGCATAGGAAGGGGAAGTGCTCAATTCCATATCACACATTTGCATTTTATCTAGCTACAGCCCACTATCTTGGTGTCATTGGCATGAGGGAAACCTAAGGACACTATTTCACACACACAAGCACAAAGAACTACATGGATTCTCGAATGTAGTGCAACACTCGTTCATAAGTTCACTCTTTGAGTGACCGCCAAGGTCAATTTGACTTCACATATTGCATATTTCATTCCGATTTGATGTGTTTGTGAGTTTGTACAGGTAGATAGGGTTTGTGTTGTAGGTTATAGGTACCCTCAATAATCAAAGAGAAAATATTAGGTGACTAACAGGAAGCGGCATTGAAACTCTAATGACACAGAAGAAAACATATTTTGAGCTTCTACGTAGTCACTAGCACCCAAGAATAGTCACCAAAACCTAGGTGCCCTGTCCAGCTGGCCAAACGCCCATGTTTGACATCATTATCAACTTCCATATTTTACGAAAGTGGTTGTGACACTATTTCAATCTTGTTCAACACTTTACACCGCCATATCAGTCCCAGTTATGCGGGATTCAACTAAGTCAATTATCTCTACTATTTACTTATAGTTTTACATTATTTGAATGCTTAACATATGTATATTCACTATGCTTTTCCATATCAATTACTTTGCAATTAGATTTAATCTAGATTTTATTAAATCACAATGAAGCAATTCCCAAGTGATGTGAAGTAGAATAGTTGAAGTTTTTCATTGATGGAGAAACCTACATAAAAAAAAATCACAAGTATAGTGAGGAAGAAAGATGAATCATTGTCACAAGAAGTGAAGGGCATGTTGAGAGAGTTTTCGGAGGTATTTTTAAGTGAGTTATGTGAAGGGATACCACGTTTGAGGAATATAAATCACCACATGGATTTATCCCAAAATTGAGTTTATCAAATAGACAACATATAAAACGACACCACAAGAGAATGTAGAGATATAGAGGCAAGTTCAAGAGTTGCTAAATAGATGAATGATCAAAAAGAGTCTAATCATGTGCATAAGCCAGTAGTTCTAGCACCGAAAAATAATGGTTAAGTGTGTAAATTCTAGAGCCATAAACAAGATCACCATCAAGTACAAGTTTCTAATTCTAAACATGCATGACATCTTTGATTTTCTCGAGTGGCACAAGATATTTAGAAAGATTAATTTGAAGTGAGATCAATAGATTTGCATTAGAGAGGGTAATGAATGGAAGGTTGTGTTCAATACATGGGAGGGATTGTATGAGTGGTTAGTAATGCCATTTGGATTCAACAATGCACCAAGTACTTTCATGAGGTTGATGAATGAAGTCCTGAAACTATTTTTGAGAAAGTTTGTGATTGTATACTTAGATGACATCTTTATATTCATCAGGATGTGTAAAGAAAATTTATTGCATATAAAGAAAGTGTTGTAGCGGCTGCATGAGGATAAAATGTTGATTAATTTGAAATAGTGAAACTTTTTATAGGAAGAGCTAGTATATTTGGGATTTGTGATTTCTCATGAAGGATTTAGGATGGTTCCAAAGAAGTTCCACACACTAATGCATTCCCCATTATTGATGAGTGATTTTGAAGCACGTAATTTTCATGAGATGGCTAATTTTTACCATGCAAGTTCATCGGGAATTTCGAGTGGAATATGTGAGCATCGGTAAAGGTCATGTGAAGAGATAAAAGAATTTTATCTAGAGCTGAGCAAAGAAAGAAGTTTTAAACGGTTGAAGCAAAAGGTGACTTAATAGCTAGTGTTAGTGTTTCGTGATTTTGTGAAGGTATTCCATGTTGATTGTGATACTAATGGTATAGCCATTGATGCGAGTGTCGAGTCGAGAGGGAAGGTTGATGGCTTATTTTAGTGAGAATTTGAATGATGTAGAGAAATATTATAGCATGTATGACTAAGGGGTTCCATGAAATTATGAAAACGCTCAAGAAGTGAACTCAATACCCATTGTTGAAGGAGTCTAGTGTTATTTACTCGATCATCAAACATCAAACATTATTGTTTATAAATAATCAAGGGAAATTGAATAATACATATGAAGTGGGTAGATCACCTATGAGGATATGCCTCTGTGTTTGTTGAGTATGATGCCAATATGGGCACCTAATTAATTATTGTTAGAATTAGTTTTAGTTGTGTTTATCATTTTTAGGATATTTATTTGAGTTAGTTTTGTGAGAGTTTTTGGTTATGTGAAGAAATCTATTTTTATATATTTTATGTTGTTGGGTTGGAAGTGCTAGTTAGAGTGCAGTTCACTAGATGTGCATTTAATTGAGTTCAAATCATTATCCATTCATCCTCAAGAGGTTGCCAAATCTATTTATAGATGAATGAATCTAGTCTTATTTTAGTATGTTTTAATTTTTAGGAGAGTTTGGGGCACCTAGGTTGAATAATGTGAATGATGGGTGTGTATGTGTTACTAAACTAATAATGGCTTCTTGTGTGTTGACCATATATTATTTGTGGATGATATTGACTCTATTTGTAGTCATCTTGAGTTGAATTTAGTTCTATTAGGAGTTGTAGTTATTATTATTAGTCTCTTACTTTTCATGTAAATATAAACAAGTCTTATTATAATGGTTATATTAGTCTTGTTTCTTAATTAATTGAATAATAAGCAATAGTGGAGCAATTTGTTTTAAGTAGATATAGTTTTTGCATTGCGTTTATCTCTGATTTTTCAAGTATTTATAGAGAAAACAAATGAGCTTGGGATTCATTATTTGAATTTATTTAGTGCATATTTTATCATCAATCTCACTTACAATAATACTAGTTTAATAGCTAATTATTCTGGGAAAGATTGGACGATCACTAGTTTAATTTAAAAAGGCATTTCAAATCTGATGTACACTCCATCCACACATAAAAAAACTTCAGTGTTGAAGCATAAGAATGAAAAATATTGTTGCAATTGTAGACACCCTAAAACCACTCACATGTTCCCGTTATTGTCCTAGTACATCCAATTATTCACCCATTTGGGATTGATCAATTAAATTGATTAATCATGTGTTTTGTACCCCTTTGGATTAATTAAATTAATCCCTAGTACCATCTTATGATAAATTAATTATCAATTATTAATTAATTAAGTGTGCACATCCTAGTCAAGCGCCACTTGACTTGGACTCAAATCCTCATCCTAGTGAACTATACTTCTAGAATCCTAAAAAGGCGGAGGTAATTGAATTACTGTACAACCAACTTTTCATATGCAACTTCGCTAACAAATTCCCATTACGCCCCTAAATGGCATTTAAACTACCGTAACTCGCAACCTCCTCCAATGTTATTTTTAACATGTGCATACAACCGTGTTCAACCAACTTCCAACTAGTTTTGTCTCTATAAAGTGTAGACTTATCCTATTACAAACCCTCACGAATTATTTGCAAGTGTACTCTGTCAATTTGCATACATAAGCTCTTTAAGCCAACTGCTCATAGCAATCTACATCCCCATTTTGGAGACCATTCAAGAGCACCCAGATCCATTCACAAGGTTACACAAATGAAGTTTCTACAACCTGTTTGATGTTTGCTTTGGAGGACTACAAGAATGTTTGTTGTGTTCAATTTACTTTCCATTTACTGTGTTTTCCATAGTTCACATTTTGGCATGCCCGGTGGGACTCGCACCCCCATATTATTTCATTTTTTATTTCATTTCGTATTCTGCGTTTCATTTGTTTCACAATAAATCTCTTGTTTTTTCGCATATTTCAAAATTTAATTGGGATTTTACCATTGTTTACAAGTGTTTTGCATTTGCAGTGTTTTGAATATTCTCTGCAATTGTTGTTACATGATTTGCATTGGGGGTTACTTTTACATGTTTTTACATTTTTACATTAGAGGTTGCTTTGATTTTTGATATGATTTCCTAAAATATGCTTTCTTCTCACGGTTTTGACTTGTTAATTTCTGCTACATTTCTTGCAAAACAAAAAAACATGTAAAAAAAAAAAAAAGTTATATTTTGTAAAAACTATATCAAAAAAATATATAGTGAAATAAATTAGATTTTATATTTATTATAACAAAAAAATTGATTGATTTTTTTTTGTTAACCCCTAAGATCCTACCCCCCCCTTCCTACCTGGCAGCTCGGCCATCTCGGTGGTGTGGACCATCCACCTTCGGGTTCCCTATAGCCTACTCACCTCTCCCCAAACTCCCATAATCACCCCCAAGTCACTCGGACTCATCCTACTCGACACCCTTCCTCCCCGGCTCATTCATCGAGCCATGACCCCCTACCCAACTCAACCCGGATCTCCCTAACCCCCTCGTGCCCCTACGATCCCGCCAAGTTCCTACCTACCTCACACCCCGAGCCCCCTCGGCATTTGAACACTCCTCACCTCTCCCTAACTACCTACCCCTAGCCCCCTAAGATGGTTTCCCAGCGGATCCCACACAAACTCCTTCCACAGATCCCACATAGATCCATATGTTATCCTCTACACTAGCTCGTCCGCCATTGGCTTCGACTCCTCACCGCCGCCGTCATTGAGCTCACCGTCAACTTGTCTACTCCTTTTATGAGTTTCATCCCTCCCCATTGAGTCCTTGGCTCTATTTCACACACAACCATCTCATCCTACGAACCACCAACCTCCTTTTAAATGATTAACACATCCCTGTCCAAAACAACCTTACCCTAAACCAACGACATTAGCTTTTAGGTTTGCTAGCTTTTTAGATCATTTTTTTCTTTTAGGCTTAGTTCTTAGTTTTTAATACTTAGGGTTTTCACATACATTAGTCATTATTTTCTTTTATATGCTTAGTATAAGATATTTATCACTTCTTTTATTTTTAGATGCTTACGATTAGTTTATTTACTTAATATCCTTAATTAGTCAAGTATAGTGTGTTTCATTCTTTCCTTCCTTAGTGATGTTTGCATTATTTCCTTAGTTTCACTTAGCATAATTAATTTTTACTTAGGCCTTTTAAATTAAAATTACGACCTTTCCATTACTTTTTCGTCTTTTTTCATAAATAGGACTTTTAAATTCATAATTAGGTGCTTTATCATTTCTTTTCGTTATTTTAACTAGCTTGACCTAATCTTCACCTTGTTCGCTTTTTAATATTTAATAGTTTGTTAGTTCCTCATTAGTTTAATTACTTAATTTAGAACTTTTCACTAAGAAATTAGATTCTTTCTCTTTTATTTTTCGCTCTTTTCATCAAAATAGACTAATCGTCGAACTTGTTTTGTCGGTCATTGTTCATTACGGTCAAATTTTCGTCGCATTTTCGACATTTTTCTAACCATTTCATCCTTATTACAAAGCTACTAATATTTTTGGTTACTTTCACTTGCATTTATTATTGTTTATTGTCATTTTCTTGTGTTTCAAAATCAACCTTCTTTTCTTTTTTAATCAAAGCTTGTTTTACGTGTATGCTCTTTTTAAGTGATCTTGGAAATCAAAAGTGTGAACTTGCTTCTTTTTTCTTGTCTTTTATCTCCTTCTAGTGAACTTTATAATCCTTACTTGTAGGACCCACTCTCACGAAAATTGAAAAAAACACATAAAAACTACTAACTGGAGGTTGCATTTGCACGTGAGATTCAAACTACTCATTCTTGTGTGTAGGGAATTACGGATAAATAAGATAAAACAAACATTTTTTACACAGTGTATTTGTATGTTCGGATAATGGTAAAAACCCATCCGCATAACTGTGGGAAGTGCCTTGGCATAAGCCATAAAACTCTTTTGAGCATTACCACAAGAATCCCAAAGTAGTTGACACCTTGGCGGGCTGGGTGTGAAATGGGTACTCCCATCCCAACTGACTAGTAAAGCCTTATGAGTTAAAGTCACAAATATTCAATAGTAGCGACCCCAATGCGATTCATTTTGAGCAAGATCTTTGCTCGGGGGTTTTAAAGGGGAAAATTAAAGTCGACAGGTTAGTAATAACACTTGTGCTCACTCGGGTATCTTCTTGCTAAAATCCTAGTTGAGAGAGCCACCTAGGAAGCCAAACATTGCCCAGAGCAAGCTAAGGTAGAGGCCACAATAAATAGAAAAAAATAAACTCTTTTTCTATTTTATTCTTTTGTTTTCTTTCTTTTCGTAGTAGTGTTCCACTCTTACTTTTTCCTAAACACTCCTTGTTTGGAATCTATCATTCACATTTGTATCTTCTTATTGTTTTCAAACATTCCTTGTTTGAATTTATCCTTCACATTCATACCTTTTCATCATTTTCAAATGCTTCTTGTTTGGATTCATACTTTCATCTTCTTATCATCTACTTGGATTATTTCTCACCTTCTTTTCGATATCCCAAATACTCCTTATTTGGGTTCGTCTTCTATTTTGTTTGTTATCTCCAAATTTAGCCTTATTTAGACTTGTCATTCACTTCTTTTTCTCATCATTTTTTCTCTTCATATTCGAGTCATTCACTATCTTTTGTTTTACTCTTAAAATTCCCCTTTTGAGCTTTTGTCTCTTTTTCATCATTTTAATATTTTTATCCTCATTACGCTATCCATTTTACCTTATTTCATTCCTTTGGAATTCTCATTTACTTATTTGAGTCTTCTTATTTCATGATCATCAAATTTTCATATCTTTTGAACTCACTTCATTTTGAATTTATTTCCCATTTCGTCCTTGACTTAAACATTTGGATTACATTTCCCAAAGTTTAAGTTTCCACCTCCTTTTCGACATCAAGTCTTGAGTTGTGGATATCCACATCCTCGCTCAAGCACTTTCATCTTACGACTCACACCTTGACATTGTTATATTCCACTTTGTCACGATCAATTCCATTACATCTTATCTTTCCTTAAAGATTTGATACTTTCATCCTCTTCTTATGTCCTTTAGTTTGACATCATCATCGTTAAAGTATGTATGTTTTCTTTCTCTTCCTCTCTAATTTGACAAATTCTTTGTTAAGTTTTAGACACTTCACCATATCATTTCCCAATATTTACGTTGTCGATAATCGTGTCTTATCCCCTCATTAGTCTCCTCCTTAACTATTTCTGTTATAGAGGTTGAGCGCATGTTCGTATATGATTTGAATCCTTCATATCCTCTTATATTCTAACATTTACATTGTTAGAGGTTTAGCACAATCAAACCTAATTGAAAAAATGATCTTCCCATCTAGCATTCATTTTTCTAGTGGTAGAGTACATTTGACATCAATCACACCTCGCTCCTCCATTCTTGCATTCACATTGTAAGAGGTTGAATGCATTTAATATTTCATCACTATAATCCTCCTCCCATATAGCATTCACTTTGCTAGAGGATGAGAACTTTTTCCACATTGAACCCCTCTTCCATCTTGGAATTCACTTTGTCAAGGGTTGAGTTTTTCAATCACTCTCACATGCTTCCATATTAACATTCAATTTTTTAAGGTTCACGTTCTACATATCTTCCAAACATCTTTCCCATCTCAACATTCACTTTGTTAAGGGAAAATTTATTACCAAACTTAATTGTACACCTCTCTTCCATCACAGTATTTACCTTGTTATGGGTTGAGTTATCTTTCACTTCTCTTTTTTCTTGCTCCCCCCTCTTTAAAAAATGGTGGGAACACGACAAAGAGATTATAGTCCTTTTGGAAGAAATGAATGACTTTGAAATCCTTTTGGAAATTATGATAGTGATAATGACCAACACTCTAAGGATGATAAACATGACATTTGTCTTGAAGAACAAGCCCACATTGAAAATATCTTACGTATGAATAAAGACCAATTTTTCTTCATCTCCTTGAGATGGGAGAAAAATTACCCTTCTATTTTGATGAGGATGTTCTACAAACATTACTTGGCAAACCAAAAACCAAAAAGGGTGACCCATTCATTTCGACAAATAATGACGATGGGTTTGGCCTAGTCATTCAAACCATGAGGATAAAAGCAAGTCCACCTCACACAATGAAAATGATGGAGGATAAAACCCGGATAAATCAAACAATGGGAATAAAGTCAAATCTCGACTCGCCACCTTGATCCTACTAAGGTCCTTATGGATCAAATCAATGAGATGGCTAAGCAATTAGCTCTCATATCTTCTAAAGTCACTATTGAACCTCATAACAAAGATTCTATAAAAACTAGTGATGACTCATCTAAGAGCCATATTGTGACCAACAAAGAGAAAAATCAACCTAATAATGATGGCTCATCATCATCCATTTTACACCATAACTCGTCATTTGCTCGTGAATGGAAACTTATGAAAGACCCCCAAGGGCTTTATCCATACCTTTGTGGAACTCTCGAGAGAATTTTGTCAAATATTTCTTGTTTAATCTAGACTATGATATAACCATGATGGACTTGTGTAATACTAAACAACGTTCTAACAAAACCTTTGCACAGTTATTACAACGATGGTGTGGAATCATAATCGATTCCAATGCTCAATTATCGAAAAATAACTAGTGAGTATTTTCGTGCCAAATATCATTGCGAGTTATCCTTTCACATGCAAATGCATTGCCTCAATACTTTTGAGGAAGTTATCGAGAAAGGATCCCAAATTGAAAAGGCCCTTGTCACAAAAGGTTTGATAAAACCTCATTTAAAGGATAGTGGGCATCACAATAATCATAATAGCTCTCATCACGATAAATCCAAAAATGTTAATCGAAATCATAATGTTTTCAATGATGATATCACAAATAATTGAAATGTGCACAACATTCAGAATAATCAAGTGTCTAACACTAAGCTGCAACCACTCGTTGTTACAACTAAAGAGGCTTCCCTATATCGCGACTCAAAGCGACTTCATTTCACTCCTTTAGGAGAACCTCTCTCAAATGTCCTACAACAACTCGTTAACACTAACATGGTGACCTATCCCATCACAAGACCTTGGGTTGAAGGAGAACCCAAGCCCACTTGGTACAAAGATGACACTTACTATGACTTTAATCACATTAACACGATCGCACAATGATCAATGCTTTCACCTACGTCACTTTTTCCAAGACCTCATCGATAGTGGGGATATCACCATTGAAGAACCTTCACCAAATAAAACACCCAATGAAAATCTCAAGGTGTTCTCAAACCCATTTCCCAAACATGGTGTTGACAATAAAAACCTTAACATAGTTCTCTACACCAATAACATTGATTGAGTTCAATTATTTCATTTATTGAGGAAGTACCTTATACTGATAGTGACCATTAATTTCAAAACTCCGATTAAATTCATAGCCACATGCCAAAAGAAGATGTGGGTTCATGAAAAAAACCAACCATCTAATTCTCCTACAGAGCCTCAAATGTCTAAATCGATAGCCCCCTCCGATCAAAAGTCCACTTCTAATGCCAAATCTTCGACCCCTAGTTAGTATGACCTAATCAAACAAGTTAACAACCATCTTAGCGCATATCTCTTTGATGGAATTGTTAAAGGAATTTCCTAGCTTCAGGATATCCTCACCGTGCTCTTCATGAAGCACACTTTCCTCCAACCCTTAATGTTCAATAGTTTTAGGCCATGATTCTAAACATTACGCCTAAAAGTCCTATCTTATATTTTCCCCCTCAAGATATGTTGAATCCTAACCTCCAAAACAATAACTCTTTGTACATCGAAGCGTATATAACAAACCATGAGGTCAAAAAAGTTCTTATTGACAATGAATCGAATCTTAACATCTACTCTATAAAAACACTTTGTTGCCTTCGTCATATAATAGAAGAATTAGATGCTAACATTATTATCATGTGGTTATGAAAATAGTGAGTGCCAGTCCTTTGGTACCATTACTCTTCCCATACATGTGGGCCCATAACTCCTCGAAACCATATGTCATGTTGTTGGACGGACACGTCGTATAACCTCCTTCTGGGTAGACCTTGGATACATGTGATGCAAGTCATGCCTTCCACCTTTCATCAATGCATAAAATTCCCCCATAATGGAAAATATTTCACCTTGCTCGGTGATGCTAACCCCTTTGAATATTATAAGTTTTTTGAAGCAAAGTACTAGAATGCAAATTATTGTCCATCTGTTGATGGCCTAGCTAAACCTCACGTCATCCCTGTTACTTACCAATTGTTTTGACCTTGAACTATTATTATGCCCTCATGCCTCCATGTCTTCTTCGAAGCATCTACCTCTAAGGCATCATACGAGATTCAATTCTCCCATAAAGGTCTAGGTGAGTACACACTTGAAAATGCATTTCTTATTAGCGAACTCCCATTATCACCTTGCAACTATGGGTGCCCTAACGCTCCCCATTTATGAGAACCTCCCATACTATCGGGAAATACTCTTTAGAGATAATATGGATATCTAGAATATGAACACATTCCAAGTTTTGATGGATCTTGGTTGTACGAAGACAAGATGGAAAAATTCTACGAATCCACTGACTACACCAAGGTCCATAAAATGATGAAAAACATGAAGCTGGAAAGGAAGAGTTCTTGGAACACAAGGACATGGTGTTCTTGAACCTATGGAGATCAAGTTTAACATTTACATGCATGGTCTAGGATATGAGACCTTTGAGAAGAAACCATTCGATATTGAGATCGGTTCCACACATAGCCTCTGTGAAGACCTCGCCAAAACTACGCTTTTCCTCGAACACCTATCAATTTGAACCCTTGATGTTGTTTATCCCTCCCTCATTGATCGGGACCAATAGTGATATATTTCCATGGACCTCTTTCAAAATGATGAGGCCATATTTCCATGGACCATATTAGAGTGGATATCTAATATGGTACTAGTTAAAGAAGACCCCCAAAATACGTATGTATATAGATTTATGTGACATTAATAAGGCATATACCAAGGATGACTTCCCTTTTCCTAACATCAACATGATTTTCGATTCTATTGCGGGCCATGAGATGTTATCTCTCATGGACGAATTTTTAGTGTATAACCAAATTCAAATTATTGAAGAAGACTACCGTAAGTCAAATTTCACAACCCCATGAGGGACATTTTGTTCAAGGCCATGCCTCTTGGCCTTAAATAATGTTGGCAAAATTATCAATGTGCCATGATTGTTATGTTCTATGACCTTCTTCATGACATAATGGAGGATTATGATGATGATATTCTTGCTAAATCAAGTACCAGAGTGGATCATCCCGCAGTTCTTAGGCATATCTTTGAGCGATTAAGGGAATACAAGGTTCAACTTAATCTAAAAAAATGTGTCTTTGGTGTCACTTGGGAAAACTTCTGGGATTCATTGTCTCACAAAGAGGAATTGAAGTGGACCCTACCAAGGTCAAAGCTATAATGGATATGTTGCCTCCTCAAAACCTTTAACAACTAAGAGGCTTACAAGGAAAAATACAGTCTATCTGTCACTTCATCTCTCAATTGGCAAATAAGTGCCATCACTTCAACTAATTACTTAAGAAGGATGTCCAATTCAAATAGACACAAGACTGTCAAGAATCCTTTGCAAAATTGAAAGAATATATGTCCTCTACGCCGGTGCTCATGCACGCCTATACTGGGATAAGCCTATGGTGTTGTACACTTATGCAATAGAACATGTCATTAGGGTATTATTGGCACAACACAATGACAAGGGTCGGGGAATACTGTTTGTGTATTATTTGAGTAGAACTCTCCTTGAGTATGAGACTAAGTACTCGCAAGTTGAGAAAGCTTTCTTAGGAGTTGCTTATACTTTTAACAAGTTGTGACACTAATTATTGAATCATACTACCAAGTTAATTATAAGGGTCGACCCTCTTAAGTACCTATGTTCAAGACCAGTCATAATAGGATGATTGTCTAGCTAGATTGCACTCCTTAACTAATTTGACATTGAAATTGTCAATCAAAAGGCTATAAAAGGTAAAGCAGCATGACGATGATCAACCTGTCGCAGTGCCACTACCAAGTTCACATCTATTAAACTTTGAATTTCTAGATGAAGACATGTTATACATATAAGCAATCCCCTTATGGACTCTATTCTTTGATTGATCTTGCAACATCCATGGTTCTTGAACAGGAATTGTCTTGTGTACACCAGATGGGGACCTTATTCCTAAATATTATAGTATCAACTTCACTTTCACAAATAACATAACTAAGTATGAAGCATTGATAACAGGCTTATGCTTTGATATCTCTTGGTGCCTACAAGAATTGATAGTTTTTGGCAATTCCCTTCTCATCATTAATCAAGTCAATGGAGAATATCAAGTCAAAGATGAGAAGCTCTTACCCTATAAATGAATGGTTAATAGTCTTAAAGGGTATTTCTGAATTATCAATTTTGAACAAGTTCCTCGTGTATAAAACAAAATAGTAGATGTCATGGTAACTATCACATCCCTTCTTTCATTCGACACTAATCAAGCTCATAAAAACTTCCTCGTTGATCATCTTTTGGTGCCCGCATACAAATTTCTAGAGTCCACCATGGTTTGTGAGATTTTGGTCCTAATCATCCCTAGTATCAAGATATATATAACTTCATTCAAACCAAAGCCTACCCTCCTAATTTAAATTCAACCAATAAAAGAGCCTTATCACAAATGTGTTTCGTCTACACCTTTCTTATTGACACCTTGTATTCAAGAGGCTATGATGGGAATATCTTAAGATGTCTCAATTAGGATGAATCTAATCAAATGCTAGGTAAAGTTCATTCAAGTACTTGTGGTACAAATGCCATCGAGAATGGTCCTTGTGAAGAAGATCTTACTTTTTGGATATTACTTGGCCCACGATGGAGATAAATGTGTATAACTATGTGAACAAATGCTAGGCTTGCCAAAAAAATGGTAATATCATTCATGTACCTTCCCAATCCTTGCATCATATCACTTCACCTTAGCCTTTCTCAAAATGGGGGCTCGATCTAATCATAAAAATAAAGCCCACATCTTTAGATGGCCATACAGTCATAATAACTGCCACTGAGTATTTCACCAAGTGGGTTGAGGTTATGCCTCTTACCTACGTTTCTAGGTGCAATATTTCTAAATTCATATTCAACCATATTATTTGTCATTTTGGTATCCCCGCTTCTATTGTCACTGAGAATGGTGGTTCCTTCAAAAATAAGAATGTCAAAGCCCTTGCTAAAAATATAATATCCACCTAAAATGGGCTACACCTTATTACCCGCAATGCAATGGCCAATCCGAAGCATCAAACAAGACTATCAAATCCATCTTGGAAAAGACAATCGATAAACATGGACATAATTGGCATACACAATTGTATCCCGCCCTCTGGGCCTACCGCACTTCCTTTTGTACTCCTACAGGAGCTACTCCATTCTCCCTAGTATATGGCTATGAAGCCATATTACCTATCAAAGTTGAACTACCTTCACTTTGTGTCTCCCTCCAACACCTCATTTATGAGGAGGATTACCGTGTTGCACACCTTGCAGAGCTGGAACTACTAGATGAGAGACATCTTTGTGCCTTGGACCATTTACGGGCATATCATAATCAATTACGCTGTAATTATAATTGCAAGATCAAACCTTGAAAATTCGAAATAGGTGACTTAGTTCTAAAGTAAAATCAGAAGAACACAACTAACCATGAGAAAAACATGGAAAATTTGAGCCTAATTGATTGGGTCCTTATGTTATAACTATTAAAAGCTGGATCGGTGCATACAAATTGTCCATTGAGGATGACAAAGAGTTGAAGGAGCCTATGATTGTCATTCATCTGAAGAAGCTCTATTCTGAGTCTCTAATGAGTAACCCTTATGTTGGGGAATATCAACGCATTCACTGTTTCATCATTTCACCTTACCTCCGCTTATATCTTTCTACCTCACCTTGTGTCACATGTTCTCCTTGTCAGGTCGTCATGCCCATTGTCTACCACTCTTCATCGCCTTCCATTATGCTTTCATCTACTATGTTCATATGTAATGTGTTGGGAATTCCTTTTCCCCTCTTCTTTGGTGTGTGGTTCAAAATTCCAAAAAGACCAAACATATTCACATATGTCTTGCAAAACAACCAAAAAATATTCAATTGTTCAAAAATACCAAAAAAAAATTCAAAGCGTTTGAAAATGTTTGACAATTTTTTTTTGCAACTATGTACCTTAGTTCACCAATTTTGTTATTTGATTGTTCCCAATCATCTGAATTATTCCAATCAATCAAGCCATTCTTTGCAATGTAACTTTTCTTAGGGACACCACTCAACTTTGGCATTATACATCATCATGATTTAATGGTATCCGCGAAAGTATCTAAGCATCACTCCACTCGTTGGCACGATCTAATCCTCGCAAGTTCTCAACTATCGCAGGGCACATCGACATATATCTATCTATTCATTGTGGAACACATTAGGAATTTCTTTAGACATTGTTATTGTGAATTGTGTTATATTGTTGCTTACTTGTTAGTTTTAACATTGGTGTGCATTGTTCACTAGCTTGTTTGTAATATTTACTTGTCTATTGTTTGTACATATAGAATGTTGTCTTGTATATTCTTATCTTAGTATCTTTTTTTTGTTAGTTAGAATAGCCAGTGCTCTATGTATCTGGAATGTTGTTGCAATTATAGAAAAATTGCAGGAAATTTCTTCACATATTAGTTCACATATAAATTTGTTGTGGATCCTTCACATTCATATTGGTTTGTTTATATTGTTTGTTTTGTGTCTTCTGTCGCTTGCATGTGTTGTGTTTTCATTGCAGGTTTGTTAACTAAGCCATGTAGTGTTTTCCTTCTTGTTGTGTATTCATGTTTACTTATTTTTCTTTGCATTTGTATTTAAAAGTTTTTAAAACTCTCAAAAAATCCAAAAAAACAAATATTTCAAAAAAAATCACAAAAAAATGATATATTTCAAAAATCCAAAAACATTAAAAAAATTATTACAAAATTTTTGAACAAATTTTCACTTAGCATAGAAATCCTATAATTGGAAAACCCTTGAAGTGAATTTTTCAACATCTCCACATAATCTTGGTAAATCCATACTTTTTATCTACTACCCTAATGATCGTTATACTCTTACAAATACCACTTTCTTTCCTTTGCATGATTTCTACTTGGGGCAAGTCATAAAATTGTTTTTCCTTGTGATACCTTTGCGGGAAATTTCAACTCACGATCATTTGCGAATGGATATGAAAAGAGTGTCATAAGGAGTCGCTTCACCCCGCTCTTTCGGTCTAATCCTATTTCTTCTTTTGAGCATTTGCATCTACTTAATCATCATTGTGGCACACATTATGGGTATAGTTGATTGTCTTCTTTTTCAAATTTGTGTTGCATTGTTGATGTTTACTTTTTGGACCACTTGCAAGTAGTGTGATTACATCTTGGTTCCTTTATAACCCTGATGCCTGCACCTACCTTATATCTGGTTCCACTTTCCTTTTTATATTTTATTTGTTTGTGTGTGTTTGTATACGCGCGTCTAGATTAACCATCTTGGTTCTTTCATAATCATGGTGACAACTCTATTGTGTAACATAAAAATAAGGTTGCTCTAAAATTATTCTCCAAATGATGCTCATGCTTCTGAGCACAGTCCTTTCCCATCCTTGTTCCAATCCCTTGTTTTCCTTCCTATCAAGCGGTTGTCCACCGTTTTTTTGTGTCACCCACCCACTTGAGGGGGCATTCCTCTACCATTCTAATCATTGGGGCATCAAAATGCTTCACCGCTTCCTATTCATTGGGGCATCCAAATGCTTCACAACTTTTCGCTCGTTGATCTGCATGCATCTACTATCTTTAAATTATTATTACTTTATAATAGAACTTTAAAGAGGGGCAAATGTAGACACCCTAAAATCACTCACATGTTCCCAGTATTGTCCTAGTACATCCAATTATTCACCCATTTGTGATTGATTAATTAAATTGATTAATCATGTGTTTTTTACCCCTTTGGATTATTTAAATTAATCCCTAGTACCCCCTTGTGCTAAGTTAATTATCATTTATTAATTAAATGATTAATTAATTAAGTGTGCACATCTAGTCAACTGTCACCTAGATTCTTAGTCAACAATCACATCCTCATCCTAGTCAACTACACACGGCCTCATCCTAGTCAACTACACTTCTAGAATCCTAGAAAGGTGGGGGCAATTGAATTGCACGTACAACCACCTTTTTGGATGCAACTTCTGCTAACAAATTCCCATTCATCGGCTCTAAATGGCATTTAAACTCCCACAACTGTTGCAACCTCCTACAATGTTATTTTTAGCATGTGCATTCAAGCATGTTCAACCAAATTCCAACTACTTCGCCTCTATAAAGTGCATGCTTATCCTATTACAAACCCTCTTGAATTGTTTGCAAGTATAATTTGTTGATTTACATACATAATTTCTTTAAGCCAATTGCTCATAGTAATCCTCATCCCCATTTTGGAGACCATTCAAGAGTACCCACATCCATTCACGAGGTTACACAAATGAAGTTTCTACAACCTACTTGAGGTTTTCTTTGGAGGACTACATAAAGGTTTGTTGTGTTCAATTTACTTTCCATTTACTAGGTTTTCCATACTTCACATAATTGTTATCATTGATTTCAAGGTGATGTTATGCATGATTGGTGTCATGAAGAGGTTGTTAGCATGTTGTTAGTATTGTTGTCATTGATGTTAAAATGGAGATTGTGCCCTACGATGCCAAAGGATGATGTGGAGAGTTTTTGAGTGATTTTGTTGAGGTCAAGCATGATGAGTCATTGATGTTATAGGTTCTTAAGGACAAAGAAGGGAGACAATTTGAAGACGACATGAGTTGTCAAGTTCAATTTGAGAATGCGAGGTCATTGTTGAAGTGTGTTCATATGCTTGAGAAGCCTAGTCATGGTCTAATAATGCCATGGAGATATCTTGTGAGAAGGTATGAGCATGATAGCTCAGTGAGATGAGTGCATATAGATGTGAGATGTTGTATGACATTGTTTGAGCACGAGAATATGATTTAGAATGCACGAACAAAGGTACGAAAGTAAATTTCAAGGTCAGTTGAAGCATTAAGACCAAGGTGTAGAGATAAAGTATGCAAATGTGAGCATGAATAGAGGTTATACATGTTGTTTTAGGCATGTTGGTGAAATTTCAAGTCATGGTATAGAATATTTAGCAAGAAAATGAGTATTTAGTCCTATCGAGTTCATATAATGGAGAATACAACCACAATGTAGCCAAAACCCAACCAAAGTGGAGTCGGATGTGTGTAGTACATATGTTGTTGGCATTGTGTTGTCATTGATGTCAAAGTGTGATGATGAAGGTGTTGAGTTGTCAATGGTCATGGAGTGTTGTCATTGATGTGGCCAAGAGTCATAGGTCATTAATGACAAAGATGGATGTATGAGGTGTTAAGATGATGTCAAAAGGAGTGTGATGCCATATCATGTGAAGGTTGATTGATAGTAAAGAGAAAGTGTGGTCTTTGTGTGTTGTGTTGCATGCATGGTCTCAGGTATGGATGGTATGTCATGATGGATCATAGGTATGTAGAAGTTGGTTGAGCATGGTAAGAACATGGATATCTTGGAGATGAAGTGTAGATACACTCATGTATGTCTCAAAGTGTACTTATGAGGATAAGTCATGTTTTATAGGTTTGTACCTAGACTTATTCTTGATCTAGGTTGCCTAATGAGGTAGGTTGGAAATATCTCGACATGACGATGGAAATATGATCATGGGAAAATGTATGTTAGGTTGTCCTAAAGGTACAGACAAAGTTTGAGCCCTAGTTTGTAGTAAAAAGCAATAATTGTGGCTTTTGCCTCTAACGAGCTAATATGGATTCTTATACGGTTTGGAATAAATTGAAAAACATATTTGGTAAAAACACTAAAGCAAGGGCAATGCCAATTGGAAAACAAAATTTCTACCTTTATTCCAAAAAAATTCCTTAGATTGATGATTTCATCATCGAGATCAAATATTCAAGACTTTTTTGTTATTGAAGTTGGTGAAACAAAGTTTAGTAATAAGATCATTATTGTTATTCTATCTAAACTAGGTCATCCTATTCAATTTTGACTCAAACTAGTACACACGGGGTAGGATTCTTTGGGCATAACATATACGCAGCACAAAATTTTGAGAGAAAATTTAGAGAGTATAAGAAAAACTTATTTTATTAGTGATATATGGCCTACAGGTATTAAGAAAAAAACATTGGTAGTTAATGGCTCTAATGCAAGTCCATAAACTAACATTAGTAAAGGAAAGGGCCCTACAAGGGAAAATGTAAAGCATGACCTAATGCTAAAATTAATCAATCAATAAATCAAAACTCTCTGAAATCCAAGACAAAGGCAAAGGGAAATAAAAAGCTAAAGTTGATAAATAATTTTATAACTATTGTGGTAAATCTTGTCATGCCAAACATTGGTTTTTCAATAAAATGACATACTTAGAAGAGGAGATTTTAAAATGTAGCTTCCTTCCTCCAAAACATGTGCCACTCTTTCAACAACAACTTGTAGATCAACAATTAATGAATGGATTCCAAATTCAAGGGCCTTAAATCATGTGACAAATTAGGGTAATTTATTTAAAATTCTCTTAGACAACATAACAACATTAATTTATATGGGAAACAAAATTCCTCTAAATGTCGAAGGCGAAGGGTCCATTGATATGGTGAATGACATGTTTAATAAAGTTCTCCATGTTCTAGATTTGTTTGAAAACTTACTATCTATTTATTAGATCACTCATTTTGGTGAAGGAAAAATTGTCAAATTTACCAAACCAATGTTATTATTAGACAAGATAATGACCAGTTTGTTATTGTAAGTAGAGTTAATCATTAATCCATATTATAAAAGTTTGAACATGTTGTGTTTAATCAAACTTAATTGATGTTTTCTCTCACAAAACTTGGGTATACGTTTTGAAAAAAAAAAAGTGAAGTCTTTTATTATTTCATTTTTTTCAAGGCCCGTGTTAAGAATCTATACGAGTGGAAAATAAAGCATCTTAGAATAAATATGGGAGGAAAGTTTGTTAATAATGAATGATTACCTTTGTGATCGAGTAGGCATTCAAATTCAACACATCGTGCCCTAAACCCCCAATATAATAGTGTAATCGAAAGCACAATAATCACACACTCAAGAAATGATTGTTGTATGCTATATTGCAAAAGTTTGTCTCCATAGTTTTGGGTAAAAGCTATTATGTATGCAAACTACATTCAAAATCACACTTCCCACTTAACAATGCTTGATACGATGTCGAAGAAAAATAGTTTGGTTTGAAGCGAGATGTTTATGAATTTAGTTTTTTTGGATGTAATACGAGGAACATATCCCAAATGGCAAGAGAAAAACAACGAAAGGAAGGGTCGCCCTTATATATCATCATCTCCAAATATTGGATTAATTGTAAGACCTTCTCTCAAGCACAAAATTACACATCCACACAACCACCACATGTTTAATTTACATATTGATGGGAGTTTGTGATTTTTTCAAGACAATCAACATAGCTTGGAATTTCAACATTGTAGACACAATGATCAATTATGGGCATAATGTTATAATATCACTTGCCTCATTTAAGTATTTACAACTCTCATTTACTAAATTTGCATAGTTGTATGCCAATAAAACAAAAATGAAGCTTACTTAGTGAAGGTATGTCCATGAGTAGTTCATTACTTCAAAGAATTAGATAACATCCTTGCAAAATTTATTATGTGTGTATCCTACAATCATGGCATTCCATAAGACCACACGTCTTTAAGTCATTTCGCCCAATAGTTCACATGCCTTGTATATGATTCCACATTTTATGTACATGTCTACTAGGGCATTTGTAGTTCCAAAATTTGACAAAAAAACCATTTTTTCATTGTGCTTTGATGAATGTCCATACCTTGATTTAAATATCCCTTTTGGCATAGGGAGTATCTTGAAAAAGGTTGAGGAGTTTGGTTTTCTATATCCCAAATGCATTTTCTTGAAATTTTGGAACACATTTTCAACAAACTCATTTTGGATATTCTACAATCATTATAGTCCACGAAATCAAATATGTTTAATGCATATTGTCGAATAATTCACTTGACTTCTATACGCTTTCACATTTTGCATATATTTATACTAAGGCACTTGCAGATCAACTAACAAAAATCATCTTCCCATTATGCTATAATGAATGTCCATGCCCGTTCTAAATCTCTCATTTTGACATAGGATAGCAGGATCATGGAAAAATATGTGGAGTATGGATTTACGCTGCTAATTGCATTTTTGGAAAGTTTCCAAAACCTTTTCAATGAGCCCATTTTGTACATATCCCACTGTCATTATAATCCATGAGACCATATTTTTTCCAAACATTTTTTGTTGAACAATTCACATGTCTTCTGCATGCTTCCACATTTTGTGTAGATATCTACTAAGGTTTTTACAACTACAACATATGATAAAATTTCCTTTTCCATTATGCATTGTTGGATGTTCATACCCCATTTGAAAAGTCCAATTTTGCACTGTAGGGAGTATGCTAACAAAGCTAAATTGATCAAGTTGGACACTTGTTGGTTTGCATTCAAAAAATAATTTCAATGCTTCATGAGGATGTTAATTTCTCATTTTTTTCTTTTTTGGCCCTTTACCTAACACATATGACAAGAAATGGGAGCATACTCATTACATAGGGAACTTACATATACAATTTTGGTTTAAAAATATAAAATGACAAAACCATGTGTATGCATGTTTATCTAATGCAATGATGGTGGTGAAGTTAGAGGACTATGATAGGCTTGCGATAATAACTATGGCTTAAATTTTTGTTATACCAATGTAGATGGGAAAGAGCGAAGGTATTGACATGACCAAAAACTACCGCAAAAATGCCATCATGAAAAAATATCGAGAGAACAAACACTTTCTGTTGGTCTCATAGAGATAACACCTCGATGTAAATATATCCCTATAATTACACCAAATGTGTAACATATACTATGATTCCATTGCTTGCATAGTGAATATCAATGACCAAGATTTAGCTTCAATACATGGACAACTATCATGATAATCTGGTTCATTGACTAGGATATTAATCTTTACGAGTGATTTTTAGTTGGAAATATTTATACCTATGATTTTATAGTTGGATAAATTAAAATGTAGTCCTTATGCTCATCATTCATTCTTTAAAGATATTTATTTTTCTCCCTTGGGTTGGTGGACAAACGATTCAATTAGTGACTCATTCTTGGTTGGGAATTTGTTCATGTTTAGGGCTATTTTAACTTTTGATGGTGTAAAGGTAATGAAAATTTTAAAATTGTCAAAGTGATTTTCCTTCCATTGCCATGGAAACCTTCTCCATACCTTTGGCCAACCAAATATATTCTCCATTTGTATTAAAGAGTTATAATTTAGCTCTTGCCAAAATCTCTAATAAGACATGTACTTTTCTAAGAGGAGTCTCCCTATTTTCCACCCAACTTGTAGGCTATGTGGGAAGTTTGCATAAGGAATGTAACATATTTGACATTATTCTTAGTGAAACGGGGTTCATAGAAAAATCAATGGTAGGTCGACATTAGTTGAAAATGCGTATAAGTGTTTTAGGGGAGGGGAAAGGAAAGGAGGGATATGTTTAGTGAGAAGAATGTGTAACACCGTCTGCAAGAGAGCTTATCTACACGATGTTAAGATACTAGAATGTGGATTGAAAACAAATAACATTGACATTGACATGGTTTGATTATAATCTAAGCATTGTGGATGTGCATTATTATTCAATTTAATTCTACCACCACCGACGAATGACTTCATGCCCAATTGTTTGGGGACGCCCATTTTAGGTGAGAGGATTAGTTTTCAAAGGAAGGAGGGTGAGAATATTTGGAGGGCATACACGAACTCAATGCATTTTACTTTAAAAACCATTCTCAGCTCACCCTCTAAGAATATTGATGTCGAGTGGAATTTCTTGCCGAGGGTCTATAGTATTTTTCACCGGTAGGCGTTCACCTTTAAAGATTCCTCTGTTGGAAAGTGTCAAATTCCAGTAGAGTACAATATTTTTCTGTAGATTCAAGAACAATGTTCGTAGTTACAACAATATTCACAATTAATGTATTGGGTGAAATAGTGTGAGTCGTCTTGAATATCTATTTTCTAAAGCAATGTATTTTACTGAACAATGTTCGCAATTAATTGATTTGGTGAAACAACATGAATGTAGAAATAAATATTTGCCTTTGTTTGCCTTACCATTGTATTTGGTGATGTCATTATAGGATACGACCCCTGTAGTTTTGCTCTGCGATGGTTTTGTCGTAATTTCACAAGATTGAAAAATTGGACGAACATTTGAAGCAACTCAATAGGTGAGAGGGACGAACATTTTATAGAATTGGCCAATGAAAGGGATACCTAATTTCCCAGGTGGAAGTTTAAGAGAGGAGTGGCATTTAAAACGGAAGAGCAGAAGAAGTAGAAGAACACTAGCAATAGCGAGAGGGCAATCATGGAAAATGAATCAGTGGAACAGTCCAGCTGTGTGACCTCTTTAAATTTTGCAACTGTGCTCTTATACAGGGCATCCATTTTCGGAAGAGCAGAAAACAGAGGTTATCATTGGTCGAAGTACATATAAAGAAGGTTGAGCTTAGGTATATAATACTTTCTCCATTAGGTATCTCTTCTACCTATGTGAAATCAATCCTGCTAAAAACAAAACATGGAATCTAGGTCCAACGTGATTTCACAAGATTGAAAAATTGGACGAACAAAACAGTGACATGGTTTCAAAAATGCAACTTGCAGGTGTCTGACTTGATCAGTTCACCTTTTCTAGCATCTGACCCATCGTACATTGCCAAAATAGGAGCTACTGAAAAGTGTTTGGACATATGTCGGTGCAAAGCATTAGGGAGGGGATTTTTTGAGATATTTTAGAAGACATGCGAACTGTTTGACAAAATTCATTACTGGTCCTATGGCACACATTAAATTTGGTTTAACCTTGATTTTGGTAACTTCAATCAAGGAGAGTCTGATATGTGGTATATTAAAGTTTTTCTCTCTTTAGTTTTGGATTAAAAATCGCCATTCCTCCTTAGCTCCATGCAATATTGAGGTAAGTATACTATTGTTTTTCCATGACCCTAATGATTTCGAATGATTGAAACCCACTCATTGGAGTTTTAAATTTAGAATTAACTTTCAATTAGTTTTTGATGTTGGACATTATGCTTTGATAAAATTAGAAGAGTTTTTGGATTTAACACCCACATTGCATGTAGAGTTTACATGGTTATACGTGTCATTTGGGTTTCCCTGATTTGAGTCTAAAATCACTTCTAAATCTATTTTCAATTGATTGGAGTACAACAAGATGTCAGAAAGAAGGGTTGTGGATTTGGTGAGGGTCACTTTCTACCAAAATAGTCTCACAACTGGGGAACTTATATAAAAAAATTGAATGACACTAGAAAGAGATTTTGGGATAGGATGGTTTAAAGGTATTTGATTGAGGTGGGGCCAAATAAGGTTAAGGCTCAAAGTGAACATGCCATAAAGAAAACACCCAACTAGCGGGACTTGATTTGGTTTGGTGTTAGTGTTGTGATTAGTGTTGGAGTCTTGGTCTTAATAGGATTGGAATCTAACCAAAGTGATGAACTTGCAGTTTTATTATCACATGTTTCAACGATCTCTACCCTACTTTAAATGCTCTGTTACACTAAGTTCGCAGTGATAATATTTTCAGTGGGTATCAAATTCTAAGTTTGCAGTGGTAATCTTTTCAGTGGGTATCAAATTCTTTAAGCAAAAACATATGACATCGTTATTTTAGATGTTGTGTATATCATTTAAATGATAGAAAAAAACATAGAAATATTGCATTTACATCCCATGTTTCTTGCACTTCTTTCCGAAGGCCCCTTTCCGGCTGCCCTGTTAGCATTTTTTTCCCTCAAACATTATATACTCACAAATCATTCAAGGACAATAATTATGTCTTTATTCATAATATTGTCTTGAATATTGTGCTTGAAATCAAAATATTTGAAAGGATTGTAACGTCTTGGATTCTCTTTGTCCACAAGTTGTGCAGGAGCCCAAATTTGATAGGTGCACGTAAAGTGTTTAACCAAATGAAAGAACGAGACAACTTCTCATGGAATAAGATTATGACAACAGAGAAAAGAAATGGGTTTCCTCAAGAGACACTCAATGTTTCACTATATGCAACAAACAGGTCTCCAACCCATTTAGTTTACATTTTCCAGTGTACTCCCGACCTATGCTAAAATACAAGTTCTGGAATAGGGTGTGGACATCCATCAAAGCATAAAAGATAGATGATTTTTGTCAGATGTTGTAGTTGCAAATAGTCTGGTAGACATGTATGCAAATTGTGGAACCTTACACAAGGAACGTGAACTATTTGACATTGCCAATATCATTCATTGTAGGACACACACAATGCAATTGGCAAGTGTAGAACCAAATTCCACATAAACATGTAGTGGTTATGTGGAAGTGGTTTCTTGGTGCCTGTAGATCATATATGAATATAGGCTTAGGAGTATTTACAACCACAATGCATTTAGATTTGGATCCTAAAAATGATGCACCTTATTTTCTTCTCTCAAATATCTATGCAGAAGTGGGTAGGTGAGATGAGGCTCAAATGATGCGGAGATTGATGAAAGATAGAGTAATTAAGAAGATATCTAGATTTAGTTGGATTGAAGCCCATGAGAGATATCATAAATCACAAATTGCATTTATAAACAAATTTGTGGAAAGTTGGAGAAATTGGCTTGGTAGATAGGGCACTAGATTATTTCTCGATTAAATCTACATTTACTTAATATTGTAGAAGTGGAGGAAAAATAATTAGTTCTCTGCCATCGTAGTGAAAAGTTGGCAACTTCATTTGGTTGGTTAAACATGCCCCCTGGAACAACTATTATAGTTGTCAAGAACCTTTGGGTATGTGCTCATTGCCACACTGCAATGAAACTCACTCCAAGATTTTTAAAAGAGAAACTGTTGTGAGAAATGGGAACCATTTCCTTCATTTTAAAAAAGGAGAATGTTCTTGTGGTGATTATCGGTGATGTTAAATAAAGCAATGTAAAAAAATAGGCTTGTACTATAATAATGTGTCGTGTGCTATATTATTCTTAGTTTCTAGAAAGTTTTTTTGGTTTAGTTTTGAGTATTTGGCAATCTAGACCACGTATAAAGAGAAATGCAAATCAACTCCTCAAGAGTCATTGAGACTCTTTCACCAAATGCAACAAACAAATATTTAACCTGATCAACTTAGCTTTTCTAGCATATTCACATGCTATGACAAAACAAGAGCTTTGCAACAGGGTGTGGACATCCATCAAAGTAAAAGAGGAAGTGTTTTTGTCAGATGTTGTAGTCGTATTACATTTTCATTTCACCCGGATGCAAAAAACCGTAAAAGAATTTAAGTTTACATACACTTCATTACAAAGTACAAATCCAACAAACTAAACATTGTTATCCTCTCGATGTAATTTGTAAGTCATGTACAATTGCTAGTTAGAATTGTAGAAGAGTTGCATGGATTATGCGAAGTAAATATGATGCATAAAATCTCTTTCAATTAAACCTCCTTACATAATGTTGTGAAATTTTTGAAAATAATTTATGTGGACTGCGATGCCATAAAAGGTTTCCTTAGTGATTTTTATTGTACAGGATCCTTTCACCACTTGAAAAAGGAAAAAATGTTGTGGATAAAAGTGAGGAGTGGATCCATGCTCATGTAGGTTTCCCTCATGGCTCTCATGACACATTCTCAACATTTTTGGCACTTGACTCATTCCCTCACCTCAATAGTGCTTCAAAATGCCACACTTTCATACTTACCATGATCACTTCTTGTTTCATCTTTATTGGTCGTTCTCTCACATTTGTCATTTTGTTGCGAGCCTTATTATTTAACTTGACTTCCACACTACTTTTTCCATGCATTTGGCTCTAGTTATCATACAACAAGTCCTTCACTTTGTAAAGACTTCTTATAGCATAATTGACAACAACCTAATCATTATTGCTTTGGCCTACCAAGGGTAAGCTAGACATTAGGGCTATGATCTCTTTTCTCTGAGTACAACACAACATATTATTTAGTTTTTTCTTTGATTTTCTACTTTCAATGTTATTGTTGGGACTTCATTCGTCTCCATGGTTGCTTTAATTTTAAATGGTGCACAAGAAATGTATTTCAAGAATCGCTGACACAATAACACTACTAGTAGAGTTGTCCATGACATACATCATTTAAAAATCTAAATCCCAAATGAGGCGCATAACACATTGAAGGGCATGGTGCACCAACACATAAGTGTGAAGGTTTTAGACATTTGTAAGCTTCCCCCTTTTCAAGTGACACCGAGAGAACAAATAAATATTAGGTAACTTTAAAACTTCATGTTTTTCACATTTAGTGTTGTGTTCACAACTTCATTTATATCGATTTCAAAGTTTTTGTTTTCCCCACTTTCAACTTATTCATTACACTTTTAGTTACACCTTGAATACATTCCTTTATTGTGGATACGACCCGTGATACTATAAAACTTCTTTGACCATTGACAACTATCATTTTTATTTGGCTTAATGGACATACAACGGGGAAAGTCAAATGATGTGTTAGGTGTCGAGGTTGTAGTGTTTTCCACGATGTTATCGATAGCGATTGCTTGAACCATCCAAACCCCTTCTTCCCATCATAAGAATGTGACTGCCAATGCCTTTGGATTTTGCATTTTGAATATGTAAGCATGAAAAAGTGCTTCCAAATCTAGGAGAGTGTCTCTAAAATTAGAAGACGAAAAAATCAATATATTTGCATCTATTTGCGAAGCGTGACAATATATTTATTTATGTTCGGACTTCCTTGCAAGTTGAGTTGAGTAAGTTGGTTATGTTTTTCTCATAAATTTAAAGCCAAAGGATTTTTAGAGATGACAAAGGTTTGAATATCTAGAGGTTTAAAATTTTAAAGAAGCAAAGTTCGTAGTATTCAGAGGAGGAAGAAGTGGTGAGGAGTTTAAATGTGAGACACCAAACCACCAAAAAAATCCAAGCACATTTTTGTCTCTGTAGACATAAAATATATGCACTTGGGTACATTTCTAGGTCCTAAAGCATACTAATGTACACATGACTTATAAGCAAAAAAACTAGTGGTTGACAACTCCTTTTGTTTGCTTTATCTCTTGCACTTTACTATTTATGAGCTTGATTGAGCATACTTTTGGCTTTACACATCTTACAGTTTTGTTGGCACTTGAGTGATTTTCCTTTTGATGGCCTCGGACACTAGCTCCTAGTTAGGACACAAGTGCCTAGGTGCTCATGTCCCTCCTGAGTGCTCCTATCCCTCTCTTTCTTATTCTTACTCTTTTGAGTCCCTTTCTATTCTTGGTCACCTTTTAGTACTTTGGGTTGGCCTTTCAGTTGTTAATTATGAAATTCAAACAAGGGAACCATATATATACTTAGTTACTTCTTTTAATTAAAGGGTCCCAAACACTATAAGCATTATCTATCCCTACCTAATCTTGCAAAAAGGCATACAAGAACTACAAAGCATATATCTAACAAATTCATCTGAGGACAAGGGATGCATTGGTCTACATACATTGCATAGGAGGGGAGTTCATTCTATTCCATAACACACATTTTGCATATTTGGGACAATCTAGATCTAGCCGTTATCATCATGCAACTTGCATGAGGGAAACTTGGGGCACAAGACAAACACACACATAGAGAACTACATGGAGTCTGAGATGTAGTGCAATGTTTGGTCATAAATTTAATCTTCAGTGTGGTATCGTGGTCGAGTCTAACTCCACATTCTACATATTTTTATTAGATTTGATGTGTTTTGTGGGCATGTGTAGGTAGTCATTTGTTTTGTAGGTTATAGGTGTGACTAACGACTTCACAACAAAACTGAAGTGATAAAGAGAGAGTAACAATGAATACCTTCTGACTCAGAAAAGGCTAGATTATTATCATTTTAGCAAACACAAGCGATTAGATTAGTCTTTAGCACCTAGGACACTCATGTCCTCATGTGGGTGCTTTTGTCATGTACATTCCTAGGCTTTTGAATCCTTAGCGAGCCTTTGTGACAATTTCTCCAGCTTGTTTCAGTAGATATATAGTCTTGATCATTCCCAGGTTGCACAAAATCAACTAAGTCATCATCCCTCTCTCATTTGCTTAGGGTTTTACATTGTTAAATGTTTATTCCTTGCACATTACTATATTTAATCATCTGAATATCATTTGTTATAGTAAGTTACTCTGAAATAAGATTTAATTCAAATTAGATTAAATCATTTGGTGAACCCCAACTCGTGATCGACCACTCGGATCCTTATTTTACCTATTCTATTAGATTTTTCTTTCCCTAACCCCAAACCCTAGTTACATCAGGGTTCATATTTCCATATATTGTTTATCATACATCGATCTGCATAGTTCTTCCTAGGGTTTCATCCTTGGTCATATCCTTTGGGTCACTTTCTAGGGCTCTTATTTCATAAATTACCTTTTCTTTTATATAATGGCCTCTAAAGTTCCTCAAGTCTCCTTGTATCAATTACTTCAAAAGCACCCAGTTTGCAAAGATGCTCTCAAAAATCCATACATATAATGTACCTCCCTCGTGATATGCCACCTTCAAAAGTAAGTGTAATTTTCAATCATATCTCGACCCCTTATTAGTCCTGATAACACAACCAATCAATCCATCTTCGAGTCAATTCAAGCTTTACACATTTTTTTCAAGATAAATTTCAAGCTATGGAAACCACAATTACATCCCTCACAACTGAAATCCAACATCTCAAGGATGTTTCTCATGCCCATGCTAGTTATTCTTCTACACCTCATCCTGATCCCATGTCTACTACATGTGCTCATACAAGCAAGGTCAAGGTCTTACCACAACAAACACCTCTCAAGTTTGATCGAAATGCTAGGCAACATGATATTCTCTCTGAGCTCCTCAATCACCAGTTAATCACCTTGCCACCTACTCATTACTACCCTCCTTATCGACTTACAAAATATAAAGGTCACCCATTTTGCAATTATCATATAATTAATGGACATCATGACAATGATTGCTATGCTTTAGAATGAAGAATTGGGCAACTTGAGCATCAAGGATTTATTTCATTTGCTACACAACATTTTGCTACATGCTCATCTCCAATTACCAAACCCCAATGGGTTCCCAAATTTGATCCCTCTATGTCTAGCGAGCATCACGCAATAGTCACTCTTATTCCTTCTCTAGTAATGCAAGAGTCACCATAAGCCCCATATAAGGCCAAACCATCAAAGGAAGAACAACCAATTCCCTCGCCACAAGTTGAGGCCCCTTACCAACCTCTTATAATTAAACTTATAATTCCTCCTTTCGATCTAGTTATGCCTACGTTAATGGCGTGACACGTTTCAACATCCACCTCCAAGGCATGGTCTTTCTTGTATCATCGGATAGATCTCCATAATTACACATTCTAATTAGTAGTTGCATATCCATACTACTCACATACACACCTATACCTTACTTTTTCTTTTCAGTTCATGTCAATCTTTCTAATAACACTTTCTCTTATCTACACTATGAGCATACCTTGCTACATATATCTATGTTTATGGCTTCCCTTTCTGCTCCTATGTCACTCCATACACACTTTTCTCCTCATGCTTACTTATGGATCCTTCTATTCATGATACACATACTAATTTATATATATGGTATACATCCTTTCATTCACTATACATACTCTGGCTATTCTTGCTCACAATGATCACATCTATTTGCCAACAACTCTGATATACACACTTGGGGGCATTAGACTTCCCCCTCACTTTCTTCTTATACCATTACTTCTTCCTATTTATATAACACAATTTTGCTACTACATATTCTACCTCGCTACCCAATGGCACACTCTTGTTCTATGGTTCATACTTGACTATTGAGGGCGTAATTCCTAAATGAACCTCATGTCTTTGCACATCCACTTTGGGGGCAACGCAACTCCCTAATATGCACATCTTGCATATCGTAGCACACCATCACATTCACACAACACCTACATGTCTTAGTTGTCTTTACTCTTATTATCTTATACTACTTATATGTGCACTTTGTTTCCTATGTTAGTTGGATATTTAGTATGTCATTATCTTTTATATACACACATACACATTCACATGGTATCTTGAGATGAATGCAAGACCTTTACAGAGTTCTTACACGATGCATGATGCTCGACACCTCTCTTTACCAGTCCCACTGAGGCTCTTGGGGGCATCTACCTTTGCTACTCTCCTACTCCATAATCACAAGTCCTATTGTTATAATATTTACTACTTCTTGTTACTATCACTTTACTTTTCGTTGATATATACATGCTTTGACATACTATTTATCTTTCTAACATGTTAACGGGTGATTCATGTGTAGAATTTTCCTTATAGGATACTATACAACCATGGTTATCTATTACTTCTTGTTTGTTATTGTTTACCATTATTTGTGAGATATGCCCTATGTCTTGCTTGATCATTGTTTGCTTATGGTCGTTTCGCCCTAATTATCTTGTGACATTGTGAACGATGTCCCATGTATACAACCCACTTTTGCGGTCCCTCTTGTCTTCATAGTTACTTGATACATTGTATTCTATTACATGCTAGTTGTTTTACACTAATACTTGTTTATAGCCTCTATTGTTTCCATGTGCCTTGGTATCACCATGCACATCCCCTACCCTCTACAGGTATCCAATATCTTATATGCATATCAGTTTTAGGTCCTATCATTTGGGCCGCCTCCTCTTACATTCATCACATGCACCCCAAACAAGGGGGCTAACTATTGGGTGAACAAATCACCCTTCTAGAAGCACAAAGCTCTAGAATAAGACATCACAATAGAAAATCGAAAAGGACGCATTGTTACAAAGTGGTTGAGAATCGGACTTGGGTCATAAACATAGTGACTACACTAACACCCAATATTAGATAGGAATGGTGGGAGCTTGTGTCATGGGGGAAAAATTAAACAATTTCTCGGTTTAACACGGTTTCTAGCAATTAACAAGACAGATCTATGATATCAAACACTTGGCTTTAGTTACAAAATCCAATCATTCAGTCACAATTCAACTACAATTTAGTTACAATTCATTTACAATTCAGTTACAAATTGGGACTTGTTAGTTTACAGTGACACTTATCATTTGAGAAGCGTAATTGAAGGAGAAAAAATAGACCTTTCTCCCCAACAATCTTCTCTTGGTGTGAGATCACCCAAAACTCATCATTGGCGTGATATCGCCAAAAAAACTTGTCCTTGGCATAAGATCACCCAAAAATGCATCATTGGCATGAGATTGCCCAAAAACCTCACTCTTGGCATGAGATCACCCAAAAACCTCATCCTTGGTGGTAGGATGCTCAAATCCATGGCTCGACACTTTCTTGGTTGGGAATTGATCACTCCCAACCCCATCCAACAACATCTCCAAGACAAACATGACAATTTTTTATCCTATACTCTCTCATACATCAGGTGCAATATTTCCTTAGTTACTACTTTTACATACTTATACATATGTTAATTTGATCTTTCACATACGAGACTTTGACTACTCTTTTTTTTCTTTTTTACGGGTCCATCCTTACAAGCAACTCTCGCACTAACAAACACAAGCTCCAATAACATGCCACTATGCATACCATTCACTGCTAGGGTTTACCTCCTTTTTCTACTTACCACGCTTCATATTGCGATCACTTCATACTTCACATGGCTACTTGTCCACTCGTAACGCTATCGGCTACACTCCTCTCTAAATTAGAAGGTACACATCTTTTATCTACTTTATGTTATCGAGTATTCACTCAAAAAGATAAAGTAGCGGCAAATGGAAACACAAAATCTATGCACTTGGGTACCTTTCTAGGTCATAAAGCATACTAATGTATACATGATTCCTAAGCAAGAAAATTAGTGGTTGATAACTCCTTTTTCCTTTTGGTTACTTTATCTCTTGCACTTTATTGTTTCTGAGCTTGATTGAGCATCCTTTTGGCTTTACACATCTTACAGTTATGCCAAAACTTGACTTATTTACCTTTTAATGGTTCACCCATTTAGGAAGAAAGTACTAAGGCGTTCCTATCCCTTCTAAGCGCTCTTGTCCCTCTCTTTCTTCTTCTTAATATTTTGAGTTCCTTTCGCTTCTTGGTCACCTTATAGTACTTTGGGTTGGCCTTTTAGTTGTCAATTACGAAATTCAAACAAAAGAATCATATATATACATAGTTGCTTCTTTCAATTAAAGGGGGCCAAGCACTATAAGCATTATCTATCACCACCTAAGCTTGCACAAAAACACAACAACACTACAAAACATACATCTATAGACACAAAATCATGCACTGTATACATTATTTAGTCCCGGTCTCATGCTACTATTTAGAGGGTTTTGAGTGAATAAAGTACTAATTAACCCCCGCCTCTTGGCCATTTTTTATTTGATTTCTATCGTCATCCCTGAGCTCCACCACACATATGCCTAGTCAGTTTCGGTCATCTTTCATAATTTTAGCCTTTACTAGGGCGCTAATGGGCACCCTAGTCCCACTAGGGGCGCTCCGGTCCTTTTTAAACTCTCCCGCCACTTTTTGAGATCTTTCTAGCCATTTGAGGTCTTTATCTTTTTAGTGGTTGGCCATTTTGGGGTTATTTACAAAATTAGATCAAGAGAACCTATAAATATAAAGTTATGAGACCATAATGAGGGACCTAACATCTATCACTGCTATCATCCATCTAGAGTTGCATCCATCTATTGCATTAGAGATCACTTGCATCCACATAGCTCCATCACAAGGCATAAGGCTAGGTCATCTGCATCACACACAACATAGGGGAGGATTCTATTACATTCCATGCACAAATTTTCTACATCTAGCTTTTGCTCGCTACTTCATCAAGTGTGACTGGCACAAGAGCACCTAAGGCACACTATGCACACACTCACTAGAACTACATTTGGGTCCGAAATGTAGTGCAACACTTAGTAAGCCCATTGTTGTGTCAGTTGAGGTCGGTTTGAACCATTCATTTACATCTTTCTTTTTAAAGGTTTTGATACTTCTTTTGGTCATTTGTAGGTCTTTACATCAACTTGGATTATTGAAGACATCCGGATGGGGCGAAAAATCTAATGCGACAGACAACGAGGGTTCCAGACCACCTCCCAACCCTATGAGATTCAGTTTCATAGTTTTTGCATAGACCAGGGTGCCTAGTTTTCAGACCATAATGCTTATGGGCACCTTAGTCCCTCTCTATGTGCTCTAGTCCACCCACACACTCCGAGATCCATTCTTTTGGAGCTTATGCACGGTCGTTCACGCTTCTAGATTTCTCGTCGATAATGTGACATAGTCCCATGAGCATATTCTATTCAATTGAGTTCTTTCCTCTTCTCTCTTGCACATTAGGGTTTTACTTTTATTACATTAGTTGCTTATATTTTGCATTTATTTACTTTATTTACTTTATTCATATCTTAGATTAACTAGTGTACATATTCCACATTTTAGTTAATCATTTTGGTGAACCCAACATCTTTCACACTTAGGATCCTCATATTTCTTCTATCATGGGTCGTAAATTTCCTCAAGTTCCTTTATTTGAGTTGCTTAAAATGTATCCCAATTGTCAGGTTGTTCTACAAATAGAATTAGACTTCATAACTCGTTATAGAAATATGCCACCCAACAACATAATTCCTATCTTCCATCATTTATTTGACGACCCTAGTCCTAGTGCTCCTTCATCTAATCAACCCCTATTGGATTCAATTCAATCTCTACATGCTTTATTTCAAGACAAATTTATGGATATGGATTCCACAATCATCTCTCTCAAAGCTGAAATTCAACAACTTAAGGATGTTTCTCAATCACATGTTTGTGCTCCTTCTACATCTTATATGCAATCTATGTCCACTACATGTCATCTAGTTGAACCTCAAGACATGCCATTTCCCGAGCCTCTCATATTTGAGCATAATACTATGCAACATGACATTCTTATTTAGCTCCTTAGTCATCTAGTTGATCACTCTACCGCCTACTCATTACTATTCTCCCTATCGGTTAGTAAAATATCAAGGTCGTCCATATTGTAATTATCATTGAATCAATAGACATAATGACAACGATTGTCACACTTTGCCACGAATAATCAAACATCTTGAGCATCAGGGTTTTATCTCATTCAATGCACAACATTATGTTGCATGCCCATCTACAACTGTTATACCATGTTATGTGGCTACTAGTGAGCCTCCTTCTAATCTTTCTAAGGAAGTTCTAGATGATTCTCTTATTCATTACATGTTTGATATTGACAATCACTCACATGTGCATAATGATTCTTCTCCTAGTCAGACAAATACTATAGTTCCATCACATGATTCTCCTATTTCTGATGTTGCTTCTTCTCCACTTAATGAGCATCACACCACCATTTCTCATGTGCCTTCTTTTCAAAGATAAGCATTTCCTAAGCAACCACCTATAAAAACCAATATAACACTTCTTCCTCCCAATACATCTACAACATTACCAATTCAAAGTGCACAACCACCTCTCAAAATTAATCGACCTTCTCCTTGGTAACATCATCAATACCGCAAAAGCGGCCACTATTCAAGCTTTCTCACCATCCTACTCCACTTTTGTTTTCTAATCATTTTGTTAAAGAAAATACCTCTCCACTCAAGTTGTCTACGACATTACCACCTCAGCGTCCCATCACTTTTGTTAAGGAAACTACTCCCTACATTGATCCACTTAGTGTCTTTTGATTAGACCTCCATTGTTCATACACTTGGGGGGCATAGCATCTCCCCCATCAGATCATCATAGGCACATTTCTCATCTTTGCATTATCATTCATTCACATTCTTACATAGTATTACATCACACTCTTAACATTTCCACATTGTATCTTCACATCATTATCCATACTCACATACATCAAATGACAAACCTTTCTCCTTCCCTATCATTGATTAGTTCATTTCATTCATGACATTGGGGGCATAACATCTAATACACTTCTCCCCCACTCATCATAGCATTTACATCTCTATCATTTTTGCATTTTCATATAGGAATTTTCATCAAACATTTTACCATCATCATTACCCAATGGTGCACTCTTGTGCTTCGGTTCACACTTGAATGTTGAGGGATTACCACACATGAACCCACACACTGCACTATAGGACTTACACAGTGCATCTACTCACATATTACGCATCATACACCATATATTCTATATTTCATCTACAACATTTTGACATTTTCATCTAGCATTCCCATGCTACTCATCATACATATTACTTTTAGTATACACCATACATTACATCACATGGTCATATTTCATCATTACATATACTACATTGCCTTGCCTTCTATGCGCTGCACTCACTACCCTATACCACACTTTAGTTCCTCAATCCATACTTGGTTGTCAAGGGTTTACAAATGAAATGGACCTTACACTCATCACACATTTACTATTTGACCTTTCATCATGTGACATTTCTAGCCTAGTGACATACACTTTAGGCTAAATCGTCACCCATTCTATCATTTTGTAGTGGTATACAACTTAAGTTACATCACCACTCCCACTTTTCATCTTGTGGTGGTGTAAAACTTAGGGCTAAATCATCACTCATCCATTCATCTCATAGTGATATATGCTTAGGCTAAATCATCACTTATATGTTCATCCTAGGTTGTGATATACACTTCAACTATAAGGTTCATGCACACCTCATCGCGAGGTCACCTCTCATCACTACACCTACACATTCATAACAACACGTTAGACACAACACACACTTAGACCATTTCCCGATGACACACTCTCATTTACGGTTCATTCTTGAATACTGATGGGGCAAGCAAAATGAACATCATTACATACATTTCTATTCACTCTGGGAACACGTGGCTCCTATCATTCCATCTTCCATTCCATTCCATCCATCCACATAATAGTGCATTGTCTTGGGGGCATTTACTCTTGTTTACTAGTGTTTTACATGATCAATTTACTACACATGTTAGATTGATTTCTTTTATGTCATTATATATACTATACACACATGCACGTTCACTTCTTGGTTTAGTTGTGATCGCAACTGCAAATATTTTCAACGCAACATGGATGCTCACCTTTTACCTTCCTACATTGGTCACTAGGGGCATCCACATTCGTCTCTTTCAGGTGCTATTGTTTCATTTTGTACTTAGTACTTTACATTACTTGGTTATTCACGCTTTGACATATTGGTTATTTCTCTAACATGCTAATGGTGTTCCATGTGCAACACTTGTTTTGCAGGATTACATGTTTCCATGACTACTTCTTTTGCTTGTTTGTACTTGTCTTCCATTGTTTGCTTCTTGTATATCGGGCTTTGCCCTATGTTTGGTGTGCACACTTGTTTGTTGTTTGCGGCCATGATGGCCTTACATGTCTTGTGACATCATGAGTGATGTCTCATTTTGTGACCCGCTTTTTGTGGCTTACTTATCTTCTCGTGTGTTTACACTACTTTGCTTTGTAGCCTTTACACTGTTTGCGTAGATTACACATTGTCTTTTTATATACATGCTTGTTAGTACTAACACTTGTCTTAGGATAGCCATCCTTGTTTGTGCGTGCCTTGGTTTCTACCAAGCACATTCCCTCCCCCTTACAGGGCAAATTTTCACGATACATGTGGTTGGTCCTCTTTTGGGGCCGTATTCTCCTATCAGTGATGTCACATGTGCCCTAAAAGAGGGGGTCATCATTTGAGGTTTTACATACTAACACAACACATTTACGCTGTTCATTTCAGTGCACTTTCCGCCCTTGGCATTGTGGGTTTGAATACAACGAGTGAGTTCATACTAGTCTATGAACTCCACACACAATGACTTTTATAGGACACGGCGTCCTTAGTATTCGGGGGATAAATTAACGGTTGGAGGATACAATGGAATTCCTCCCAATACTTCTTCTACCACCGGTGTAAGATCACCTAAAAAACTAGGACATTACAATGATCTCTTCACACATAGTTCAGGGAATGTAGCGACCCAATATTTGACACCCAAATTAGAAGGAATTTTTTTATTCAACATACCTTCCTCTGCACAAATAATTCAAGCAGTTAGATAAGCTAATTAATGTGTCAATTCTTATTATCTTAACAACAAATAGACATTCCCCTGCATAATTAAATCAGATAACTAGTTAAGGCTAGCTTATGTAGCATGTCATAATTAATTAATCCATCCTATAACATTGTGATAAACCTTGTGTAAGCTGTAAGGGTTAATATATCCCTGATCTCCATGATCACCCTTAACATTCGTTAGAATGTTCTTACTTAGCCTCACTTGGTTTTACCGCATTGTGGTAGTGAGAACATGTGACTGATCCTCTAGTGTCTACCTAGAGTCTAATAGTAACCCCATCATGTATCCTACACTTCAAGATTGAGGAATCATGGTGATTAGACAATGTACCCAACAAGCACATTACTTTGGCCAAAGTTTCTTTATTGTACTATGTATGCTTAGTATAGACAAGTGCACAATAGGTCTAAACTTGTCTTCCCATCACCTCACTATTGTCTCATCATAGTTATCTAGATTCATTAAGCTTAAGTAGTTGAACCTATTAAGACTTACTTATTTCCTAACGAGTTCATCTACACAAGCTTGAGGAAACCTTAATGTCCACTATTGGTTACCTACGGGAGGCCAATCCACGTTGCTTAATACCTTCCATATTAGGCAATCAATGGGCTACTCGTGGGCAGCCTACATCGTGCATTGTTAGTTCGGTTTCTAGGTTCATAACACTCAAGATTATTTCACTACTTTTCGGATATTAATATACACATTTAGTTACCTTCATTTGGAGGATTGGGGACACGAAGTCTTTATTACCTCGTTGCCCCCTTCATACATCCTAAAAATTTTAATGGAAAAAATGTGTTAAAACCTTATTCTAGGTTCCCATTAGGTCCGACAATTCTAACCCCTATCGAGCATGTCTTTTTTTTATACCCCTATTCAAGGAATTATTTACATTATTGGGACATCACCTACGTCTTCAACTTATTCAAATCTAGGTAGTACTGTTTATGGAATACTTCTTAAGCAATGAGGGAAAGATGACCTCTTGGATATGATCTTACCTCTTAGAAATAAAATCTAACTATCAGGTTAATTTTGTACGTTACTCCTTTGAGTTCTTTCTTTCATGTTCATAATATTTATCCTTAAAGATTAATCCCATAATCAGCTAAGGCAGATTTATAACCTATCATGAATGATAGTAATAATGAATTTAGACTCCCTTAAGTCTTGATTAGATTAAAACACTTCTTTACCTAGAGCTCATTTTTCCCTTGCTTGATTAGACCTTAATTAGCTTAGATTGTAGTCCCAATTGGGTTTTTATTTAGGCATGCACTAGTTCATTTCATTCCTTGCCTAGACTACTATCAAGTTTAAATCTCATAATGAAATTAAGGATTGCTCAAGCCATTACTCATATTTCGGTTTCCATCCTATAAAGATAAACTATTATCTTACAAGTTACCCTTTTTAATTATGCTTTTATACACATTTCGAACCATTCTTTGCCCATATTCAACTTGACAAGGATTTAGATTGATATTAAGCATTTAGCATAATTTAGTAACTTAGCCCATTCCAAATTCATTCGTGATGAAGAACATTAAGAGGAACCTTAGATTTGTTAAGGAGGCATAACTAATATTTTAGGATTTGCCCTTCAATTTTCAATTTCTTTAATCACTTAGCATTCTTCCATTTACTCATATGCAATCTTTACATTCATGGAAACTTACTAGATAAGAGATACATTGTTGGTTTCATAACTTTAATTAATTGAAACACTAGATAAATGATTGTATGATTCCCTATCTTATCAATTAGTTGTTTTGTTTGTCAACCCACAACACGATCATTATTTATACATACACAAAACTACCATATTATTTATACACAATCAGTCCTATATTCCATATATATATATATATATATATATATATATATATATATATATATATATATATATATATATATATATATATATATATATGACAAATAACGTCCACTAAGGACTAATACAAGGTACAAATTTCCCAAGGCAAATATATTTAACCATAAGTACATAGACAATTGGATCCAAGATCCGTAAATAAACTTTCATTCTAAACCGATCTTCACATGCCGGAGAAAGAAGGCCCACTCCATGTTACTAAACTGCGACATTGTTTAGTTTTTGGGGTGTCAGTTCAAAGAACTGGCAAGAAGTCAATCTACATGCCCTACTAAGTTTTTTGACAAATAAGAAGATTAATCATCTTAACTAGCTAATAAAACATTGCAAGGATAATGCATCCATGCAACAGTTAGGGAACTAGAATCTACCGTCAATCCCATAACTAGCGATGGAAGAGGCATGGGGAATATATGTGAAGCATTCCCGAAGGACCACTTTGCATACATTCCTCCCACTTCCTCAATCGCAAGTTATGTGATGGATGGGAGATTCGGGATCCCGAACTATGTTAGATCCACTATCTTTGCACACACAACACCATCCAAACAACGAATAAAGCTAAAAACATTTAAGGAATCATTCTATTTTGCATCCCACATCTATGCAGTTAAATTATCATGCCAAGAAATTCAACCATTTATTTTAAATCCATAAAAATGACTAAGTATATAATTATGAAATTCTTTTATAGAGTTTCCCCTTGTATTTTCCACTTTTAAAATTTTCCAGAAATCATTTTAATCTAATTTAAATCAAATAACAAAACAAATGCTTCAAATGAAAAGGCATGGATCAAGTGATCCAACCCTCCGAGTCAAAGGATCTTGGGATAAATAAAAATGAAAAAAACTAATAACATTAAAAAGCCTTACCCAATTGAATTTTCAGCGTTCTATTTTTATTTCAATATCATTTTCCAAAGTGTCCTTGCATAAAGGGTTAAGCATCTCTACTATATGCAAGAACAAGATTCCAACTCATTTCTTGTCCATGAATAACATTCACTCTTTATTTCATAACTTGAAACGAAAGTATACATGTCACTAATTTTCCTTTCAAAGAATAAGTACCAACCAACTAATTAAACGTTGTAACTATAGTTAGCATTAGTTATTTACAGATGAAAAACATGGCCATACATTTTGTTAAAGGAAGGCAAGATCAAATTCTCATAAACCAATTTCCTCAACCATATTCAATAACTCATTTCAGCAAGCCATTAACTGCAGATTTAAACACAACCATACTTTTAAAGAAAGAACTCAAAACTAAAACCCACAAGTATTTCCAGATCATATCTCCAAGCCAAAGTGGCCATACAATTCCAGGCAAGAATACAAGATCAAAATTCACAATAAAATCACACAACCCTACGGCCGTACAATGTATCATTAACAAAACCCTATGGCCGTATGTATTCACAAAACCCATGAAAACTTAGAGAGTAAATCAATTCATTTGAAGAGGCTAGGCATGGCGGATCAGGGAGAATACCCTTTTCTTTTGTTTTTCTATAAATATAAATATATTCTTTTTTCTTTTCCAAGCATACACAACTGGAAACTAATTCTATACATGGCCATTCGATTTTTCTACAGGAGGACAAGTTATTAATTGTTTCCAGGCTATTTTCCAAATACCCATCACAAACAATAATTTCTTATCGAAAATTCATTTGAAAACCACAAAGTCGATTTTCATAAGTAACTAGTAAAACCCATATTAGCCAAAACATTTTAATACAGAGATTTCAAGCTCAGAAGATGGTTTCACCATTTATTTTCCAAAAACCAAAGAAGAATGTAGAACCCACAAAAGATAACAATCTTTTTATCAATCAAAAACTAGGAGAACAACAGAGAAACCCTTGCCTATAAAATTGATTTGCTTTTGTTTGATTTGCCTCCAAATACCAAAAATTGAAACCCTAGTCAATTTGCTATGAGTGCTAAAGCTCTAACCCTAAAAAACACCAACACTTATCTGACAAAGAACTCCTCATTTATAATAAAGGGTTTTGAATAAAAATCGATTCCTCCATCACATGCAGGTGAAATTTTGGCAGAGTGTCTCCAAGATGGGAGCTCTAACTGCAAATCGAAATGCCAAACAAAACAAGACTCGTGTCTTTTCCCCCCAATCTCTCCATAAATCCCAAAAAAACCTAAGTCACATTTAGTTCCCCATCTCACAAAATGCCAAATGGATGGTTTGGAGAAGCCTCATGCCATCGTGGGTGGGGATTATTTTTAATCAGAAATAAAATATTCAACCAATAATTTAAATTCTTTCCCTAATCTGCATGAATGTCCACTAAAGTGGATAAAGGAATAATTAAAAACATTGACCACATTGTGGTACTCAATGCCATTTCATAATTGAATCCCAAACAAATAATATCTTTTGAAAAACCATGCCTTTACGGTATTCAATCACCACGTTATTATTTTTAAAGTCAATACCATTAAATCAAACCTTACTTTTCAACTCCATGGGTGTGGCAATATGCCCCCAATTTTCTAATAACAATAATATTAAAATAGGCCACAAATTAATGTTATAAATCCATTCAACCAACTTATAAGCCTTAGGGATTCTTTTTGCCAAAATATAACATCTCAAAAACAATTTTCGTAGTCCTGATATAATTATAACAATGACACTTCCCGAACTAGACAACGAAGTTCTGTAAAGAAACTTACTGCATTCAAAATACCAATAGGCGGTATTTAGTTATCTGAGTACTTAATTTTTAATTAAGTACTTAGATAACTAAGTATCGTCTAACCGTAATAATATTTAATTAATCAAATAAACATCCATTTTTCCATTTTCATATTTATTGGATTAATTAAATTGTCAAAAAGAAGGGATTAAGTAGAGGGATGTTACGGGAAAGTAGTTAAAGGTTGGAGGACACAAAGCATTTCCTCCCTATACTTCTTTATCTGTGGTGTCAGATCACCCAAAAAACCCCGACAGTACAAGATATCCTTCTATACTTTCTTTCTCAACATGGTTCAAGTGCACATGTTCCATCTACATTTTTCATTTGCGTACTTTACATTTACATGATTTTTACATACACATGCATCTTTTACACAGTGTTTTTACACATACATACTGTAATGAAATTACTTGTATAATTCAGATCATGAGCAAAAATATAACACCAAATAACACAATATTCCAGAATAATTATCTCAATATGTAATTAGAATAGCTTCGCCACTTCGAGGGGGCAACCTCCAAACCATACAATAATACTCAAATGCTCCAATGATGATGAATTACTACCTACAATCCCTATATATACTATTCATATGTTATGGCCATCACCAAGGCCGACCTACTAAGCATGAGAAAGTATAAATGATATAATAAAATGATATGGTAAGCCACAAGTCGGCTACTCATATCCTAATACAAGCAATAGGTTAAGGGCGTAGCATGCCCTTCCCCTTCAAAGAAACATTGTCCCCAATGTTGAGAAGCTCAGGTGTGCTGTTGCAGGAATGTCATATCTTCCCATGTTGCATCTTCATTGTCCATATTCTTCCACTTGATCAGGTACTCAATAATAACCCATGTCCTCAATCTTTTAGTGCATGTTTGAAGGATGCATTCAGGTTCCAAGATGACCCTCCCCTCCTCATCGAGCTCAAGTAACACTTTGGGTTGATACTCTCTATCCAATTACTTTCTTCAGGAAAGAAACATGAAAGACTGGATGTATTCTAGTTGATTGTGGAAGTTCTAATTTGTATGCTACAGTACCAATCTTCTACAATACTTGATAGGGGCCATAATACTTTGGTGAAAGTTTGTTATCCTTTTGTTGTTGTTTCAAAGAAATTTGCTTATATGGTTGTAACCGCACAAAAACCCAATCACCGACTTCAAAATGCCTTTCCGTGCAATGTTGATCAACCTATTACTTCATGCGGTTTTGTGCCATGACCAAGTTCTCCTTGAGACTAGAGAGGACCTCTTGTTGATATTGAATGTGTTCTTCTACTACTCTAACCTACGGTTTTCCTCTCAATGATGATGTGATGGATGGTGGATGGTACCCATAGAGTGCCAAAAAGGAGACATTTTAGATGAAGTATGGAAGGAAGTGTTATACCACCATTCTCGCAAGTGCGACCATTGGACCCATCTTGCTTGTTTATCGCGTAAAGCAACGAAGATATCCCTCCAAACACTTATTTACAACTTGTTTGCCCATCGATAGGGATGATAAGAAGAGCTACGAGCTAACTGAGTACCCAAACATGAGAATAAATCAGTCCAAAAATTACTAGTAAATATAGGGTCTCGATCACTTACTATAATCTTCGGTGTCCCGTGAAGCTTATGAATTGTGTCCATGAAGGCTGTTGCTACCATGCTTGCAGGAAATGGGTGTGCCAAGGCACAAAAATGAGCATATTTGGTGATTCTATCCACCACAACCATGATGACATTTTTCCTTGATTTAGGCAATCCTGTGATAAAGTCCATGGAAACCTCTTCCCACCACTAGCTAGGAATAGATAGAGGTTGTAGAAGACCTAGGGATCAAAGCTGTTTCACCCTTATTTTCTTTGACAAACCATGCATTCGCCACAAATTTTGGACATCCCCTTTGAGCCCTTCCTTAGAAGAAATCTTGTTTGACTCGATGATAAGTTTTCAAGAATCCAGAGTGCCCCCAAATGGACAAGAGTGAAGCTCAGATAGAATCCTATTTTTAAGAGTGGAGTTCTTACATAGGTATAATTTATCTTTATACCATAAAGCATCCCCTTTCAATACAATTTTTTTAGACATGCTTGGATCATTTTGGAGATTATGAATGAGGTTTTGTGTGGTTGGGTCATTTCTCCATTCAAACCTTGCCTCATCTATCCAGTCTTCTGTAATATGGATATGGCACATAACAAGGCTGCAGTTGAGTCATCTTTCCGCGATAGAGCATCCGCAACTACATTCTCCTTTCCTTTCTTATAGATAATCTCAAAATCATATCCCAACATCTTGGAGACCCATTTTTGTTGTTCTTCAAATGATAAACGCGCTGCTCTAAGAAGTATTTCAGAATATCATGATCTATCTTCACTTTAAAGTGTCTTCTATGAGATATGGTCTCCATTGCTTTACTACATGAAGTATGGCTAGCATTTCCTTCTCATAAGTCAGCTTGGAAAGATTATTACCTTTGAATTGACGGCTCAAAAAGGCAATAGGATTGCCTTCTTGCATGAGCGCCCCCATACCCACCTGATGCATCACATTCAACAATGAATGTTTTGGAAAAATCTGGAGTAGCCAAGATTGGAGTGGTGCGCATGGCCTCCTTTAGTTTCTCGAATGCTTTGGTTGCATCCTCACTCCAATGGAAGGAATCCTTCTTTAATAAACTGTGAGAGGTGCAACTATGCTTCCATAATGCCTTACAAATCTTCAGTAATAACCTGTAAGCCCCAAAAATCCACGTAGATTCTTTAGGGTTTTTGGAACCTTCCACTCCATCATGGCTTTGATCTTATTAGGATCCACTTTAACCCCTTCATGAGAGACAATGTGACCCAAATAGTCAACCTCCTTGAGTCCAAAAGAACACTTAGAGGGATTTGCATAAAGTTGATGTTGCTCAAGGGTGTCCAAAACATTATTTACATGATGCAAATGTTCCTCCCATGTTTTGTTATAAATTAATATATCATTGAAAAACACTAAGACAAACTTCCGCAGGAATGACTTAAAAATAGAATTCATCAAACTTTGAAATGTAGAAGGTGCATTTGTGAGTCCAAAAGGCATTACCAGGAATTCATAATGGCCTTCATGTGTCCGAAAGGTGATTTTATGAACATCCTCATCCTTGATTCTGATTTGGTGGTATCGAACGAAGATCAAGCTTTGTAAAATAAACAACACCATGCAAATCATCAAGCAAATCATCAATAACGGGAATAGGAAACTTATCTTTAATTGTGTACTTATTAAGTTCCTATAATCGGGACATATGCACCACATGTCATCTTTCTTCCATACCATCACTCTTGGAGAAGAATAAACACTCGACTATGGCGGATGATTCCTGCTTCCAACATCTCTTGTACAATCTTCTCGATTCTAGTCTTTTACACATATGGGTACCTATAAGGTCTGATGTTAGGTGGTTGAATTCTTGGTAATAACTGAATAGCATGATCATGATCTCTCTTTAGAGGTAAGCCCTTTGGTATATTTTTAAATACTGATAGAGTGTGCATCCAACACTACTTGCATAATTGATGGTATAATGTCCTTAGAATGATGAGCCTCCAATGAAAAGAGTTGTGCCATAAATCCCTCTGCACCCTTTTTTAGCATTTTGTGCATATGATGAGAACTTACTATTTGTGGAGACTTTTCTCTTAATCCTCTTAGCTCAAAAGTCCTTCCTTCAGAGTGAAATCACATGAACAAGTCTTGGAAGTTCATCTCAATGGTTCCCAAAGTGGTAAGCCATTGAACCCCTAACACAATGTCTTCTCCTCCCATGGAAATGGAATACATGGGACTATTTAGTATGTAATATCCATGGAAAGCTTAATCTATGGCATTTTCGAGAACAAGTAATAGTACCTCCATCAATGATCATTACTTGACATTTAGGAGTGGATAAATGAAATAGTTTAGGCGCATTGCTAACTTATGATTGATAAAGTTGTGAGTACTTCTTGAATCAATCAACACTTTGTGACCTCTCTTTTTTTAGGAATCCAACCACCTTTAGGGTGCGGGGGTGCTAATACCTAAAATTACATGGCATGAGATCGTTGGTGAGGATCTCCGACTCCTCCTGCAGCTCAACCAAGACCTCTGACTCTGCATCTTCATTATTCTCTTCATCTTCACTAGGCCCATCAATGTACAACAACTTATTTTCAACACATTTATGTATGGGTCCAAATTTATTGTCATAGTTAAAACATAACCCTTTTTCTCTTTTTTTCTTCAATTTGTTGAGGTGTCAATCTAAGCGGCCAAGGAGTCTTGGGGCAAGGTGTTGCGATCTTTAGTAAAAGTGAAATGTTGTCTCCTACTTGAAAAAATTTCTCCTCTGCCCTTCTTTCCATAATCATCGAATCAGAAACCTTATGAGGATTAAACATACACACCTCATGCTCAATGTGATCCTTAAGACCCCCAAGAAATAGGTCATTCAAATTCTCTTCAGTAATATTTTCCACCCGTAGAGAAAGGTTTTGGAAGTGATGAATGTAATCCTTAATAGATCCTGTCTGCCTCAACTTTGCTAATTGGCTGAAGTAATTATCTGACACACTAGAACTGTAGTGTAATTGCAACTCTTCAGTGAAGACTGTCCATGTAACATTAAGACCACTCTTCTACCTTTGAGCACATAACCATCGATACCATATGAATTGGTCAGGTTCGAGATACAAAGATGCCATGGTCACCTTTTGTCCTGATGGAATCTGATGTAGTTCAAAGAAATTATCCATTTGGTTGATCCAATTGAGTGGATCCTTTCCATCAAACTTGTGCATCTCCACTTTTGGAAACATAGTATGGGCCTGCAAAGTGCTCGTATTTGGATTGTGCACACTCGAAGATCCACTCTAGCTCATGTGTCTATTATGTTGACCTGAGGATCCACCTTGATTGACATAAGTATGATTACCCATCATATGCGTACTGAATTTTTACATGAAATCCTCCAATCTATGTCCAATCCTATCCACATCTTCTTTTCTGGCCACCCTAGATTCGAGGTCTCTCAGGTTAAACTCAAGTTGGCTTACTTTATGGTCTGTCAAAGTAAACCCTAACCCTGAGGAATCTATAGTTATATCTTCTGTCTCCAAATCCTCAACTACTATCTCATCCTTTTCTGGTGTTTTACCTAGAGTGATGGGATTCTTTTTTCCCCTTGTGGAAGGCCCCGCCATGATGCCCCAAAATAGTAGGATGTAGGGATCATGGTCAAATTTTAGGGTTTTGGATTTCAATAAGAATTCGGCCAAATATAAAAAAACTTAAAGAACAAACCCCAAATAATTTATTTTTTTCTTTCCGAAAATTTAACAAATTTGAAAAAATTCCACAATTTGCACCCTAGGGAGTGATTTTATGAAAAACCCTAAATTTGTAATAACTTTTGCAAAATAAATCAAAAAAGTCTAAAATTTTCAAGGAACCTTACTTGAAATGTTTTTCAACTCTGGTAAAAATATCTCCCACCAATTCACTTTTTTCGCAATATATGGTGGAAACAAAAATTAGGGTTTTTGCCCTAATTTTTGGCCCAGATTGCAGCTCTGATACCACTTGTAATGAAATTACTTGTATAATTCAAATCATGAGCAGAAATATAACACCAAATAAAACAATATTCTAGAATAATTATCTCAATATGTAATTAGAATAGCTTTGCCACTTCGAGGGTGACCTCCAAACCATACTGATAATACTCAAATGCTCAAATGATGATGAATTACTACCTACAATCCCCTATATATACTATTCATATGTTATGGCCATCACCAAGGCCGACCTACTAAGCATGAGAAAGTATAAATGATATGGTAAGCCACAAGTCATCTACTCATATCCTAATACAAGTAATAGGTTAAGGGCGTAACACATACATATATATTTGACTACTTGATAGTTTTCTCCTTGCAGTCTAGCAATATTAAACAAACAGTCAAATTGGGGACAACAACAACAACAAAACTTCAGGGAGCACACTTCACATACTAACCATGCAAGTACATCACATCAACACCTACACGCACGTTTTCACCCTAGGTTCGTTCTCATCACTATTTTATGCATTTTCATCTTTAGTTTCCACAATCCATCATATTTTTGTCATTCCACGCTTTGTCTAGTCCTTGACACACCTTATTCATCGATCTACATGGTTTTTTTAGATTGTTTAACGCTTTTGACCAGAGCTTAGAACCGGGGGGTTCTTGGGTCCCCTCCCTTAACAATGTCCACTTGCTAGATATAACAATTTCAACATAATCCTACGATGCAATCGATCAAGCCGAGGCGAGTCTTTGAACCACCATCCTAACCACCAGCCGTGCCAAGCCGAGACTACCACCGCTAGGAGAAGAGAAAATAGACTCCACCGCTTGATGATGTTAATACCACCACCACCACAAAGAACTACCGCCAAGCCAACTCACCAATGCAAACACAACCAAGGACATTTCACCAGAGCCACCATCCTAGCCACCAACGTGATCAGCTAGTCTGGTCTACCACCGCTAGAGAAGAGCACCGGTCACAACCATCGGTGATGTGACAACCAGCCACCACCGATAACCACCCCCAAAGGGGATCGCACCTGCGAGGTTTGAACCTGGGTGGATCCAAACCCAATCGTCCGTCTTAACTGATCCACCCAAACCCCATTGACGATCTACATGGTTATTAGGTATGAATCTCCATCTACTTTATGTTACCGAAATTTCCACTCACCAACGTAAAGTGGGGAAAATGTAGACACAAAATCATGCACTTTAGACATTATTTAGTCCCGGTCTCATACTACTATTTATAGGGTTTTTGAGTGAAGAAAGTACTAATTAACCCTTATCTCTTAGCCATTTTTATTTGATTTCTATTGTCATTCCTGACCTCCACCACACACATGCCTAGTCGGTTCAGTCATCTTCCATCATTTTAGCCTTGGTGGGCACCCAAACTAGTATTAGGCGCTCATGGGTGCCCTGGTCCCACTAGGGGCGCTAGTCCATTTAAACTCTCCCGCCACTTTTTGGGCTCTTTCTAGCCATTTGAGGTCTTTATCTTTTTGGTGGTCACCATTTTGGGGTTAATTAGATCAAGAGAACCCTATAAATATAAACTTATGAGACCATAATGAGGGACTTAGTGTCATCACTACTATCATCCATTTAGAGTTGCATCCATCTATTACATTAGACATCACTTGCATCCACATTGCTCCATCGAAGGCACAAGACTAGGTCATCTGCATCACACACAACATGGGGAGGATTCTATTATATTCCATGCACACATTTTATTACATTTTCTACATCTAGTTATTGCTCACTACTTCACAAAGTGTGGTGACACAAGATCACCTAGGTCACACTCACCAGGAACTACATTTGGGTCCGAAATGTAGTGCAACACTAAGTTAGTAAGCCCCTTTGTTGTGGCGGCTAAGGTCGGTCGACTCATTCATTTGCATGTTTCTTTTTAGGGTTTTGATACTTCTTTTGGTCTTTACATCATCTTGGGTTATTGTGACATTCGGTATGGGCACCTTTGAATCTAATGTGAAAACAACGAGGGTTCGGACCACCTCCCAACCCTATGAGATTTAGTTTGATTTTTACACAGACGGGGTGCCCTGTTTTTAGACGAGCACTCGTGGACACCCCGGTCCCTCTCCACGTGCTCCAGTCCAGCTAGATACTCCAGATCCATCCTTTTTGGAGATTCTACATGATCGTTCCCACTTCCAGATTTCTCGATCAACTTTGCGAACCAATCTCGCAAGCATATTCTATTAAATTTGAGTTCTTTCCTCTTCTTCCTTGCACACTAGGGTTTTAATTTTATTACATTAGTTCTTCATTTTGCATTTATTTACATGTGTTCATAGCTTAGATTAACTAGTGCATATATTCCACATTTTAGTTAATCAACATCTAGCACATTCATACAAGAGGACAATGAGGATGTATTGATCTGGGGTACACTTTGCATGGGAGGAGTTCATTCTATTCCATCCCACACTTTTTGCATATTTGGGACGATCTAGATCTAGCTTTGTTATCATTGTGCAACTTGAACAAGCGCAACCTAGGGCATGAGATACATAAAAAGCAAGCACACGAATAACTACATAGAGTCGAGATGTAGTGCAACGCTTGGTCATAAGTTCACTCTTTGGGTGACCATCGACATCGATCGAACTCCATATTCTACATCTTTTTATTAGATTTGATGTGGTTTGTGGGCATGTGCAGTAGTCATTTGTTTTGTAGGTTTGCAAGTGCAATCAAGAATTAACAATGAAATTAGAGCGAGTAACAACAAAGACCTTCCGACCTAAAAAGGCCAAGTTATGAGCATTTTAGCATACGCATGCATCCATAACATTAATTAGTGTCTAGGGTGCTCCTCTCCTCCCTGGAGGCGCTTATGTCTGTACATTCCTAGGTTTCTTAATTATCAACGAGCCTTTGTGATGTTGTCTCAGTGAGATACACAATCCCGATCATTCCCAGGTTGCACAAAATCAACTAAGTCATCATCCCTTTCTCATTTTTTTAGGGTTTTACATTGTTGAATGTTTAGTGTTTGCACATTATTGTATTTAATTATATGAATATCATTTGTTACAACAAGTTACTCTGAAATAAGATTTAATTCAAATTAGATTAAATCGAGTCTCCATGAAAAAGAGGGAAGAACTCAAATATGGAGCGTTCCTCTAGGTAGATTTTTCAACTCTCCTCAATTGGACATGCTCTTTACCCACAACAACACAAGGTTTGAATATAATGTCCATTATTGGCTGTAATTTTTGTTATAATTGCTCTTCACATTGTATTAGTTGGGTTTACAAATTTTGTAAACCTTTATACCTATATCTACTTGAAATTCATTCTTTTGAAATCTCACTTGCCATTTTTAACAATGTTTTGTATGTTTTCGTTTGAGTACGAATCTATCTTTGCATTTTGTTAAGTTGTAAAGACAAGACAATAGAGCCCTTAATCATGTGAGCAAAGTTAATTTTGTTTCATTTTGTTTCACATATTAATGTTTAATTTCCTTTCATTTTAATTCACAAATTAATGTGCGAGGAAAAACACAATTAAAATAATCATGACCCTTTAAACATTTTTGTACTCTAAAATACTTATAAATTTTTGAAATAACTATCACATGTCATGACTTGTATATTTAAGTGTCATTTTTATATAGATTTGTATGTAAATTATATTAATATGTATAAATATATATTAAAATAATTAAATAAAAACAAAGTATTTGGTATAAATAACATTGTTTTGTATTTTTGAAGAACAATATTGGAAAATGGCCATCACCTAAAGTTTTTAGACAAACATAGGTGGCCATCAAATTTAACTCTTTGGTTAAAGACATCCGACTTTATTTTGAATTAGATTTTAACAACTTAAACAAATATATCCACCATTGAATATTGTTTTAAAATTAAAGTCAACCATTTACATAGTGCATTAATATTATATTTTACTTTATTTTAAAATTAAAACTAAATCTGCGCCTACATTCCCTCTAATAATAGTGTCGTTACACTTTCATCACCTCTTGTCCTCCTATAATGCCTCACTTTCACTCCTTAAACTTTGACTTTTTCCTCACCTCCCATCAATGTCTCCTAGCCGCACACATGAATAAAAGCAGAGCAACCTTTGGGATGGAGCCAACTTTACTTATGTCAATAGGGCTATTTCCCTTGTTTGGCTCACATGACAACTAAAAAAAACAAAATCCCAACCCATAATATTCATATGGCAATTTATGACTAGTTGGATTAATACTAGAAAAGACCGATTTAACATAAATGTGAAGCAGGACACTGGCCGCACTTCATGTGGCGAAGCACTATACAAAAAGAGTTGTCGAGGGCATGAAGCGCACTAGAGTGGGCTTTTTCACTCCATGTGTGTAGCCTATCCATTGCACCGTTTAGCATTACGATGGCCTAACATATCCTTTTCCTATGTCAACGCGTCAACAACCGACTCTACAATTCTCTCTTTCTTCCAAAGTGCATTCACACTTGATCTAATCGGCCGACATCTCATGTGTCCAACATCACGCAATGACTATCTTCCTCGGAAGTGAAGATTACATTGGAAGCTTTCACATAGGTTCAACATGTCGTGCCAACTTGAAGCCGAGTACACCTTCCTCGATCACACCCCGATGAGGTGTCATCACTACTTCAACTTTGACTTCTTTTCCACTTAATTGACTCATGTAAAGCGCGTTAGAATATACATGTTCATAGTTAACATCGAGGTGCCAGTGCGGTGACCATCCACTCATAGGCACGTGCATACTTCCTTAGACATCATCCCTGTTTCAAAGCTCTCGATTTAACACGGGTTGTGAGTAAAAGGACATACTACCTAGTTGGGTTTGACGCATGTCTTTTTCATTTGATGGGATGTCATGTAAAAAAAAGTCTATGCACTCTACGAGGATTTCATTTAGAAAGAAGCAGTCGGGGGTGCAAAGCAGTCTGCATTCTTTGGAAGCACCCAACAATAATTGTGACTATGATCTTTTACCAACGCAAGCCATCGGAACCACTAAACAACTATACATTTGCTTTATTTTTTCCACTACACATAAAATTTGAAGCCTCAAACATGGGGCATGCAACTGCGCATCCGAATCCACCTTTTCTTAATGTCATTCCATTCCTCCCCTTACTCCTCCAAACCCTAACACTTGCTCATGGACGCATATTCTCAATTTTTTTGTTCCATTCCATGCATCGTTTGAATCCTCAGGACATTAACAAATTGAAGCTTTATAGCTTAAATGTATCAATGTTAATGGGGTTGTTTATATATATATATATATATATATATATATATATATATATATATAGTGAGGGGTTATGATGAAGTTGTGGAGAAAGAAGTAATTCCCTACTTATATTTAATCACAACCTTTTTAGCATTTTTGAGTGTCGACCTATTATCCATATTTCGCCCCCCGGGCAAAATATTGGATCAACCACGACCCCACACAGAAAGAATAAGAGAAAACATGTTTAAATCCTGCAAACTAGTTGTAGAGGGACTCTATAATGGAATTGCGGGGCCTGCGAAAGTTTAAACGACCCTGTGCATGAGAAGAAAGAGAAGAAATGACTCTGTCACGCGAATCTATGTCTTAAATCTATTTGACAGACTCGGGCAGGCTCTAAAATAAAAAATGGGGAAAAGGTCAGCGTTTGAGCCCGAGTCAAAGCCAAAGCAGGGAGTCAAAGGAAAAGGTGAAAATTTTCCTTTTGTCAAAAAGGGCACAAAGGAAAATATGGAAGCGCATCTCCCTAGCCAACCAAAGAGTGCCACGTGTCCAAGCGGAGCTTCGGGGCCGCGAGGGTTTTCTGCATTTTGCATTTTGTGGAAAAAGGGAAAAAGATAAATTACGGACCCGCGAACCTGATTTTTTCCCTAATCTGGCTACCACGTGTCCCATATGTAAAGGGGGACCCATTTTTCAAACCGCTGCCCATTTCAAAGCTGTTTCTTGCCCATTTATACGGACTCGATATAAACTTGAAGGGCATATCTTTCGACTCAGGGCTCGAAATATCTTTAGGCCTTATCATTTTTAGGGCCACTGGTAGGTGAACCATGGAGAAACATCTTTAGGCCTTTAATAGAGAATATGATTTTCTCACTCGAGATCTAATTCGATTCGATTCGCCATTCTTCAACACGCCGGAAAGACAAAGGGAGCAGAATCGCCAGATTTGGGGTGGATTTGAAAGTGTAGTGCCCACATTTTTATAGCTCGATTACTTGTTGCTCCTTTACTCATAGACATGTTTTGATAGAGATTTGTTATATTTAGACATTACATTAGGAGATTTGATCTGATTAGGCATGTATGGACATTTAGGCGTATAGCGCCGATTCAACTTGATTACTATGTTGTTTGCATTATCTTATGATGTCATGGATACTAATTGATATGATGTTGTTTTAGGAACGTAGTTATATTGATGGTTACTCAGTTTGTTGCATGTTGAGATTCTATGGATACATGTCATTTTATCATTGTAACTAACTTATGGCGAACTATGTATAGTTGTGCACGTTGTCGCACTTTCGTTACCAGAAAGATGAAATGATATTCTAGAATTCATTGTTATCTTGTTTAGTAGTTAATTTATATTTTATCAGATAGGTGTGTTTAATGTGTGCAATGAGTGTGCAGGTGACAAGTCACAGGAGAACATGGATTCAGGCCACTACGCAACTTTGCACAAGCAACCCACGAGCTAAGTCCTAGCCATGTTTATTGCTTGAGGCCTTAGCGTTATAATTATTGGTTTGGGCACCATGGGTGACCCTCATTTGTAATGTAATATGTCTTGTAATTATTAATTTGCTTAGGGTGTTTTAGTTTGTGTTGTAAACTTGTTTTAGGAATTAATGACCCCACTTGCATTAAGTTTTGATTTAGATTAATGATGTAATTAATTTAGAGGGTTTAGGGTCACATGTGAACCCTTGGGTGGTCCCCACACCCTCTACCCTTGTGCCAAATTTTGCCAAACCCGAAATTGGGTTATTTTGGGCATTTTTAGGGACCCCTTTTTAGTTTGGGAGTTCCCTTATCATAAAAATGAGCCCTTGGACCCTACCTAATAGGTAGGGGGCTTATTTCCAAGGCTAGAGGGAGTTTCCCTCCCTTTTTGCCTCTTGTTTGGTCACATCCATGTAAGGGGTGTGGATTAGAGTGCTTGTTAAAAGTTGCACTAGAGTTGTCTTGTTATCATTTAGAGTAATTTGGGAGAAGAGGGCTAAAAGGTATTTTACCCTTTCTCTCTTTTGTTTTGGCATCTTTGACCTTGAGGGAGGAGAGGGGTGACACATGTCACCCCCTCATTTGTGAGGATTTTTGCTTGTTCCTCTTCAAATTCCCCTTCATGGGAAAAGAAGAGAACTTCTTTTTGGAGATTTTGCTTGGATGCTTGTGTGATTTGGAGCTAGAGGTTGCTTGGGTCAAGGAGTGGAGAAGTTTGAAGTTGGAAAGCTTTTTGGAGAGCTTTCTTTGAGGTAGGCTCTTAAGTCTTATTGCATGTGTTGTATTCATATTAGTTGTTAGATTGTTTACTTGAAAATGTTATTGTTGCATGTGGATTTTGGTTATTGTTTGCTTGTTTTACTCCCTCCATCATATGGCATGATGGAGTTTTGGAGTTTGTGGGGGAAGAGAGAGGGATTTTTCCCTCTCAATCCTCAAGGCTTGATGGACAAGCCTTGTAGGATTTTAGTGACTCCCCTCAAATGGCTTGAGGTGGGGATGGTGATTCATTTGGCTTGAATCTCCTTCCCCATTCTTGGTAAGGAAACCCCTTTGGGGTTTGAAAACCCTTCCAAGAAGGATTTGGTGAAAGGGTGGAGGGATAAGGAGGGTTTTAAAATGAAATAGGAGAAATAAGGAGGGTATGGAGATCTTGGTATTGTGCTTATATTTTTGGTTATAACTCTTGGAGAACTCCTCTCCTCTCTTCCCCATTGGTTTTAGAGGTAGAACTTGGGTTCTCCTCTTTTCATCTTGTAAAACTTGGAGTCTTGTTTTATACTTGTTTTGTTTTCATGTGAATGTATCATTGTTTGTTCACCCTCACTCTTGTGCAAGTTGTGGTTAGTTTGTCCTCTTTCCCATGGGCTTGGGGGAGGCTAGCATGCATCCCAACCTTGGGAAAGGCATGTAATGATGCCTATGGTTGGGTGGTAAACAAGCTTCTTCTCCTTGTTGGTTTTCTTGAAAGCATGTGCATTTGGATCTCAAGATGGAAGTGGGATGTTGGTTGGAGCTCTTTATCATCTTCATTCTATTGTGGACATTACCTCTTGTCTCTTGAAAAGAATGGTTTAGTGGAAGCTTCATTATTGTAAAAACCTCCTTTGTATTTGGAGTCATATGTAAACTAGTATCCCTTTTGTTGTAAAATCTCCCTTTTTCTATTTAAAGATTACTTTTAAACTTGAGTAAGATTAAGTTAGCAATCCCTTTTGTCCTTGTAAAGGAGCTTTCAAATTTAAACCTTTCTTAAGTAGTTGGTGTATCTTTGAAGAAACAATGTGAAGTGAGTTTTGAACTTCTTGAAAAGAAAAGCTTGTATTAGATGCTCTTCTTTTATAAAAATGTGATGTAACTCTTAGTTTGGCATTTTGAAGAAAGGATAAGTTTATTTGAAAAGTAATTTTTGTGAAATGAGTGGTCTTTAAAAAGATATAAACTTGTTTAGATTTCATTGAAAAGAAAGTTTATTTATTGGAAAGATGTGAAAAAAAAAGGAATAGCATTTCTTTGTTGAGAATCTTATGTCTTTTAAAAAAAAAAAACCAGATTTGAATAGTATGCTCATTTGCAAAATTTATTAGCAAATCAGTCTTTCTCTCTTTTAAAAACAGCTTTTTGCTATTTTCTTTACACAAATTTGTTAATCATTTAATTGTGAATAGTGGAGAATATTAAGTTCATTTTGCATCAAATAATAAAATTACACAAAAAAAAATTTGAACTTTTTTATTTTAATTGAACCACTCATTGTGTAAAAAGTTATTGTATTCAAAATTAACACATCTATAGATTTTTATTATTAGTGGCTTATAAAATAAATATATATTGTTGTATATATATATGAAAATATGCTTATTATGAATATATATATATATATATATATATATATATATAATAAAAAAAAAAAAAAAAGTTTGTGTTTTAAAACGAAAAAAAAAAAAAAAATTTGGGTGGGAAGGGTTCGGACTCCCCCCACCCGACGCAAAACCTCCCCCCTGCCCTGCAAAACGGCTACACACCCCACTGTATGTTTCCCCCTCACGCCCCACTACTGCTGCTGCACACCTGCCTCCCTGACCTGACCTCCCATCGGCACCCCCACCCCCCCTCATGCCGCCCTCCACACACCCTCTGCCCTGTCCCGGGCCTCCCTCCCCCTGCTGCCACCCAACTCGCCCGTGACTATCCCTCGCCCCCCCATTTTGCACCCTTCTCCAAGCATAACCCCCTCTCATCCCTCTTAGAATGCCACCCCCTCCATTTTCATAACCACAAAAAAATATGTGTGTGTGTGTGTGTGTGTGTGAATAAAAAAAAACTAAAAGAAAGAATACAATTCTTATTTATTGTATGAATCTTACAAACAAACACAAAAAAAAAAATTGGTTTAACAAAACTCCATAGCTCCCCAACAACCAGTAAAAAACCAAACAAAACAAAATGAGAAGAGAAATGAAAAAAAGAAGAAAATAACAAAGAGAAAGTTAGGGCAACATTAGGGTCAAATTTGAAATCAAGGGTCAGATTTGATTTGACTAGATTAGATCTAAAGGCTCATGTTTAATCCTACCCACTTAAGTCATGAGCTTTTTATTATGGATTTAGAGATATTATTAAAGGAGGGTGTGTGGACAAATATTTTAAAAAGGGGAAAACAAATCAATTTTAAAAGATGTGTGTATTTATTTGATAACTTTAGTAAGTCTAATTGAATTAGGTAATTAATTTGTTTAGGGGCTAATAATGCATTTGATTTTTTTAATATGATTAAATTATTATAATTAAATAACGTGGGGGAGACGGATTAAGCGAATATAATTGTAGTAGTTTTGCTCACATTTTTTTACAAAAATAAAAAAAAATAACCTAAAATATTAGTTGGACATTTGTATAGTTTTCCCATTTCCGAGGCGGGGCACTACATTTGGTATCAGAGGAGAGGTTCGCACACGCGGACACTCTGGGTAATTAATTAAAATAGTTAACGGTAATTTTAATAACATTAAATTAAATAAATGAATAAAAATAATTAGTTAAAAATCATCTCGCAACCATTAAATTTTTAATTAATAACTTCTTCGCTCACCTCGTGCACAGGATGGCACCCAAGAGGGGACGATCAACTAGAGGCTTGGGGCATAGTGCACCTACATGGGAGCCGCCAATACCCGAATTTGGGCCTCAGATATTAGAGGTCCTACAACAGCTGATAGGTGTTGTGGAGTAGTGGCTTCCACCACCGTAGGAGGCGAGAGAGGAGATACCATTGGGATACGAGGAGCCGATAGGTGAGAACGCGCATTCAGAGCCGCCAGAGCACGATACACCGAGGTGGGAGAGGTCACGTAGCCCTTCTGTTCATCACGAGAGGGTAGTCTCGTGTCGTCGTAGCCGCTCACACAATCTCGAGGGACCATTTGGGGATAGGCGATACCCTTTTCACCTATTGGACTACATCGCCAGGATCGAGATACAGGCAGTGTGATCAGGATCTTCTTCACTTGCAGCCGCCCACCTACATCGGCTCTACAGATGGCTTTGGGGTTGAGTCATGGCTCCTTAGCTTGGATAGTTGCTTTGGCTTGCACTCTTACGAGAGCAATGTCAAGGCAAGGTTCGCCATACACCTCCTCCGAGATGCAAGCAGGCATTTGGTGGAGGAATGAGGAGCGTAAGCTCCATCTGACTCGAGAGATAGTGACCTGGGAGATGTTCGAGGAGTGATTCAGGGCTTGCTATATGTCAGAGCATTTTGTGCAGAAGAGGATTGATGAGTTTCATGACTTACGATAGGGATCTGGCACAGTAGCACAGTATGAGAGTAGGTTCCTGGATCTTCTACAGTATGTGGACTACCTGCAAGATGAGAAATTACAGGTTAATAGGTTTATTCGAGGCCTTAATGCAGATATAGCAGGAGCAGTTAGGATGTTATCTCCTCCCACACTTGAGAAGGCCATTGAGAAGGCCTACTTAGCTAAGGAGAATAGGACCAAGGCACAGGAGCACCGAGATAGAAACAAGAGAAAGTTTCAGGAGAGGATACATAGGCCTTTCAGAGTTAGAGGTCATGGGGTACAACACCACCCCCTAGAGGAGGATTCTGGCCTCCGCCAGTAGCCACGAGGGCTCCACCACACCGCGCGTGACAGACACAACAGCAGAGGGCCACCCACAAGCAGGGGGCTGAGAGCAGACACAGGGTTTTTAGAGAGGTGGTTCTAGAGGAGTTTTGGTGGAGCCAGGGATAGGACATGGTACTCAGCAGGCACATCCATCTTGCACGTGTGATCTGCTAGGGTTGGACCGAGGATCAGTACACTAGAGTATGGAGGGACCCCATCTCAGAGGGGTACAGGAGGATGTTTCATTTGTGGATCTCCTGATCACTATGTGTGTATGTGCCCGCACAAACCCAATACCATGGATACACAGAGAGCCGCTAGATTTGAGTAGACGGTGGGTGACGTGGGATGCCATCGTGTATATGTAGCGGTTGACAATCACCAGGCCGAGCATCAGGCCACAATCATTAAGACGACATGTACTATCGGGGTATTTTTGTCTCAAGTAATTTTTGATTCAAGTGCTTGATTCTTTTATATCACCTTCTATAGTGGACCAGTGTGGGCTAGTGGTGGCTAGGCAACCAGATAGTTGGCAGGTTGAGTTGGCCTCTGGGGCCAAACTCATCATGGAATCGTATGTGGAGAGTTGCGTACTTGATTTAGGAGCCTTCTCCACTACACTTGACCTCCGAGTTATCCCTCTAGGATCTATCAGGTAGTTTTGGGTATGGATTGGCTCGAGGCTCATCGAGCTAAGGTGGATTGTAGAAATAAGGTCATTGAGTGTCAGGATGATCTTGGGAGTGTAGTTATGATTTAGGGATGAAGAGGCCTATCTCTTTGCGCATGATCTCTAGCTAAGCAACTCAAGTAGAGCATGCGTAAGGGTTGTCAATTATTTGCTATCACCATCAGTGACCGATTAGAGAGCACTCCAGAGCACTCACCCTTAGATGATCATGCAGTTTTGAGGGAGTACGCAGATGTGTTTCCAGGTGAGCTTCTAGGGTTACCACCCCATAGAGAGGTGGATTTCACCATTGATTTAGTACTAGATTTGCACTGGTTCTAGGGAACCCTATCGATGACGACTCCAGAGCTTCATGAGCTCAAGATTGAGTTAGAGGAGTTATTAGATAAGGGTCTCATTCACCCTAGTGTATCTCCTTGGGGAGTGCCAGTCATATTTGTGAAGAAGAAGGATGGTTCTCTCAGGCTTTGTGTTGACTTCAGGAAGCTCAACAAAGTCACAATAAAGAACCGTTATCCGCTCCCTAGGATTGATGACTTGTTTGATCAGATGGGGAGCGAGAGTATTCTCCAAAATCGATCTCAAGTTAGGATACCATCAATTGCGCATTTTAGATGCAGACATTCATAAGACAATGTTTCACACACGTTATGGGCATTATGAGTTCACAATTGTTCCATTTGGATTGACCAATGCCCTAGTTGTCTTCATGAGCCTCATGAATGGAGTATTTAGGACATTTATGGATCACTTTGTTTTAGTGTTCCTTGATGACATATTGATTTATTCTCGTTCCGAGGAGGAACATGAGGAGCATTTGAGATAGGTACTTCAGGTTTTGAGAGAGTAGAAGTTGTATGGGAACTTGGAAAAATGTAGCTTCTTTCAGATAGAGATTCAGTATTTGGGTCATATCATATTAGGTGAGGGTATCGCAGTAGATCCCTCTAAGATATGGGGATCATGGATGGCCACACACCCACATCGATTCGAGGTGAGGAGTTTCATGGGTTTAGCAGGGTATTACCGCAGGTTCGTACATGAATTTTCTAGGATTGCTCACCCTATCACTTCTCTTCAGAGGAAAGGGAAGAAGTTTGATTGGTTAGAAAAGTGTGAGCAGGCCTTTTAGTTTCTTAAGGAAAGGTTAACCACGGCGCCCATCTTAGCAGTTCTAGACCCGACAGAGGATTTTGTTGTTTGTACTGATGCATCACTAGAGGGTTTGGGAGTAGTTCTTATGCAAGAGCATCGGGTTATTGCATTTGAGTCTCGTAAGCTCAAGGACTACGAGCTTAATTACCCTACTCATGACTTGGAGCTTGCAGCAGTTGTTCCATGCACTTGTGCGTTGGTGACATTTCCTTTTGGGTAGACCTTTCATTTTGAGGACAGATCATCATAGTTTACAGCATATCTTCTCACAACCGAACCTCAACGCTCATCAACGAACGTTGGATGGAGTTCTATGTGAGTATGACATGGAGGTGTAGTATATCAAAGGAAAGGAAAATGTTGTTGCAGATGCACTTAGTAGATGATGACATGTGCTTGCTTCTTTGACACTTCAGTCAGATTTGAGAGGTAGGATTCTTGAGCACCTTCCAGAGGACAAATTTTATGAGGGAGCTAGATAGATGTTGGAGTCACAGGGTTCATTAGAGGGCAGATATTCTGGGTGTGTTTTAGAGATAGATGGTTTACTTCAGTTCCATAGGCGCATCTACGTGCCTAAGGCGGTGATCTACGTAGCTTCATCCTCACAGAGGCTCATCGAGCTCCATATGCAACACATCCAGGAGTGAAGAAAATGCATGCTGATATGAGGGAGTTATATTATTGGCCAAGTATTCGACGGACATAGCAGATTTTGTTACATGTTGCCTTGAGTGTCAGAGGGTTAAGGCAAGAGCATTCTCATCCCACAGGAATTTTACATCCTCATGATATTCCGAGTGGAAATGGGATGTGATTTCCATGGACTTCATAGTCAGACTCCCTATGTCTTCTTATCATCATGATGCCATTATGGTCATCGTGGATAAGTTGACCAAGGTTACGCATTTTCGCCAACCAAGGTCACCTATAATGCACAGGCCATCGCCAAAGTATTTATGGAGGACATTGTTAGGTTACATGGGATTCGAAGACCATCATCAATGACAGGGATACCATCTACACTTCAGTTTTCTGGACTTCCTTTCAGACTGCTCTGGGTACTCAGATTAATTTCAGTTCAACTTATCATCCAGAGATAGATGGATAGACAAAGAGAGTTAATCAGGTGTTGGAGGACATGTTGAGGATGTATGTGATGGACCAGCAGAAGAAATGGGAAGATTATTTACATTTAGTTGAGTTTGCTTACAACAAAAACTATCATAGTTCCATTGGTATGGCTCCTTACAGGCTTTGTATGGACGACCTTACAAAACACCTTTGAGTTGGGACAGACTAGATGACAGGATTATTCTGGGACCAGCTTATCTACAGGATTTAGAGCAACAAGTTGTTTTGATTAGACAACATCTTGAGTAGGCTAGAGCATGCCAAAAGGCGTATGCAGACACCAAGAGGATTGATCGTCATTTCTCAGTGGGTGACAAAGTCTTCTTGAGAGTTCATCCGCATAAGAGTTTGATCCATTATGGAAAGGGTTCTAAGCTATCACCTCATTTTGTGGGGCCTTTTGATATTTTAGAGGTCATGGTCCAGTTGCCTATCACCTAGCTTTGCCACCACATCTTGCATGAGCCCACGATGTATTTCATGTTTTTGTACTACGTAGATATGTACTAGATGTTTCTCATGTTTTGGATTGGTCGGCATTACAGGTAGAGGATGGAGGACAGTGGAGACTGGAGCCCGTACGCATACTGGAGCACAGGAGGTTGGCCCTTCGGGGTCGAGACTTGGACTAGGTTAGAGTGCAGTGGGACCGTATGATGAGACAACAACTACCTGGGAGGATGCGACACCTTTGAGGGCTAGATATCCCTATCTCTTTCAGTGACTTCCAGGAGGAAGTCTAATTTTAGTAGAGGGGGATGTAGTGCCCACATTTTTATAGCTTAGTTACTTGTTGCTCATTTACTCATAGACATGTTTTGACAGAGATTTGTTATATTTGGACATTACATTAGGAGATTTGATTTGATTAGGCATGTATGGACATTTAGGCGTATAGCGCCGATTTAGCTTGATTACTATGTTGTTTGCATTATCTTATGATGTCATGGATACTAATTGATATGATGTTGTTTTGGGAACGTAGTTATATTGATGGTTACTCAGTTTGTTGCATGTTGAGATTCTATGGATACATGTCATTTTATCATTGTAACTAACTTATGGTGAATTATGTATAGTTGTGCATGTTGTCACACTTTCGTTACTCAAGAAAGATGAAATGATAGTCTAGAATTCATTGTTATCTTGTTTAGTAGTTAATTTATATTTTATCGGACATGTGCGTTTAATGTGTGCAATGAGTGTGTGGTGACAGTCATAGGAGAATGTGGGACTCAGGCCAGCTACGTAACTTTGCACAAGCAGCCCACGGGCTAAGTCCTAGCCATGTTTATTGCTTGAGGCCTTAGTGTTAGAATTATTGGTTTGGGCACCATGGGTGACCCTCATTTGTAATGTAATATGTCTTGTAATTATTAATTGTGCTTAGGGTGTTTTAGTTTGTGTTGTAAACTTGTTTTGGGGAATTAATGACCCCACTTGCATTAAGTTTTGATTTAGATTAATGATGTAATTAATTTAGAGGGTTTAGGGTCACATGTGAACCCTTGGGTGGTCCCCACACCCTCTACCCTTGTGCCAAATTTTTCCAAACCCGAAATTGGGTTATTTTGGGCATTTTTAGGGACCCCTTTTTAGTTTGGGAGTTCCCTTATCATAAAAATGAGCCCTTGGACCCTACCTAATAGGTAGGGGGCTTATTTCCAAGGCTAGAGGGAGTTTTCCCTCCCTTTTTGCCTCTTGTTTGGTCACATCCATGTAAGGGGTGTGGATTAGAGTGCTTGTTAAAAGTTGCACTAGAGTTGTCTTGTTATCATTTAGAGTAATTTGGGAGAAGAGGGATAAAAGGTATTTTACCCTTTCTCTCTTTTGTTTTGGCATCTTTGACCTTGAAGGAGGAGAGGGGTGACACATGTCACCCCCTCATTTGTGAGGATTTTTTTAGTTCCTCTTCAAATTCCCTTCATGGGAAAAGAAGAGAACTTCTTTTTTGAGATTTTGCTTTGCTTGTGTGATTGTAGAGGTGATTGGGAGCTAGAGGTTGCTTGGGTCAAGGAGTGGAGAAGTTTGAAGTTGGAAATCTTTTTGGAGAGCTTTCTTTGAGGTAGGCTCTTAAGTCTTATTGCATGTGTTGTATTCATATTAGTTGTTAGATTGTTTACTTGAAAATGTTATTGTTGCATGTGGATTTTGGTTATTGTTTGCTTGTTTTACTCCCTCCATCATATGGCATGATGGAGTTTTGGAGTTTGTGGGGGAAGAGAGAGGGATTTTTCCTCTCAATCCTCAAGGCTTGATGGACAAGCCTTGTAGGATTTTAGTGACTCCCCTCAAATGGCTTGAGGTGGGAATGATGATTCATTTGGTTTGAATCTCCTTCCCCATTCTTGGTAAGGAAACCTCTTTGTGGTTTGAAAACCCTTCCAAGAAGGATTTGGTGAAAGGGTGGAGGGATAAGGAGGGTTTTAAAATGAAATAGGAGAAATAAGGAGGGTATGGAGATCTTGGTATTGTGCTTATATTTTTGGTTATAACTCTTGGAGAACTCCTCTCCTCTCTTCCCCATTGGTTTTAGAGGTAGAACTTGGGTTCTCCTCTTTTTCATCTTGTAAAACTTGGAGTCTTGTTTTATACTTGTTTTGTTTTCATGTGAATGTATCATTGTTTGTTCACCCTCACTCTTGTGCAAGTTGTGGTTAGTTTGTCCTCTTTCCCATGGGCTTGGGGGAGGCTAGCATGCATCCCAACCTTGGGAAAGGCATGTAATGATGCCTATGGTTGGGTGGCAAACAAGCTTCTTCTCCTTGTTGGTTTTCTTGAAAGCATGAGCATTTGGATCTCAAGATGGAAGTGGGATGTTGGTTGGAGCTCTTTATCATCTTCATTCTATTGTGGACATTACCTCTTGTCTCTTGAAAAGTATGGCTTGTGGAAGCTTCCCTTATGTGTAAAATCCTCCTTTGTATTTGGAGTCATATGTAAACTAGTATCCCTTTTGTTGTAAAATCTCCCTTTTTGTATTTAAAGATTACTTTTAAACTTGAGTAAGATTAAGTTGAGCAATCCCTTTTATCCTTGTAAAGGAGCTTTGCATTGTACCTTTCTTGAGTAGTTCCTTGTATCTTGAAGAAACAATGTAAAGTGAGTTTTGAACTTCTTGATAAGAAAGCTTGTATTAGATGCTCTTCTTTTATAAAAATGTGATGTAACTCTTAGTTTGGCTTTGAAGAAAGGATAAGTTCATTTGAAAAGCAATTTTTGTGAAATGAGTGGTCTTTTGATATAAACTTGTTTAGATTTCATTGAAAAGAAAGTTTATTTATTGGAAAGATGTGATTACAAAAAAAGGAATAGTATTTCTTTGTTGAGAATCTTATGTGTTTTAAAAAAAAAAATCAGATTTGCATAGTATGCTCCTTTGCAAAATTTATTAGCACTTAGCCTCTTCTCTCTTTTAAAATACTTGTGCTCTTCTTTACACAAATTTGATAATCATTTAATTGTGAATAGTTGAGAATATTAAGTTCATTTTTGCATCAAATAATAAAATTAAAATATGTTATTTCACCATTATCACTCATTGTGTACAAAAAAAAATTGTATTCAGATAATTAACACATCTATAGATTTTAGTTTAGTGGCTTTTAAAACAAATCTATACATTGTCTTATTTTATATAAAGTATACATATATATGAACTATATATATATATATATATATATATATATATATATATATATATATATATATATATATATAAACAAAGTTTGTATTTTTTTTTTTTTTAAAATTAAAATTAAAATTTGGGTGGGGAGGGTTGGACTCCCCCCCACCCGCACTGAGGGCTCCCCCCACGCCCCCAACTTTTCCACCCCCCCCCCGGCCACACACCCTAGTTGTATGTTGCAGCCCCCCACGCCCGATTACTCCGCTGCCCACCCCCTGCTCCCGACCTCCCACCGACACCCGACCTGTTCCACGGCCGCCCTCCGTCGAATGCTCCAACCTACCCCGTGTTGCTAAAGCCCCCCCCCTTGCTGCACGCCCTTCTCAAGCACGGCCCTCTTATCCGGCCCATTTGTCCCCTCCATTTTCATAAACAACAAAATATGTGTGTGTGTGTGTGTGTGTGTGTGAATAAAAAAAAAAACTAAAAGAAAGAATACAGTTCTTATTACTGTATGAATCTTACAAACAAAAAAAAAAAAACTGGTTTAACAAAACTCCATAGCTCCCCAACAACTTGCAAAAGACCAAACAAAACAAAATGAGAAGAGAAATGAAAAGAAGGAGAAGAAAATAACAAAGAGAAAGTTAGGGCAACATTAGGGTCAAATTTGAAATCAAGGGTCAGATTTGATTTGACTAGATTAGATCTAAAGGCTCATGTTTAATCCTAACCACTTAAGTCATGAGCTTTTTGTTATGGATTTAGAGATATTATTAAAGGAGGGTGTGTGGACAAATATTTTAAAAAGGGGAAAACAAATAAATTTTAAAAGATGTGTGTATTTATTTGATAACTTTAGTAAGTCTAATTGAATTAGGTAATTAATTTGTTTGGGGCTAATAATACATTTGATTTTTTTTTAATATGATTAAATTATTATAATTAAATAACGTGGGGGAGATGGATTAAGCAAATATAATTGTAGTAGTTTTAGTTCACCTTTAAAAAAAAAAATTTACCTAAAATATTAGTTGCACATTTGTATAGTTTTTAGTGTCAGGCGAGGGGCACTACGAGAAAGGAGGCATTGATATTCAGTGGTTGAACTTTCGAAGCAGGATTCAATGCATATCCCGGGGTGGTTGAAACATGATTCAACTTTTCCCTCTTCTCTCTCTTTTCTTTCTATATATACTGTAACACTTCTTGTTTGAGAAGGAGAGACATTCTAGGCATAGAGAAACTCTATCAAATTTGTTTCTCGATGCCATTTTTGAGCAGTGAACCTTCTCCTACACCTGGCAAATGTATTTGTGCCTCTATTCCAGAAATGTAATGGTCTGTGCACCTTCTAGAGCAATAAAAACGTGTTTTTGTGGTGTTCTTCAACCCTTTGCATCGTTTTGTTGTTTCTCTGTGCCTCTCCCTTCCAGATTTGTTTTTTTGTGCATGTATTTCACATTTACAAGTGCAGGATGTTGTGTTTCATGGAGTTTAATGGCGAATTTGAAGATTTGGGCCGTGTTACTTCTGTCTGACCTCCCTCATCTCCATTTTTTCTGTTTCTTTCTCCCTCAACAAAATATCTCGCTTCCTTTGTTGGTGTATCACCGCTTTAGTGTAGGCTCTATTTTTCCCTCTTTCTCTCTCCTTGGTTCCTTGGAATGGTTAGATTAGGTTAGATTTAGTTTTCCTGCACTGGAGTAGCTCGTGGCAGGTAGTTTAGGAAGAGGAACCAACCTTCTCTGGAGAGCTTTCCCACTTTTGCAAGGTCCCACACCTTGGGGAAAGTTCAATGTTATGCAATCACACCAAATGACCCTACCTTAGAAAAGCATATCCATAACTCATTTGGGGGTGTTGTGATTTCACACTAACACGACCCACATTATAAGTAAAATTAAAATTAAAAGATTAAACCTAAATTACAATGAGACCAAATAACATTGATAAGTTATGATAGCGTGTATTGATTTGGTCGTCGATGTACAAATGAATCATAGTTGTCAATGTGACAAATGAAAACATGACCAACTCTTGATTGCTTAACACTTGGAGATTCTTTATTAGCTCACAAAACTAGACAATTCAACGGAGGAATAGTGGGTACACCTTGTCGCTACCCAAAATAAACAAGGTTATATATGTAAGGAACCTTCCCTTCAACATCTCCTTCAATGAAATGTACGAAGTATATAGGAAATATGAAGCAATATGCCAAATTCACATTTCAATCACTATAAAATTTACAGATCCTCTATAATACATGCAATATATTCTCATTGCTTAAATGAATTTTCTTGACCAAAAATTTTCTTTTCCTCGTCGCCTCCATTTATAAGAGGCTTTCCCCATCATAAAATAAACTTTAGCAAACAAGGTTCGGAAGAAGTGGAAAAAATTTACTTTCATTGTTCATTGTAATGTTGATAGAAAAGATGACAAACATCGGTTGTGCCTCGTAATGATCGATTACACCCCACACTCTGGGTTCACAAGCATTCAATGTTGATGTTTAATTTATGGGTTAAAGTTGAACTTGTGAATGGAGCAATTGGTCAAGTGGTTGTAATCATCTAGTGTACAAATGTGTTTTGTGGTTATAAAAATGATAAATAAATCTATGCTACATAGGATGTGAATCCCCAACATGTTCCGATACCTTTAATTTCAAAACTCCTCTCAATAATGGCATCGACTTTCAAATTCCACAACAATCAAGGTCTAATATTACATAAACATATTTACATATGGTGGAGATACAATAAGACACAACTTTAATTTCACCATGTGTTTCACCACCTTTCTCACTCTAGTGGTGCTCGAAGATGACTCTCCATTTGTATGCCCAAATCATGTAAAAACAAAGACACACCTACAATGCCCCCGTTACTTCCCCAACTACATATCACTACCTCTTTTTCACAAATTTGATCGGTGCTTTTACTCTCCTATTTTCCTTTTCAAATCATATTGTACCACTCATTCCTCCTCTCTTCCCTTTTCAGCATCTCCAGTGAACTACCTTTGTGCAATTGCTAGTTTGCAACCTTTTCTGCTAAATGACCTCGATAGCTTGAAATATACGCCAAAATAAAGCTAACGCTTAAACGGCCATATTCTTTATAATGCAAAGAGAGGAGGAAGCAACGCCTCTGGCTTTGTATTTTGGAATACATTGTTCATACCGAAAGCGATAAAAGAAATGCGCTCCCATAAAAGTTTGGTGGGAAAGAAACCCCAATCGCAATTTCTTTCTTTTAACCATAGTTCTGTACCTACCAAGTATTTACCATTTACCATCAGATGCCAAATTGTTTTCGAAATTCCTCTGCATCCCGGGCGCTTCTGACTCCGTAGTTTCACCTTCGACGATCTGCACAGCTTAAGATACGAGGTAAACTTACTATTTTCTTGCTTCAATTGTGGCTAATTTACCAGTAGTTTATTCTCAAAATTTAAGCATTTTCTTAGGATTTTCTAGGATTGAATTTTAGCACTTGCACAGATTGAATTTGCGAGAATTCCGGTTTAATTCCCGTAAGTCTGAAATTAAACGCAATTTGAATATTCAGGGTTTAATGATTCGAGGTATGATAAAATGTTACAATTCTTTTTATAAGGCGGCTTAGCAAACTTGTTAGTGATAACTAGGATAGGTTCTAGACCATACAAAATAAAAATAATTAAGAACAGACCAGGGAACTTCCATAACAGGTAAAATGTGAAGGGTGCCGAAGTACCAAATAAAAGAGAGATGAAGCTGTCGTATTAGGTAACAAGATATTAACTGAAGAGAGAGCCGCCATCTGCAGAGAGAAAGTGGAGATATCATCCACTGATTCAAAAAGCAACCCCAATACACCTTGTGCCTCCATGCTTCGAGCTACTGTGCTTTCATCTTCATCCAGACCATGTAGTGTAAACCTCAGGAGTTCTTAAGGAGTAAAATTCAGCCATCAAGTGTTCCGAACAGGACTAGCCTTACTGTGGAATGCAATGTGCCCCAAAATACCAGATGTAAAAACCCAAAGCTGCTTCAAACGGTCCATCCATAACCCATGCCTATCTCTTCCTGAGTGTGCGTAAAATATCCCGAGAAAAAAGCTCATACATGCACAAGTCCATAAATTCTCTCGACACAATCCCTCAAAAATGATGAGTGCAGTCGACTATCATCGACAGTTTTAAGTAGCACAACACTGGTAATACTAAAAGATAATTACCAGTGTGTGCAAATTGCAGTAGGGAATGATATTCATCCATGCACAAACCCATAATCTAACATGTATGTATATATACATATGCATGCATACATATATGTGTATGTATATGAATATATATGTATATTTATATATATGTAACGGTATGTATATATTATTACATATGTATATGTATATGTATATGCATGCATGCACATGCGCACACACATCTACACATGCATATATATGTGTATGTATATGAACATATAATTTTATATATATTTATATATACACACACACTTGTATACGTACATATATGTATGTATGTATATGTAAATGTATGCGTATATATTTATGTATATATTCATGTGTATATATGAATACACACACACACACACACATACACCTATTGTCTCGGTTTACAAACCACGATCAATCGAAAGCAGAGGTTTATAAAATGTGATACAACTAAAATCTGAGGGAAGGACAAATTACACAGGCCCCACCAGTATAGATTATATGTAGATAGATAGTTGAGCCATAAAAGAAAACTAATCAATGACAATGAGTTCAGGGTTTTGAATAACATCCTCATCATTTTCAAGATCAGAGCAACAGGGAGGAGGGACGAACACCAAATCCTCTGGTAATTCAGTCCCAAGTTCATTAGCAAGGAAAGCCAAACTTTGACTGAGCTTTTGTAGACCTTTCAGAATTGATGTTGGTGCTCGCTGTTGTCAATGGCCAGAGAATGAACCAAGCATTCCAAGCCCTTATGGTCCTCATGCAAGATAAAGGAACTGGCAGCATTAGATAATGCACGCGTACACACACACTCTCTCTCACACACACACACACGCATATATATACACCTGCTGTCTCAGTTTACAAACCATGATCAATCGAAGGCAAAGGTTCACAAAATGTGATATAACAAAAATCTGAGGGAAGGGCAAATTACACAGGTCCCCCAACATAGATTATATATAGATAGTTAGTTTAGCCATAAAGGAAAACTAGTTGATGACGAGTTCAGGGTTTTGAATATCATCCTCATCATTCACATCCTCTTCATTTTTTAGATCAGCGCAACAAGGAGGAGGGGTGAACACCAAATCCTCAGGTTTTTCAGTCCCAAGTCGATTAGCAAGGAAAGCCGCTGGCCAGACTTTGACTGGGCTTTTATAGACCATTCAGGATTGAATGTTGGTGCTCACTATTGTCAATGGCCAAAGCATGAAGCAAGCATTCCAAGTCCATATGGTCCTCAGATGAAAGAACTGGCAGCGTTAGATAACATATTTGCACAACTGAGGGACTGAGCAACACCAGTGGCATTTTCCTACCTGCCGATTGCTTGGGGTCGAGCAACGTGGCCTTCATTACTTTCTCAATATCCCTGGCTTCCACATTCCCAACTCGGATTGAATGTTGGTGCTCGCTATTGGCAATGGCCAAAGCATGAAGCAAGCATTCCAAGTCCATATGGTCCTCATGCAAGATGAAAGAACTGGCAGCATTAGATAACATATTTGCACAACTGAGGGACTGAGCAACACCGGCGGCATTTTCCTACATGCCGATTGCTTGGAGTCGAGCAACATGGCCTTCATTACTTCCTCAATATCCCTGGCTTCCACATTCCCAACTTGCTTGACTACACACCACATTTTGTGAATCCATAAGTGCATAAAGGGGTTCTGAATCTCTTGATCAATGTATGCTGAGATTCTTCCCCTCAGCATTTCCCTTGTCTGCCTGTGCACCCTTTTCTTCTCCTTTCTGCACACCGAGGATTGGAGGGGGCACCTTCCTTCATTTTCACCTTTTTTTTATACCTGCAACTGAATTTGCTCGTCTTCTGACAGAGTTAGGAGAATTTAGTGCAACTACCAAGACTCATAAATCATTGAGACTAAATTGGAAACCACATCCCATCCATAAGGGGAAAAAGCCACAGCAACTGGTTTGCCAATTGCATGGAAATACCAAGAAGAAGGTGATATGAGAAATTCATAGGGTGGGGGCCAAGAGGAAACCATACCTGAATTGGGCACCAGATGAGTTGATTCGCCTCCACACCTATCCACTGCACCACCTTGGATGTTTAATGCCATGCATAGTAGTGGCATTAAAAAACAATTAGGCTTAGGGGGCGCGTACGAGGGGCTACTGTCCCATAATTGGGGATGGTGCGTGGCTCATGTTTGATGAAGCAAATGTCACACAAGGCATTGAAATGAGGTGATCATTATAGATGAAGGGTGGTAGATAGTAAAAGATGAAAGATGACGGGGGTATGGAATGTATGCCATCCTATGTTGGAAAGTGGAATGGCCTAAGTGTTTACCAATGTTATTATTCATGCAAGTGGTGGGAAGCATCCCACACTATCAATGTTTGCAGCTGCTTGGGGAAGGGGGCTCCTGTAATTTGCACTGTATAGCAATGGAATTGCTAAGGCCAACCCCTTTCATTGGCTGCCTAATCAGCCATCCGGTTAACATTTCTTTGGGTATGCACAAACTCTACACTGTCGAATTTGAGGCGAACCCAACTCACTTCATCCAACACTGCCTTGATCTTCCATGCCTCTACGCTACCCCCATTGGTGGCATTGATTATAACTTGAGAGTCACCTTCAATGACCACTCATCTCCACCCTTTTGAAGGGCAATTTGGATGCTTTTGTGAAGCGCACTAGCTTCTGCCACATTATTGGATTCACATCCTATGTCTAGTGAAAAAGTAGAATATGTTGACATAGATGATTGCGAAAAATTCTGCCGCAGCTGGCTGGACTTGGGTTGCCCTTAGAGGCACTGTTAAAATTAAATCTATATACACCATTCTCCGGTGGATACCAAAAGATTGGGTGCAGGGGAATCATACCATTACCACCATCAAGCCGCTTATCAGGAAGTTCTCTTACAATTATTATTTATGGTAAATTCCTTTTAATTATTGTGGAGGGTATGTAACTGCTTACATAACAATTTCTATTACATACGCCTCTAAAAGAACGACATGCACCCAACAATAGGCCATTAATTACATCACAGACTGTATTTTCTTTCAATCAAGCATAGCTATCTGCCTGAAAACTTTTTGAAGTATCCTGTGTTGTAATTAATTTTTTTAGGGCAGCTTTTCAAGTTGCATTCATTTGAGCGGATAGTATATACCATTTCCTTACAATCAAGCTCACATATTTTCCCTTAAATTTCTGAATTTACTGCGTTTAAAGCGATTTGTGCCATGAAAAACCACAAGACTGGTCTTTAAAGGAGGCCTGACCACTTGCTTGAAAAATCAGTTCTGAAAAATAACAGCATTTGCAGAAAAAATTAAGTAGAAATAAATAGCAAGAAATTGTTTCTAGATAAAAAACCACACAGACATGGATTGTGAACATAAATGTTTCGACAATTTGTGAACTTGGATGAACTATGAATTTGAAATACTACTTAGACTCAGAGTGCCATGCACATAAAAGTTTGCTTGTGCATGCAGGAGGACCCAAACATCAAACCATTTCTAGAAGTAGACACCGGCCAAAAGTTTCTTGTCTCAACCAAACAACCACATCATCAGTAGAAGATGCTATAGCAAAACACCAAATCCATTCTCAGATGGGGTGCAAGGGCAACCACTGTATTTTTTGATTGATGGTAGTAGCATGAAGAATCTCATCTTTGAAGCAACCGTCTAGTGAATGAACTTCCCAACCATTGCCTCATTCGTGTTCTTGCAATTTGGGGTGGATCAATTCTCGCAACACTAAAGGTATACACATCACTCACCAATGTCACTTCTCATATGCTATCCATCCTTTTAAAGAGGAGCTAGTTTGTGATGAAGCGCTAATTGGCGCTTTTGATATAAACCTTGGGCATGCTTACATGCATAGCCCCGTGGTTTGCTCTGTGACCAATCCTCAAAGTATCACCATACCCGGTGGGCGGTAAGAGATACTATATTCTTGACGTGATTCCATGCTCTAATCATGCCACAAAAACTTCTAAGAAGATCACATCACACTTTTTCCCAAGAATTAACTCAATTAGGGACGATGTCTTCTCAAGAAAGGGTGAATGATTTGCATGCAATGTGCCTAACTTACCTTGGCCACTTGTGCGGTGCGTGAAACCCCTTGCATCACGTGCCTCCCACACAATGCCATTGAACATGCTTCCCAACTTCTGCGCTTCAAGCATGTGTTTAGCTCCTAGCATCACGTGCCTCCCATGCGACCCCTTGAATCATGCCCCTCACACGTAGCATTGGATACATGTCGTGACTTAGAAGATAGCGCTCTCTTCACCCAAAGAGGGGAGAGCCCGAAATGTGTCAAGGGCATATCGCTTGCATGGTTGAGGCATTTCCGTATGCCAAATTTTGGATGATCAACCGCGACATTGTTCAACACAACTTGCATTTTGTGCAGAATAACCTTTGTGCACTCCACGTGGCGTGCACAACACCGTGTCAACGTGTGACATGCATGCAAGTTTGTCACAACATTGAGCATCCGCAACACCTACAAACATGACGTGCATATCATCTCCTATGCAGAATTTCCAGATTATGCATTAGTCACGTGGACACTTTGTGCCATGTTAAGTGGCACTTCTAGGGCTCGCATTATGCTAGAGCATTTGTTAGCAGTACTACGCACATGACAACTAAGTCGCGTAATTGCTAGAAGGTGAAGAGTCACACAAGGAAGCCCAAATGGTTCAACTTCCATAATGGTTCTATATGCCTTCGCCGCTTTGTAATATATGTATACTTGTTAGGAATAATCCTATTAGTGCTTACATTATGGGTTGGCATAATATAATATTTGTGAGCTAGTAAAATATGTGTATGGGTGAGTTGTTTAAGACATTATTGTGTAGGGTGTGTATTGTTACGTGAGTAACAATCACACTAATTTAAGAGTGTGAGATATAGGGATTTACCTAACACCTACCATTGAGGAGATTCAAAGGCTATATAATATAATCTCTCATACATAATATGATATCCCGTATGAATTGATTAATCTGATTGAATTTTATTCTGCTGCTGAGTATTTTATGTACTTCGTTAAATAAAAACTCTGATGAAAATTTCATTTGGTATTAAAGTGTGGTTGTTCGTAATGGAAGAGTAAAATAAATATAGGGGCAGTATCTGTGATTTTATTGTTGCCCCGAGCATGATTGGTGGAAGTGAATGCTATATGTGAATGATGTTAATCATTCATGGAAGTGTTAGCATTTTCAAGATCACATCTCTAAGAGCGTAAGGTTCCAACATCTTGCATCAATGCATGATCTGTCTCTATAGGCATGCATTCTCGGCCTCCGAGTGTTTATTCTGTCTCCTTCCAAATGGCCCATGCATCTCGCCTTCAATATGCATTACTGACAACTATCATTGATCGATTAAGGCAATACATATTGTTGATTAGGAGTGCGCAGTTCTATGTGCATTTGTTTTATTTTTCATGCAAATCAATATCTCGCCAACTGGTGTTAAAGATTTTCCTAGTGCCTGGTCTTCCGTAGACCTCCAACTGTGGACTTCTCTATCACGTCATCATCTGATTGAACGTCGTCCAAGAAATTTCTATCACAGACTACAAAGCTACCTAATTGGATCTCAGTCGGGCAGTTTTGTGTTCCCAACATTGGCATTATTCAGCATTGCATCGACTCCCCTAAACATGGTAAAAGGTTTCTGAGCTTTGATTTGCTAGACATCGGTTTTGGTCATATTCTACCTTGCCGACCTCCGACATGATTTCGTGCATGTCCAGTTTATAAATCGACTTTTGGTGCATGTCTTGTCAATGTCCTCGACTTCATTGAGTATGTGGAAGATCCAAGTCCTTCTTGAAAGTCGATTATAAATATTTGTTTAATTATAAGCTTAGGTTTGATATTTATTAAATTTGTTGTTCATCGGAGTCAAAAGTGTAAGTCATATAATTGTTTATTATTTTTTTTTGGAGTCGAAGGAGTTATTTTTATAGGTGAGTCTTTTAGTCAAAGTCTTGAAGAATCATTACAATTCTTGTATTTTAAGTTGTACACACAGGACACATCCCCTAGATTTTGGGGACTTGGGGACTTGGAGGGGACGTCCCCAATTTTTTTAATCTTTCAAAAGTTTTATGATGTTTTTACTTTTAAAAAGATGTTATTTTTACCAAGAACATCAAATTATAATCTTGAAAGTACCTAAAATACATTAAATACAATTTAAATCCCTAAATGTCATTGAAAAAAGTTAAAATATTGAAATATTAATTTTTATGTATTATTTTAAAAGTCGTCCCCCTCTGTCCCCAAAATTTGGGAATTTTTTTTTGTCTCGGAAACCCTGTCCCTCTGCACCCACGTCCCCCGTCCTTGAGACTTAGGTAACTATGATTTTAAGTTGGTTTTTAAAATTAAAATGTCGTCTTGTCACAATTAGTAATCAAAGCAAACTTATCTTTTTGTCAACATTGTGAGTCATGTTGATTTGTCAATCGATTATTAAACGTAATTTCTAATAATAGCCTTTGGCTATATTAGAAAAATAAGTCAAATCCAATAGTAGTTTTTTTAAATGTCAAAATGGTGTTATTATAAAAGAGTCAAAGTGTCAAAAAAATAAAAAATTGACTTACGGACGCATTTTCGAGGGACCCGACGTTTGATTTGTAATCAATACTGAAATTTGAGCTTCAAATTCAATTTGTTAAGTAACTAAGAAGCGTCGGACTAGAGGACGGAGGCAATGGAGGATGGAGGTCATCTCACGATCGCATGATGTTGGGGCCGCTTCGGTTGTGGTGACATTTTTAGTTGTGTGTAGTGTGCTTTGCAATTGTGTAGTGTGTTTTTGGTTTTGTTGCATATTACAATTTTGAGTTCTTGTTTTCAGTTGTGTGCAGTGTTCTTCTTTTGTGTGAGTAAATGGAAATTTCACATTGTGGGGGAATATAATACCAATATTCCATTTCCATTATGCACCTAATCGGCTTAAGTCAAGGGCAACTTCCAGTGGCAGTGGCAGTTTCTATGTTGTTCGAGATCGAGTGGCAATAGTCGACAACAGTGGCTACAATTGAGAACATTTTGTTCTTATGTGATGTAATGTGAAATCTTTTCATGTGTGAGCAATTCCTATATTTTTCCCTGATGTAAAGATGTGGTGGGAGAGCAAAAGCATGAAGTAATGCAAATCATGGATCTTGAAAAGGTTCATGGAAATCTAGAAAACCACATGAGGTGAACAATTGATGGGTTCTATTCATGTCCAGGTTTGTGGTAAACCTGTTGAAAACCATGGAAGGATGATGACAAAGGTCCCTTTCATTTTGATCAAGGTCATGAGCCACAAGAATGGGCGTGCCACAAGAGTCGGGCATATTGCTGTTGAATGTGTGAATGTTTTTCTACCATGTTTGTTAGGAATAATCCTATTAGTGCTCACATTATGGGTTGGCATAATATAATATTTGTGAACTAGTAAAATATGTATATGGGTGAGTTGTAATAACAACTCATATTATGAATTGTTTAAGATATTTTGTTTAGGGTGTGTAACAATCACACTAATTTAGGAGTGTGAGATATAGGGATGTACCTAACACCTACCATTGAGGAAATTCAAAGGCTATATAATGTAATCTTTCATACATAATATCATATCTCGTATGAATTGATTAATTGGATTGAATGTTATTGTGCTGCTGAGTATTTTATGTACTTTGCCTTATAAAAACTCGACCAAACTTTCATATGCAACTTTGTAGCATTAGAGAGCAAGTTGATAGTAGAAGATAGACAACCATACATCTCCCTCAAGAGTATGCCATGTTCAAAACACACCAATTAATAAACTCTTTTGACCAGTTATTATTTTCATTGAATATTATTGCTTCCACATATGCATACAACACATCTAAATCCTCATTTAGAGTGTTGTCCCCCGAACCTCATGGGATATAAAAATGCACAACGCACAAGGAATGAAACCCCTTAAAATCAAATCCACCTTTGCCACAATCCAAACTAAAAAGGCACTCCTCCTTGCTTTAGTAAAAACCCTAGCCCAAGACCCTCTACCCTGAGTTCTTAGATTGCTTCCTTGTTTCCCCTAGAATGAAGCAATTGACAAATGGCACCAACAATGCGAATTGCATCTTATACATGCCATAGGAGGAAAATGATCAGGTAGCTTGCATAGATGGTGGCTTCTTCTTTTGGAAGTGAGCGAGTGTTCCTTTGCTTGAACATGGCATCTAAATGCCAAAAGGTGGCTCGATTCACTTCCTCTTTTGTCATATAATGGCCACCCATTGAAATCTTAGTTAGAACCTTTGGTTTCCCTTCACTTATCATAGTTTTTTTATAATCAAATCTTGAGGCACTGGATGTCCTCTAGAGTTCGGTTAGTCCTCCAATGTCCCTTACCTCTCAGTTCGCCTGCTTCATGAGATTGTTGATGATAACTCTTGGGTTTGGTTCTGATGTGATGCTTTTGTTATATGTATTAATAGTGCACCATAATTTTTACCACAAAATTTCTTCAATAACCATGTGCTCCTCTCTGTAGTTAGAGGTTGACCTAGGTATTTGAAGTACTATCACACTATAAGCCTAATCAGACCTTTTTTGAGTTGCCACTATACAGATCATCCAAATTTGATTTTAGGTAAGCTTAGATTTATGACCATTCCTAGTATCGTTTTTCTCATTATCAAGGAGCCTTGCATTCTAGAACAAAACTATCGTTTGAATAGTTCTTTTTTTCCAAGGTGAAGAAAATGGTGCCTGTGAGGAAACCTAGTTTTGTGAACCGATCTTGCAGTTTAGCATCTTATAGTCCCGTGACATTGTGATTTCCTTTTTAAACTCTTTAATAATTAATGTGCATGGGATACACATATTCTGACCTCCAATTGACTCAGGTCTTCCTTCTTAAGGACTAAAACTCTGATTGAGTTTCTTATAGTTGAGTGCATAGTATCCATGTTCAAAATTAAAAGAAAAACCGATTAATGAAAATAAATGGATAAAAGGGTAAAGTGATGTCATATAGAAATTTCTGAAAACATACATGTTCATTTCGTGTTCAAAACCATAGAATGGCTGAGAGCTTCATTAAAATTGAAGTTGTGGTTATTGGGATGTCCAAACTTAAAGAAGTGGCAGGTATTTGATCATTCTGACAAGCACAGAGGAGAGTTTGTGGAAGTCACTGATATAAAAGTGAATGAACGGCAACATTTTGGATTATAGGTTTTTCAAGAAAAATTTAATGTAAATAGGTTTAATAAATTTTGAGATTTGTAAACAACATTGATGATGCCAATGTTTTCCATAAAAAACATCAGACGCAAGAAACCTTAAATGGTATTTGTTTCTTTATCTCATTCTAGAGTTGTTTATTTGTATTAAGCACAGTGGATGTGTCCCATGCAATGTGGTCCGGCTCTCTATGTCCTTCTTAGACGAAGTATTTGGAGTCCTCTAAAATCCTTTTGGGAGATCTCGTGGAGGAAGAGGTATCCACTCAGATAATTTCGTCATCAAATTCCTCTTATCAAAGAAAACTTACAGTTTTCGAATACCTCTCTTCTTAAGAATTCATTATAAGCCCAGATGACTGTGTCCTAGTTATCCCTTATGTACGACAACATCAAATGCTTAGATAGTTGCGAGGAAGAGTAGCAAGCTTAGTTCTGAGTCATGACTAAGTTATCATCTGAGGAAAACAATTATTTATATTTTTCGCACTGATTGCATGCATCAACTTAGGATGCTTGACATTACTGTTTTGGTCAGTAGTCATTCTTTTATTTTTTTCGAGTGAAGACTATCTCACTTGCTTACTTGTAACGTTTATAATGATCTATATCGGTGACCTAGATGTCCTTGCCAGAATTTTAACTACCTTCTTCTATTTATCCCTCTTCAGGGACAGTTTTTAGCTTTTTTAATGCTCTTCTGAAATATGTGGTATGTCTACACTGCTCTCTATTGTATCATATATTGCCTTGACGAGTTTGGCAGGTTGTTAAAGCTATGCATACCGATTTTAACTTGGTGTGGTAACTTAAGCTAATTTGTATTTATTTTGGTTTAGTTAATGCTTTCCTTTCATTGAAAGTAAGAAATAATGCTGGATTACAGATTTTTTCGACATGTTCTAAGTTTACAACCAGGTGTTTTTATTTCCCTTCCCAGTTTGATGCACAAAAATTCGATATCAAGAATAATTGACTGTATTGCCATGTTACTGCTGCTTGTGAGTATTGTTCATGCATTAGACTTAATGAAATCGGGGCAGGAAAAGATATAGAATGTGATGTTTGACCAAAGAAATGTGCTGCTGTGACAGTGAATGTGACTGATAAAGAGGTAGCACAATCTCAGTTTTAGTGAAACCTCAAATGAGCTTGACACGCAAAAGCAGACAATGTCCCAATTCCAGCTTCCAGAAATGTGTGAAGCTTCCTTGCTTCTTTCAGAAAATCTCTGCAATTTCTCTATCCAGAACTACCAACATTGGTTCAGGGACTGAGTTGGGTATTGCTTTACAGGTATAAATTTCAGCTCCAGCTTCGTTTTTGCTATGTACAAAATCTTTTTTTCTTATGTTTGTTGATTGCTTTATCCTGTTCTTGAGAACAGTACATGGAGGCATGGAATTTCACTTGAACATTATATCGGAGAAGCACCTTTTGCCCTGGCCCATGCTTGCTGGTAAGTTTAGATACTACATGGAATTTATTATTTATATGTCTTCAATATTTGAAAAACTGAATATATTCCTATTTGTTGCTTTGACTCTATCCATTTTTCAATACTTGAAAAATTGAATATATTCCTATTTCTTACTTTGACTATCCATTTTTCAGCTCGTTTCTATTTTCATGGTTGAAAGTGAAACTGATCAGTTTCTAGTGGTTATCAATTAAGCACCTCGCTGTGTTTAAATATTTTTTCATCATTTTATATTCTTGTCTAAATATTAAGCACCTCACCATGTTTAAATATTTTTTTCATTATTTTATATTCTGGTCTGATTTATTCTGTAGAAGTAAAAAATAGTAACTGGGAGACAAGTCTTTTCTTCCCTAGGACACATCTTGGAGACGGGTATGAAATACAGGTACAGGAAACACAGAGGGGCATCTCCTGGTGTTAGGAAACTCCGCTCGAAGAATCTGCCATCTGAAGGTTCCTTGTAGTTGTTTGTGGCCTTTAATGTACATTTATTAAAAGACTTGTGCATTCTGTTTGTATTCATTGTATTGTTGAACTTTCATTTATAGATTCTGTAATTTTTTTGAGTTTCGAAATTTTATATATATCTTTGATTGGGTTTTTCATTTTGGCATTTTCCAGTACTCCTCATTCCTTTTCAGTTGAAATTGGTGTCCCGGTCCTAGGCGCTGTCTCTTGTGTCCATACCCATCCCTGTTTCTTAGTGACTCTGATTCAGAGTAAAGGCTTAAGGGTGTTAAGTTACTTCAGTAACAGGTCTGCTGATTCCTTTGTTTTGTTGATGCCACTTGATTTTCTTGCTAAGCACTGTCAAAAGAATTGGGGGTAACATGTTAATGTACTGCAGGAAAATTGCAAAGATTATTAGTTTTGCAGTAGTGCTCCTCAATCCTCGACCATAGTATTCTGATCTTAGTGGCTTATTATTAGGGTGTAAGTTATGAAGTTGCTGACAATTAGTGGCAGTTTGAGCTAAAAAATGGTATTACTAATGGTTCCAGTTGTCAATGTTCTTGTTACTAATGCCCATTTTAAGGCTTAATATGAGGGTTTTCGAGTTTTCAAAAGTCAATATAGCTCACAAAATTCAGCCATTTAAGTGAAGTTCCAATGTCTAATATCTTCCAGGGCAATGCTCTCCAGACTCGAATGATTGGGAATCTTGCTTTCCAATCCCATTATCTTGTTTGTACAGAAATGTTTCGTTCTTAACTAATCCATTCAACTTTGGTTCAATGAAGCAACTAACATCAGCTGGCTTGGTTTAATGACAACTGCCCTGGCAAGGAATCTTAGTTCACACTTAACCTTCAATTTTAGCCATTTGAATGATGCTGTTTTTTCACTCTTTTGGTGTCCTTTGAAAATGCCCCGAGGTAGGCCCTCTCCTTTATGCTATAATTATGCTTGTTTATCCCATGTACTGTCTTTGCTTGTCTTTATTATATCTTACTTAAGCTAGTTTAAGAGCCCCATTTCGACTTTGTATTAAGCTAAGTCACAGAATTCGCCGCATTTGAACCAAAAAATTCGAAATTGGTGCATTAAGATAAAATAGCAAAAAATCGTTAAAATTTGACAGGAAATTCGCTTATTCAAATTATTCTGCAGTTTTATTGAAAACCCTATTAAAAATTCTATCATTCACGATTTTGAACCCTTACGGCGGCTAAATCTTTCACCCAGAGTTTCAAACTAAAGAATGCAGCTGCGGAGGATTTATTTGCCTGTGGAACGGAAGCGTTGGAACTGTTGTAACCTAATTGATTGAGCTATGCATTGAGTACTCGAACTCCTGTCCGTCTGCCATGCATTGTGTATTCCACGTTTTAAACTTTCAGTGCATCCTCCATTTTCTAGCATTTCATTGCCCCCTTTCCAACCCTCGACTATCCTTGCCATTCTAAAAATATTATTCGTAAAGGCTTAATATATTAAGAAATTAGGTTACAATCTTTACGGGTTACATTTTAATAAATGAAGTTTAGTGTTTACTATTTAGTAGTTAATAAATTAATTGTTTAGGATTTTAATTTGTTAGGTTATATTTGGTTAGTTACAAACTTGCATTATAATTTATAGATAATACTAATAGTTTGGCTATTATGTGGTGCTAGTCTTTTAATATATTTGTTTTAGATTTTGCGTGATAAACTTGTATTATTATTTATTATTAATGATTTGATTATTATATAGTTTTAGATTTTTAATGTATATTTTTATTATTTATTAATAATTAAAAATTAATTTATAATTACATAGTATTTAGACTTTATAAAATTAGAAGTATAATTTTATATTTTCACATTATTGTATATTTATTATTTATTTTTAAGAAAAAAATAATGTATCGAACTTATTGACGAATTTTTTCGTTGAATTTTATTGGTTGACGAATTTGTTTCGAATTTTATCCTTGCCGAACACGAACACGAACATGAACCTGGTGACTTAGGTATTATGTACAACTTGAATCCTCTTTTCCTTTTTACACTTATAGTTATAACTTATAAGCCCTACAGTCAAACACATCAAGTGAGGCTGTAACAATCAATATTAACATTTTGTTTGTTGGGGTCTAAAGTAACTTAACAAAAATGAAAGAACCATGATATAATTCTTATAATCTACTACATTTATTTTCTTACTAGCCTTATTGACAATTAATACTACAAATATTTTGAGTTTTTGAAATAGTTTCATTTTTTTGTATTCCCATGTTTGACAAATGGAATACATTTAAAATCATCATGCCTATATAAATAAAATCCCTGCAATTGATGTGACAGAAACCTTTCCACTTTGATACCCACGCAATGGTAAAATCAAGATGATATCTCCGACTATGGGTGTAGGACAGGCAAGGCCACACAAGTCACCAAAAACTTTATGGGTGTAGGACAGGCAAGGCCCCATCACCGAAGCATATTCAAAAGGACAGACGCCCTTGACAATCATTGTTGATAAGGCTTCCCTAGTTTAGACTCCAACTGGTATGTCTTCTCTATGTAGCCCAAAACAAAAACATAGAAAAAATCAATAAACAACATCAATAGCAATTATCTAAGCTGTCACTAATCATATTGTTTCCTCTAAAGATGGCTTACTATTTACAATTGTCCCTGTCAAAGGGAACAATTATACAAGCATATCTGAGGTACGGTCTTCACATGATGGCTTATGAATGCCCAACTCAAATGGAATGGTTCATGGTAATCATCAATCTTTTATCAATACATATTCATAGGACAAGTTGAAGACTACTAACAATTGGAGGATTTACAGACATTCTTAGTACGTGGAAATTTGCAGACATCCTTCCCGAAGGAATTGATTTAAAGGCACATCAATGTCTTCTAACATAACTGCGCGACTATTTACGGAACCCCTGTATCAGGAGAATTTACAGAGGCTCTTACCAAATAAATTTTTACCGTGGAATGACATACATACGCTCAATAATAGGAAGATTTATAGGAGTCTCAAATGGGATCCTCATTCAACAGAGTACAGGAGGAATCATTTAAACTAAGTGTCATCTAACGTAGTCAACAACAGTACAATCACAGTCCAAAACAGTCCTAATGGTCAATTGTAAGTACAGTAGCTACTAGTTTGGTGGGTCAAGTTTGTTAACTTACCTTCAGTTTTCTTGGTCAAACTACAGAGTTCTGGTCAATGCAGCAGAAATCTGGTCAACACAGAAGATGTGACATATTTTCTATCAATGCAGCAGTTACCGTGGTTAATGCAGAATGTTCGAGTTAAAACATAAATCCCTTAGTCAAATGCATGAGTCACCAAGTCAACGGAGAGCCAAATGGTTAACAAGTACTTAACATTCTAAGATCCTCCGATTTTAATGCTGACATCAGCATTATGGTGTGCCTTTGATGATTGCATTTCTTTCCTTAAAAGCAGCACAAGTCAAAAAGAGAAAAAGTAGCAGCGTTGATTATGAAAAGAATTTGACCCTATAAACAAATACAAGAGAAGCAACACTTAACAAAATCTTTGAGATGACCCAAAAACAGAGAAATGACGTACACAAGATAACACAATAGACAAGATTTATCATGGGAAACCCTTTTGGGGCAGTAACTTATCTTATTTATTATATTAACTCAACTGTTTTACCAAGCAATAACGTACTTCTCAGTTTTGCTCTATCCTATTGCATGTTCAACTATATTTTAGCACATTAAGAGGTAACCGTCGCAGCAATATTATTACACAATGGGTGCCAAAAACCATGGGCCAAGAATACAATCTATAATAATTCCTCATAAGTATGAGTTATCTAACCACCCATATAATAACATAGGTTAAACCACCTATATGGGCCCAAAATCCTATAAGGGGAACCATAAAAGTTTTTCTTGGGGGCCATCCCCAAACACCTGATTTAGGGGCCACTGCGCCACCCCCCACCCGCCCCCAAACCCCTAGCCGGGCGATGCCTTGAACCCTGCAGACTGTGCCAAGCTGTACGTCGTGCCTGGCTGTACAGTCTAGAAGGGGTAACTCATGGAAAATATACAACACATTTCCAATAGATTAAGGCCATTTGTTTTTTTGTGTATTATGCAAATTCACAGGGTTCAGTCGGCCATTTATTGATTTTTTTGTATTAAATTCAAGTCAGCCAAGCAAGAAAATAACATGATTTTATGCTTTGAAATTTGGGAAATAGGATCATAATTACACAATCATGCCATAGATGCATATTATGATGTCATTAACCCACTGGGCTTAATTTGTATCTCTTGTCTCTTCTTTTTCTCAGGCTGCCATCCAGTAGCCGGAATAGGTAGTTGTCTGCATCACTTAAGTGAAAAGCCTACTTGGGGCAATAAAATAATGGCCTATATACTTGCTTCTCAGTGTTTTATTATCCTCTGTTGCTTGTGTCGGCAATATACAAAAGTAGAGGAATTTGTAAAATAATGTAATATTTGACTGTAAATGAGTTGCCATATCATATTGTGCTCATAGTAAGATTCTATGAATTTTCCTAATTTGTGCCCTAAGTATCCTACTAGGTAGCAAAGGATGCTCAAGGTACTATTTTGGGTGGTTTATTAGAAGCACCCCTTCAGCCATCAGCCAGAAAAAGATATCAGGTATGATTTTATGATTATCTTCTGATATTGATGTGTGCTTTGTGATTATCAATATATTCGTTTACTTTTCAAAGGTTGGAACATTGTTGTACTAGTGGTTCATGCTAAGAGACAATAACATGTCAACAGGGAACAAATAATACTTGTGTTTTCACAAATGTTTCTGGAAAACCGGTTTTATTTCGTCCAACGGGTAAATATTACCATCATTTATTCAGTATTTAAATAGTTAATTAACATAAATGGCACACACATAAATCTCCATGTGAGCCATCTATTATGTTTCAAGAGGAAAATCTACTAGTATGTGTAGCTCTGCACTAAGTTTGAAATATATGTTTAGTTTTATTTTTGTTATGGAAGTTTATCTCCTTGATATATATTTGTTAAAGATCTGGGGCCCTTTCATTCTATTTATATGATGCATGCATGTATCCGTGTATAATCTACAGTTAAATAAATAGAAAAATAGATTGATAGGGAAAGACAAACAAATGGACCGACAGACAAATAGAAAGACAGGCATGTAGACTAGACAGACAAATACGTAGGCAGATTGGTCTTCTTGTTTACTTGTCTATAGGTAGGCAAGCAGGTAGAGATAGTTGGCTTTGAAGTGTATTATATCTTGAAAATGCTTCTTTAGAGCAACTACCTGGTTGTCTTGTTTACAAAATCTATATTGTATGAGGGTGTGCTTGTTGACCTGTTCACAAGTCAGGCAAGGTTGAGCACACAATGCTACATTGGTTCTCCGACATAGTAGGATGATATTTTGTGTATTTGTATCCACAACATAATGTTCCAATGGACTGAATGTCCCTTTTTTTAACTGTATATATTTATATTGTAAACATCATATATGGTCCAATAACTACTTATTAATCCATTCATGGTCACTGGGTAGAGTGTAAGCATGTCAGTCCAAGTACAAGTTGGAAGTGCTGAAAGACTAGCTAATGAATTAGCCATCAATAAATAACTATGTTCAAGTGCATAAACTAAACATGTCATGTACAAGCCATATTTGAACCACATGAAGAGTTTATAGAGCACTATTCCTTACAAATGAGTAGACAATATTATAAGTTTCTCTTGTCATATTTAACGATTAACAATGGTACCTACCAGGTGCCTGCTCGTCTTCTTTATTGGGAGGTTCTATTCTCTCACATGTCATTATTTTTGCAAAATTCAGAAAAACGTTGTACAATGCGTAAACAACTTTAAATTTTTTTAAGACACAGAACATAAACTATCATTTTTAAGTACAAGAATTAGATGTCAAAGGAAGTAGAGATTAATTTTATTGATAATGATGACAAACTTCAGTCTCAAAACAACAATCCTTAAGGCCTAAAGGAGTGTCAAGAGTATATACTGAAATGCCAACAAATGAACATGCAAAAACAAAAATACAAATGTGATACATATTCAACATTCCATTCAACATCAAATCAATCAGTTTCGATTCTTGCATCGGCTATGTTTCCCTCCCTAAGTCTTGTGCCATGATGTTTTCTAGATACTTATCACTCTCAAGCTCTCGGTCTTGTGCAAGAAATTGAATCGGGGTAAATCATTAAGGCTATTTGCCTCAACCTCCTCTTCCTCCAAGACTAGGGCTTATCAAGCTGGTGGAATTTGGTCCCAGTTTTCTGAAGGACCATCCTAGTACCTTAGGTATACACGAGACAAACCAATGTTTGCCATGAATGTAGATCAAGTTCTCTGCCTCATGGTCAGTTCCTCTTTAGTGAATAAATGAAACAATTAATATTCCAATTCTTCTCACATACTGAATAACTGCATCCTCGTGAGAGTAATCTTATTACAAATGAATACAATTTAGGTGCTACACGGCCATGGTTGTACACCCATTTTATTGGATCTTTCTTCACATGACTGTGGTACAAACTTCCATGCTACAAAAATCACTTCATCTCTGTGAAAAGTATGACCACTGAGACCTGATAAAAGAAGCATCCTCTCTTCTGCCATAAATATTCCACGTTGAAGCCCAAAATCCCTTCATTACCGCTACCATTACAAGGAGGCCTTTTCTTGGTGATTTTTATATGGCGTGGGTGGCCATATGTAGAGGTATTTTAAGTTTTTCCTCTCCCACATATTCTTTCATTTATCAAAGGATATAAAGAAGCATTTTTGTTATTTTTGAATTCTTTCACACAAAATTAGTTGTTTTTAATCCTCCCCAAACTTGGTTTGTCATAATTTGTAAAAACCACTAGCTCAAAAAAATGTGCTCGATAAAGTCCACCACAAATTTAACATCGACCCAAAAATTGTCATCATGGACCATTCATCTCATCTACACTGTCATCTCTAAAAACAATGTCCCAAGTTGCTCCTGCATCACTAACTACAGTGGAACATAAAGCCCCTTTGACCACATAATGAGGAATTTTAGAGTTGTAGAACCAATTCCAAAATGCATTGAAGAGGCATATCCGACCTGGGGTGGTAAGACATGTATTTAGAGGTGATTGTACATGATATTTTTTTCAGGATTATGAAGCCATAGAGGAGGAGAGGGGAAGGCTGAGCAAGCATGTATAAAGATGCCGAAGAAGTGTAAAGAAAGAAACAAACCGTGTATCGACAGGGTCGAGAAGTTCCACCTCAACATATTTTCGGTAAATGGCTTGTGAGTGGTGATAATTGCATATGAATATCTGAACCTTTCTGTCATTTTCAACAAGTTGAGAAATCCATTGAAACACGTCGGTGTCTTTTGAGTGCATGAACCAATGCATGCACGCAAGGCGTTCAAAATACATGTGTGATTTCTTTTTGCACCAACCAGCTAGCTTCTTTACAAACTGGGGCGGCATATCTAATAACCTGGACAATATGTGATCTCCCACCTCCTAAATGGCATTACATAGATGGTTACGAAGCAATACTTTATTTTCTCTTGCTTCAAATAATAAACTGTGTTTAAAAAAATAAGGGCTTGTGATGAAAGTTGCTATAATATTTAGAAGTGGACGAGTGCGTGATCTTTTTTAGGATTACGAAGCCACATAGGAAGATAGGGGAAGGCTGAGAAAACACGTGTAAAGATGCTGAAGATGTATAAAGAAAGAAACAAACCTTGTAGCAATAGGGTCAAGGACAGCCATCTTGGCGTATTTTTGATAATGGCTTGTAAGTGGTGAAAATTGTATATGAATATTTGAACTTTTCTGTCATTTCTAACGAGATGAGAAATCCATTGAAACATGCTAGTTTATTTGAGTGCATTATTCAATGCATGCACATTGTTCAAAAACATGCATGTATTCTTTTTGCACCAACAAGCTGGTTGATTTACAAACCGGGATTGCATATGTAACAACCTGGACAACATATGATCCGCCAGCTTCTAAATGGCATCACATAAATGGTTATGAGGGAGTGCTTTATTTTCTCTTGCTTGAGCGATATACTGCCTTTCAAAAATTAAGTGATTGTGGTGGTAATTGCCATAATATTTAGAAGTGGACTATTTCCAGTATCACTTCAACCTCCCCAAACAATGCCACAACATTATGTAGACCAAGCTCTTTTGATTAGTGCAGTTTGTTACTCAAGTCTTATTTTTCCTTTGACATTAGTAATCATGTGATTTTTCTTAGACCCAGGTGGCTTATACCATGCCGGTCTTTAGCACTAACACAAATCATCTCCTTGTAATAAGGTGGGTGAGCAATGTTAATCCATCTGCATAAAAGAAGCATACAATGGCTGCAATAGCTACATCTTGACCTTGCACATCAAACAAGTTTCCAAAGGGGAGTGGCCTACTGCTAATGTGTGCTTTCTTACGAAGAGACTCCACATTGTGTGCTGCCTATATCACATCTCTAGAGGCCACATCTATCTCTGATTTTGGTTCTCGTGTTTAATATTCGAAGCAGACTCGTTGTAGGTGATGCTGAAGTGTGAGAGCTTACTGAGGCACTTTTCCTTCAGCCCTTTTTGTGCCCTCATAGATTCTAATCATTGTTTTTTTCATTTGGGCAAAGCTTGACCCCCTCCACTTTATTTGAAAAAATGAGCCTTCACCCTCATGTAAGTTTCTTGAAACTTAAGAGTTCTTCCCACAAAGCTTACATATATTAGACACAGTCCCACAAGTGCATTTTGTCCCCAAACGCAATAACAATACTTCCAATTCGAAGGACGGGTAAAGGCCCTCTTTGCTGCCTCACATTTTCAGCATATAAAAAATAAAATTATTGATTAAATTACTGCTATGAATTTAGAATTAGTTTTAAAAATAAGAACGGGATATTAGTATTTTCAATTTTAATTTTTAATCCCTGTTTTAAATTTTTTTACTTTAAAAAATCAGAAATCTAAGAACTGTTAAAATATAAATTTCAATCCATTTGCCATTAACAAACATACAATTTAACAATTTAGAGAACTGGAATTAAAAAAACTACATTAAATTTTTTTCAATAGATTAACAAAGAAATATTTTTCATAAAGCAGATCAAAAAATAAAAGTGAGGTAAAAGGTTGAATCTGATTCCTTGTCCTTTGCCATCTGATTTATATCCCTATTTTTGTCCTTTGACATCTGATTTATATTCCTAATTTTTTCAGACTTCTGCAGACATCATAACCCCTCACTCTTAGCTATTTAAATCTGTTTTCTAAATTTGTCAAAATGCTGCCTTCAACTTCTCTTATTGAATTCAATGTATTTCTCTTCTACTGCATTGAAATCTCATTGGAATCCCTTTTTGACCACTGTTCAAATTCGCTTTTCTCCTTTGCTACTGAAAGCCCTGCTCATTTTATCTTCTGACAATGAAATGAATTCAAATTTTGTTTTCTTTGGTTTGACGGTTTGATGAGGGTGCTTGAGAGGGGTTTGGTTAGTAGTTTAGGGTTGGTGGTGGGAGCTATGTGATAGGTTATTTTGAAGGGAGACATTTGTTGATGGGAGATGTCCGGGGACTTGGATTTGTGCCTCCAAGAAAAGGAGATGTCTCTGTATCTATTTCCTGTTCTGGAGATGTGTCTTCTGGTTTCATTGTTTTTATGAAATGTGAAGGAAAATCTAGTTTCTGAATGAACTGACGACGATAAAAAGCACTGAGGCTCTACTCTGCTTACCACCAATAAGAAGAACAGTTCTGCCCTTAGGCTAGCCATTCCGAATTGTGAAGACAGCCAATCTCCAAAGTATAAATTGGTGGGTGAAGTAGATCACACAATTTTCATAAAACAGTAAATCTTCTTATTACAATAAGTATTGCCATACTTAAGACATTAAAGCCTCTGTAAAAATAACCCTATCCTTTCTTTACCCTTCCTAAAGACATCTCTTTTGATCTATCTTTTAAAACAGTCTATGGCTCTTTTATAACTTTATTCTATATTCATAGAATAGACTTGTAGTTTATTCTCATCTTATTTCCTAAAATAGATCTATGCTTCATTTCTTTTTCAACCAATTTCCTAGCATAAACATATTGCTATCTTATTTACTAATATAAAAGCAGGCTCATTACAGAGAACCAGAGCCAGGCCCCATCTCAAGACAAATAATATACTAGGTCTGGCCCCCATATCAGGACTCACATAGACAACGAGGTTCAGCTCTAATGAGGAATACCTAGCCAAAATTGGGCCCAATCCTGAAATGAGCAGAAGTGTTGGAACTGGGCCCCATCTCAGGAAAAGGAAATACTAGAACCAGGTTCCCTTTCGAGAAAAGGAATATGCTAGGACTGGACTACTTCTTGGAATGACTCATACCTGTTTATATATTTGTCCTACAACTGTATTTATGGCATGACAACTCATTCATGATGGTTAAATGCATCATCATTATCAAGTACAATAAGTAACTGAGTCAAAACTTGTAAAATACTCCACATATGTTAAGCATTTCTTGGTCAATAATAGATTTGACCAGTTGAGAGCAGATTTTCTCATAAACACATTAGGTGCAACAGAAAAACTGGCTATTACAGTAAGTACAACTGTAGAATCAGTCGATTCAGTAAAAGTATTTCAAATAGTCAAAACATAATCATCTTGTTCAGCATAAAAGAAATTCAGTACAACTGTAGCATAGGAGAAATTCAGGACAATTGTAGAATTGGTCAAAACATGGTCATCTTGTTCAGCACAGGAGAAAATCAGTCAACGTAAGGTGGAAAAAGTCAACAATTCTGTGGTCAACAGTCTGGACTACACTAATGTTAGCTTTGATACCGATGCACTATCTACTTCAAGTTCCCATTTTCTGTCCCCATCACAGCTCGAAAGAGACAAATCCACTTACTTAAGCATTTAATGAACTTAGGTGAAGATATCTATAAGTTTCATTTTTAGATTATGAATAGAGTTTTAGTTATTCAATACTTCCCCCACCCCCTCAAATTGATGCTTTTGTGATTTTTCAATGAGTCATGCTGTTATAATGAAAATTTGATGGCAAAGTCCATGGTCAAATGAAAAATTGGCACTGCTCAATTGTGTATGACTTTGTGCACAGAAAATCATAGGAAATTTAAACAATTAACAGCCACAAACTAGGTAGAAATGACTCTCTTCATTAGTTTTCAAAAAAAGATAAGACATCAACTATTTGGTAGAAATACGTAATGAAATAAGAATTCAGCTCCTATTCCAAACCTGATTTAACTTTATTTTTGTGTCTTCTAGTCTGAGTCACGAGGTTTGAGTTTGAGTTCGAGTTTGACAAGGATAAAATTCGGTTCAAGTTCGTTCAATAGATAAAGTTGAAAAAAATTGCCATTAAATTTGATTTATCCCCTTAAGATTCCTTGAATTTGAACTTCCACTTGTCAGTTACTTGTCATCTTGATTTATAGAAAACCTATCCATCTTCTATGGTTTGTGTAGACTATCACAAGTTTTCCCAACTTATAGATTACATGTGTGGTTGATTAAGCATTTGAATGCACACTATTGGCCAAAGTCTTTGCGAAAAATCTCCCTTAGATGTGCATGAAGAAATTTATGTGCCGGTATGGACCAAATGCGTGTTAAGATGCAAAAGTGGTGTGTTGCCTTGTCTTTCAAGAAATTTGGTTCTTGGAAAATGCATGATTTTGGTAGATTCTCCTTGCCTCTGTGTGTTCGATATGTAGTTCATATAACCTAACTCCATGGTTCTCTTCTCCAATCCCACCTTCAACTTGGTTAGATAGAGTTAAAATTATGGCGCGGTTTTAGTAGCATCCTATCAAATTTTATCTGTTTGTCCTCACCTTTGAAGTTGTTTCTAGGGTGACTGACCAGCCCCTATCATTATTCATGTATGATACTGTATGCTGATAGGGATTCTTTTGCATCGGGTTCCCCTGTTTGGTTGATTGTGAGCGTGATGCTCATTATTTGTGATTTGAAAGCAAAATAGAAGATGTCCTACCAACTCGGCTATATCCAACTTTTGAGACTCGGGTAGTTTCTTTTGGCTTGTTATCTTCTCATCGTCGATTTTTTTGTCGAGTCCCTTATCCAAACATTTATAATATTTCTTACAGTTTTTGCTTGGACTTTTGTCTTTTACAATTTGTTCGTTGATTCACATCAATGTTGGCAATGTCATCTTTGTAAGTGTTGACTTTCATGTATTTCAACTTGTTACCCGTTCTATTGGGGAGCTTATTCTTTCTTAGACAACAGAATTTTGAACCATCAACAACTTGTGCCACCACTCTCCTTCTTCCCTTTACGTTCAACTCACACTTTTGTCTTCCTTTCTACAACTTCACCCACTCGCAAACACAAACCAATGCCATGTATTGTGTTGACTCTTTTACTTCCACACTCATTTGCTCTCGTGGATTTAACATAACTGCAACGGTTATTTCTCTACATGTATCACACTACATTTGTACAACACTCTTGAGAGTGAGTCATTCCAAGATGGGGTTGATCCTTTGCTGACCATGCATCAGTCCTCCATGCAATCACTTTCCCAAAAGGATCATTTTCCACTCATTTCGCTTTCAGATCTCTTCTATTGCTAGCAAGCCGCGCAAATACCTATTTTTGTTGTCATATGCTCACTCACTTGTAATGATAGATTCACTTGCACTAGAGTCTCTCCACTCACCTCTTGCTTACAACATACCTCTAATGTCTCAACTTTGATGTCTTAGCTTCGTGTAGGAACTTCTTTGTGTAGACTAATGTCGATGGATTATTCTCTTCCACTTATTCTTTCATGGGAAAGTGCTCAAAACTTTTCTTGTCCTTAGAAAATTTATGTGTTCTTTCTCCCATCACAGATGTACAACACACATCATGGCAATCACACCACACACTATGTCACCCTACTAATTTCCAATGTGGATAGTCACCTTACAGTACATAATCATCCTAGCTTCACAACATTTCTGCAATAATGTAGCATTATACAGATTTGGGTGTGCGGTACACTTTAGATCCAAATTTTGCACATGTCAGTGCACACCAAATTATTTCTATTGCCAACATGAACAATGAATGTATAACACTTACATCACTCATGCTTTTGAAAATGTTCTTTCTTTGCTGCAAGACATCTTTCCTATCTAGTTCAACAATACATTGTGCTACATGAAATTCTCCCCTGCTTCTATAGGTTTTTTTTTGCTTGAGCTACCTAAGCTCTTAAGTCATTTCTCCTAGTTTTTTTCACTGCCTTTAGAAATTCAAATATCTGGTAGCCATGCTGACTACAAGCAAAACAAATTTCTTCATGTTAATTATCACAATCTTTGCTTCCAAATCCTCTTCCTCTACATCACTACAAAAATAAGATTTGCCTCTTTGACTCTGTTGCAAGGAGCATGTTTCTGCTTATTCCTCTTCTTGCTTTATAGACTATGGGTTACACCATCTATGCCCTTTGCCTTTTCCTCTTCCATTTGGAAGCTTGGGCAGACTTTTCTCTGCCCTCAAGGCCAACTAATAGGCTTCTTCTAAAGAATGGAATTTTAGGAAACATAATTTAGTTCTTGAATGGAATGCCTTACACCATTTACATACTTGGATCTCTTCGTCATCTTCTATGTGGTCAGATCTAATGGCCAGCTGACAAATCTCTTTGTTGTTATCCTTTATGTTCATCCCTTTTTTCTTCAAAACTTGCAACCTTCTAAGAAAACCCGTCTAATTATTAGAAGGAAAAATTCGCCCTCATTTTGGAAACCATTATAGTCCACAACTTGTTAGAAGACATGCATAGAGAAGGAATGAAGAGAAACCGGAATGCACACATTATTCATTGTGTGTCCATCATTACTATGTAAGAGATGGTTACAACCATTTATTAGTTAATACATAACTAATATTGACTTAATGGTAAATTATAAGCCTTATATTCTAATACCCCCTCTTAAGGCTTACACTATAGAAAGAAAACACAAACATACTGATAGAAGATTAAAATAACAGAACTAAATAGAGTCGCACATTCTTCATAAGCTTTCTCTTTGAAAACAGTTCTTTGACTAGGTAGAGCTCCATCAAGCTATCTTGTAACCTTCGTAAAGGTGTAGTTCCCAAGCTGAATTCTCAAGTTTCCAGATTCCACCTCCCCAAACTCTTGAATCACGAACCTCTTGAATTATTGGACAACCATCTATATTGAGCTACATCCACAATGCTCCATCAAGTTGTCTCATGACGCTCATAAGGGTATAATTCCTCCCCAAACTCTTGAATTACGAACCTCCTGAATTATTGGACAACCATCCATATTGAGCTACATCCACAATGCTCCATCAAGTTGTCTCATGACCCTCATAAGGGTATAATTCCCAAGATTCATAGACTCCCAAACTAACTAGGCAACAATCCATACTGAGCTTCATCTACATTAGATCCTTTTCTGTCTTCAAAGTGTGGGACTTCTTTAGAATATGTATTCTCCATCAACAGAGTCTTCACCACTTTCAACATCGATGGATCTTCAACAATGGCTACATTAACTTCATTTGGTATGCATTTTAGTTTTCCTTTGAGAAAATTGCTGGTTCGAATGGTACAGTCCAATGTTGCATGACCTCATTTTTGTAGTAGTAACATTCAATTTCCCTTTTTTTGTATCTGATATTCTGTGGTTATTTCTTGAGTATGACACCATCGAGGGTGAGGTCATCTTCCGTATCTCTTGCAATTGTTCTCTTTTCTTCAGCTAAGAGAGCTGAAATCATATCTTCTAGAGTTTGAGAAGGCAATTGACTAAGAGTAAAAATGACATTGCTGAATTTAGAAGGCAAACTATTTAACAAAATGGCTTTGGCATCCTTGCCATCTACTGTGGCATTAACTTTTGCTAGTTGTCTAAGGAGAGATCTCAAATTGCTTATGTGGCTAGACATAGTGACTCCGTCAACCATCTTGAATCTAAAAAGTTGAAGCTTTAGCGAAAATTTTGCATTGACAACTTTTGCTCCAAACAATTTATTTAGAGTATCCCAGATTTCCTTGGACGATTTTTCTAGGTCTACATGATGTAACTCAAAGTCGGAGAGCAAGACCAATAATGGCTTTGGCTTTATCATCTCTGCTCTGCCAATCCAGTAATTTAGTTGCATTTGTAGGTGATTTCTCTTTCCCATTAACTATTCCCCACAAATTTTTATTCATTAATTGCATTTGTATTTTAACTTTCCAAGTGTGAAAGTTGAAGCCAAAATATTTTTCCATTGGAATTTCCATTCTTTTTAAAAAACTTTATTTAATCAAATTTACTTTTGTAAAATTTGTAACCAAAAAAATGTGAAGATAAATACCCTCAATTGCAGGGCCACATAAATAAATGAAGCAGTGAAATGTATACTTCCGACTTTCATATCAAAGTAGCAATAACATGACACTTGTGTTCCGTTGATGCATGTGAAGCTATTACGTGCACTATCGGTCGAGACAGGAATGCAAAAAAATGTGAAACTTTTTTCTCTTGAACATGTGCCCTTTGCTTTGTGTTTCTGTGCCCTTCGAAACTTCTGAACATTCTCTGGCATTTCCTCTGCCCTCAATTTTTTGTTCACGATTTAGCCTCGGCGCTTTATAGACAGGTAGGTGATATACAGTCCGTATGTGCCCTTACTTTTTCAATTATATCTTCTTTATGTTTCGCAACTGGACTTGTGATTGGGTTTCCGTGCCCTACTTGAGATAGGATTTGCAGCAATAGACAGGATTTGTGACAACAACGTGGTATGATAGTTTGGTTTCTCTTTGACCTCATTTCCAATCTTTCCAGGTCCTCATGACTTCTTTTCAGGCCCTCACGACCACCTTCACGAGTTCAACACTATGTATCCTCTTGTGCAAGCATATACAAATCTGAAACACGCGATGCTGAAATTAATCTTTCTTCACAGTCTTCTCCTTGATGCCTTGAGTTTCCTCAGGACTTTGAGTTCCTTTGAGTACGAACCTGGCTGTGATACCAATGTTAGAAGATGTGCATAGAGAAGGAATGAAGAGAAACCAGAATGCACACATTATTCATTGTGTCCGTCATTTTATTATGTAAGAGATGGTTACAAAATGGTTGAAGTGGTTACAACCGTTTATTAGTTAATACTTAACTAATATTGACTTAATGCTAAATTATAAGCCTTATATTCTAATACAACTTTTTTTTCCTTTTCCTTCTATTTTTCTAAATGCATATGATCTCAGGAGAGGAATGCACGACCTTTTAACTTGATACATGCAAATTTGACCCTCTTTTGTCCTGTCTGATGATAAGAATACTATTTTTCCAACTCTATGATCTAATCAATCAATTCTTTAGGATTTGAACTGCCAGAAAAGGTGGGTTTATCAATCTGTGGCTTACCTCCCATATTGGCTATGACCTTCATAATTTTTTTCCTTAGGTTCTAGTTCAGCCTTTGGTTCTTGTTGTAGGTCTTTAAGTTGCTCTTCGGTTTAACTCTCTTTGCTTATTTTCACAGATACTCCTTTTTGCAAGTCCATTTCAATGGCATCCAATCTGGCTTGCATGGCTCTTAGATCTTAGCAATAACCTCACCAGCTATTAGCTCTCGTGGTGGTCGACTTCTCCTACCTTTGCTGACGGCAATTCCTCTTTGACACTTTGATACCAAAAGTGATGGTGTGGTCGAGGGTCAAGTGGACTGTCGCTATCCAGGTATGTCAGAGTGCACAATGAAAACCAATAAATGTATACAATGAACATTTAGATTAGGAACAAATGTCTCTCTTAGTTAATTTCCAGAAATTCACCCTTATTCCAAATTCAGATTACAACACGTACTCCACCTATCTTAACTCCTATGTCTTTTGGAAACTGATTGTGCAAAATGCATGCACTTATTTCCTTGCAAGTTGACTTCTTTCACCAGCACCCCCTTCCATTGGTTTAGATTCTTGGAATTTGAAATTTCTCCTGTTATTTTGTATCTTCAGTTATAGAAAAATCAGTCATCTTCTATGGTTCACATTGTCTCCAACATGCCCAAATTTTGCAAATTCTGTTGGGAAAACTAGGTAGTACTCACATAATACTAAAATGTGTGTATGCAAATATATTGAGTCATAACTATTTGAGTGAGTGAGAGATTATGTGAGTTGTATCAACAACTAACCCTTATAAAATAGGGTCCGTGTGGTTGTTATAGATACGCCTGACTTCACTATTAGTATTATAGTAGAACAAAGGCTATATGTAAGCAGTGTATTGCTGAATAAAATTGCATCATGCATTTACATCATTCGGTATCAGAGCGGGTCATTTCTCTAAAAGACAAATAGAGCCAAAGCATGGAATATGATTTCTAATGATTAGTCAATGGGCAGCCCCACCATTTTCTATTACTCTGTCTGATGATTTCCAGCCATGAGTCTGCTGTTTGTCAAATTTAGAATAAAGGGAGTTTGCTATTTTTTTTTTTTTTAGAGTTTAGGAATCATGATTATCCATTTCCTAGTTAAGATCAATCAGCAGCTCTTTTTAGCGCCATTAGACTGAAGTGGATACCACATGGGTTCAGCCATAGTCTGAACTGTGCACAGAGGTACAAGAAACACCTTTGTCGTCATCTGCTAGTTGAATGCACATTTGGGTGGCTCTAAATCTTCCCAGAAGAAACTGAGTGCCTGTAGAAGAGAGCACAGATTTATAAGTGGTTAGAATGAGAAAGGTGTGAATGGGGTAGAGTCACAGCTGGTTGAAACACATAAACACTGATCTGATGGAAGTTTTTGTTGCAGAAAGAAGGTGAAAGTGTGAGAAAATGCACGGTGCTTTGAAGAATGTTCTGATCTTTTTGTGATTCAGAGAAACACCTTATTGACTCTTTTTGCTGATTGATGTGTCATTGCTCATTAGATTGCTGCTACAACCAACGTAATTATGTTTTGCACGACTTGGTCATTTGTCTATGCCCATGTATGGTTAATCTGAAATCTCAGCCCTGCTTTGGAGTTTCTCTGTGCATAGCCAACTCTGCAGAGATCTCCTTGTCAACACCACTATGTAGATTCGTGTTATGACAATAATCAATATTTTCCTTTGATAGCTAAAAAAGCCATAAATGCAGTCATGTTTAGCGTTCCTTTTTTATAGATATTATCTATTTTAGGTCATAGTTTGTTTTAGTTTTGTTCTACTAGATGTTATAATTGTTATGTTTCATGCTTATTATAGCTTGAAGCTATAAACCATTAGCTATAGTTCGTTCTTTTAAATATTTGTTTTTAGTTTATAACTTTTTCATATTGTTTAAATATTGTTAATTAAGAAGTTAGGCTTCACTATATGGTCCAAAAATTGAATAAATTAGTAATTGGGTCTAGTGTCATATAAGTCTAGAGTCCATCCCAATAAAGCATATAAATCAATTGTCAAATGTCAAATCCTCTTGTAATATATGTAATATTGGGCAAATATGACGTTCGGACAAATGTTTCAGTCTGGTGGAAGGGCGTTTATTATCAAAAACGACATGCACTTGAGCTTCAAGATTCATCTTATAATTTATTTAGTGAGTAGCATTCTGTAGGAGGTTGGAAGAAATTGAGATAGGAGACTTGAGTTCGTCGTTTTCTTAGAGTTTGTAGACTACATTGGTGGCAAATCTGAAGATGAGCTCAAAAGACAATACGGTTGAAGAGTTGTTGATCACCGGTGGTAGTGGTGATGTATTATGGCCACAAAATATGTAAAACATTTATGGCTACAAAATATGTAAAACATCTGTGCCAAACCGACTATTGCTGAGATTGGTATCTAGTGATGCCAGTGGGTACTAGTTATATTGTTCGTGACCGGGTGGCTACAATCAAGGATACACACTGCGAATGCAAGTTTAGTGAGAAGCTCAACACTCATTGAAGACGGTGAGGACCTTATCCTCAATTTTTCATATATTGTTTATTGTGTGTGTTGTGATAGTGATAAATTGTGTGTATGTGTCCCTACCTAGTGAATTTATGAACTAGTGCATAGGTTTTAGACAAATGTGGAGGATGAACAAATGTGTGTCCTAGTTCATTCATCATAGTCTAAGTCACACTACATATTTGGTTCACTATGTTCGCAACTTTGCACCAAGGGGGGAATGTTGGGAAAATTAGGCTAGTGCTCACATAAGATTAAAGTGTGTGTATGCAAATGTATCGAATTATAACTAGTGTTATGCGGGGACGCATCCCCGTTGAAAACCGGTTGTCGAGACATCTGGATGTCCTGGGACAACACGACAACGGGAAATGCCCCCTTGACATGTCCATGGTGGCGGGAAAGGAGGGGGACATCTGCGGGACGACTAGAAATGTTAGGGATGTTGTGGACAGCTGGACCTCTCGGGATGGTTGAGGTACGTCCCGGGATGTCCCAGCAGCACAACACTTTTTTGACATTTTTTAATGGCAAGTAATAATAATATAAAAGAAACATAATAACATAACCCTAACCCTAAAAGTTACATTCTAAGTTATAAAATGACTCTATGGCCTCATTCCATATCACATTCAATATTCACACTTGAGCAAAGTGAGCAAAGTGACAAAGAGAAGAAGAGAAGAGCAAGAGCAAGAGCAAGAGGAAGAAGAAGGGCAACTGCAAGAGAAAGAGCAAGAGCAAGAGCAAGCAAGAGGTATTTATAATTTTATTTGCTTACAATGCTTGATAATAGTCTCTAGTTTTTAAAATTTAGATTCTATTTGCATTTTTAGGGGTTGTTTTTAAGTTTTTGTATCTACATTCACAATGTAATCATGTTTATAGTTTGTAGGATTTTACAAAATGCATACTGCATAGGGTTTGGTTGTTATGTTTTTTTAAATCTTAAAACATAAAACTCTTGATTATTGATTCATTGAATAGGTTTGGCAAGGTTTACCATGATAGTATGATACACATTCTTAGAAACAATAACATTAGGAATACAAAAACTTTGATACACATGAATGTAGATACAAAAATGAAAAACTTAATACTCCTATGTTTGATGTTTCAGTCTATGTTTTTGTTTTTAATATTTTTTTGCATATAGTTATGGGCCTAATAGCCTATGGCTTTTTTTTAAAATTATTGCTTGTACTTGTAGTTATGGTTGTTTTTTTATTCATTGCACAATGCATATGGTTATGGATGTTTTACTTTTTCTTAATCATTGCATATACTATATAGTTATCATTTTTTTAATTCATTGCATAATACATATAGTCTAAGTATGGCAAGGTTCATGTTTGGCGAGGATAAAATTCAAAAGAAATTCGCTAGCCTATAAAATTCGGGAAAAAAAATCGTCAATAAGTTTGAAGTATATAATTTAATTAAAAAATAATAATAATTAATTTTTTAATTTAAGATTAAATCTAATTAAAATACCTAATTTTAATATAATTTATGTTAATATCTTAAATTTAATTTATGTTAATATCGTAAATCTGAAACTAAAACTTAATACTAAACGAAATATTAATAAAAATTAATATTTAATATCTAAATGAATATAGTGAAATTGATGTATAATGTCTAATATTTAAAGACATTAATATTAATACTTTGAATGACATAACTTTATACTTTTCAAAGTTATTATTTATTAATACTAATATATACATATTTATATTTGCACGTAAATATCTTAATAAATTATTAATCAAATATTAATGTTTGTAAAACTAAAATTATAAGTAATTGAAAAATCTAATGTCTAAAGTTCATGTTTTTAAATTAGAATTGAAAAGAAAAAGCCAAAAACTAATTTAAAAAGTTGAAACCTAATGCCTAATCGTAAAAACTAATATAATATAACAAATAAGTGATTCAACAAAGCTAGAATCATGAAAGAGAAGACTAGTTTAGAAGATTTAACCTAATTTTTTTGGCCCTATCATGAATGACGAGTATTGAATGGCGGCAAGAGCTGCAAGCCTCCAACAATGGAATCGAGCTGCAGTATGCTCAGTCGGGTGTGGCAACACTCATCACTCACAGGCCACAGCAACTTGCGCTCAACACAACAAATAGGAAAGTTACGAAAGCTCTAAAACAGATTTTATCTGCCTGTTCTTATGATTTCAGGTTTTGCATTTAAACTACCTCATACTGTACAAATTTTATGACGAATTTTGACGATTTTCTAAGGTTTTTATTAAATTCGCGAATTTCGAATTTCAAGGAAGAAATTCGGCGAACCCCTGTGATGTGACACAACATATAGTTATGGCTGTTTTACTTGTTTATAAATTAAAATTATAATCATTGCCTATAGTTATTGCTTTTTTAATTCATTGCATATAGTTATGGCTTTTTTTTTTAATTCATTGCAGCCCAACAATCATCACCATGAGTTCTTTTGAGTATGGTTATGAATCGGAGGAGAGGGTTGAGATAGGTGGAAGTGTTGGTGATGACATAATTGGGGGAGGTGAAGAAGTGAGACAAAATGTAGTGCCAATGGCAATTGGTAGTTCAGCTGGTAGTGCTACCAATTGCCCCTCTCAAATGTTGTCCACATTTGCCATTGGACCATTTGATAAGAAGAAACCATTGCAACAATTTGCTCAGATACTTGAGAACCCCAAGTGCGAAGGGGGAGTAAACTATGGAAGTGCAACATATGTTCAGAGACTTGGCATGGCAGCATCACTAGGACCAATGCACACTTGTTGCACCTTATAGGAAGGGGGGTTGGTCTTTGTAAGGCTCTTTCACTTGATTAGAGAGCAGAGATGGTGAGACTTTTTAATGGAAATACCATAGACAACATTCTAGAAGTTTGTGGTACTAGCAGTGAGGCTAACACTCCTTTGAGCTCTCTTAGAGATTGGTAGGAATACTTGGCTAGTTCTAGTTTTGGAATGATAGAAGTGGAAAGTAGAGGGAAGAGAAAGGTTGTGGGGGTAGCCCCCAATCTAATTGTAGACATGTTTGATTCAAAGGCAAGGGAAGAGGTGGATGATGTTATCGGGAAATTTTTTTATGTTGTTGGGATCTCATTTCATGTCGCTCGCTCTCCTTATTACAAGGAGGCTATGGCCAAGGTAGCAAAAAGTACAAGGTACAAGTTATGTGCCTCCTGGAGACACCAAACTTAGGACAACAATCTTGGATAGAAACTATTCCAAGGTTAATTTGTTGATGGAGGAGATGAAGGTCACATGGGTGTCACATGGATGCAACATTATCATGGATGGGTGGACAAATATTAGACACTATCCACTCATCAATATCATTGTCTCTTGCAAAGATGGACCGTATTTCTTGAGAGCAATTGATTGTTCAGGAAGCGGAAAGATGTTGAGTTCCAATTTCAGATTTTGAAGGATGCCATTGAGGAGGTTGGACCTTCAAATGTTGTACAAGTCATCACAGATGCAACTTATGTGTGCAAAGCAATAGAAAAACTAGTGGAGCATGCCTACAATCATATTTATTGGACCTCTGTGTTGCGTGCATGCATGAATAATGCACTGAAAGACATAAGGAAGATTCGGTGGGTCAGCAAGATAGTGAATGAGGCTAGGGATGTGCAGAAGTTCATATGTAATCACCACACATCATTGACACTCTTTCAAAGCTTTTTGAAGAAGGAATTCCTCAAACCAGTTGACACCACTTTGCATCCTATTTTATTTTGTTGGATAGGATGCTTGAGTTGCAAGAGCCCTTGCAAGTTATGATTATGACACAAGATTGGACTAGGTGGCATGAGTCCAAGATAGAGCAAGGGAAGAGAGTGAAGGAAGTGGTGGTGAGGGAAACATTTTGGGTTGATGTGAAATACATCACATCAATTATAACTCCAGTTTTTAGTGTCATCAATATAGGGATTCTAACAACCCCAATCTTGGTGAGATATATGAGTGCATTGACAACATGCTTGGGCAAATGAAGACAACTATTTAGGTGAGGGACCCCACTCTGGAGTTCTACCATGAACATATTCACCCATCATTCAACATAGATGGGAGAAGTTGAACACCCCACTTCATATGGCTGCATATGCTGATGAATCCCAAATGGTATGTGGAGAGGCCAGGTAGAGTTATCCCTTTGGATGATGATGAGGTGAAGAAGGGCCTTATGAAGGCCTTTAAAAAAATGTATAGTCTAGAGGAGGCTTCACAAATCAGGTTGGAGTGGCTTGACTTCACTGAACTTGATGGGTACAAAACTTCAACGAAGATGGACAGGGTAACATTGGCACATGACAAACGGTGAGTTGTTGGCGATTGTATGGGCGTCCAAGACTGCTGCGAACACTTGCAATTCGCCTTCTTTCCGGATTTCTAGCTCCTCTGCCTCTGAGAGGAATTGGTCTACATATGGTTGGATCCACTATATTAAGAGGAATAGGCTTACCTTTGCGAGAGCGAAGAAGCTTGTAGTTGTACACAAGTGCTTTGTGTCTTATGGATCGCAAGAACAAGTACAATCAGACCCCAACATTACGGTGGGATGTAGATTCGAGGAAGAGGCAGGTAGAAGAGGACAATACTATGCAATGGGGATTGATTGGGCTCTCCTTTGAGGACGAGGATGATAGTTCCAATGAGGAGGAGTTCATGGATGTTGTTTCAGATGTTGATTTTGATTTTTAGGCTGAAACTTGTCCTCTTCTTTTTGTAATATTGACAATTGTTGGTGTATTTGAATTTGAGATTAATGATATGAATATCAAATATTGTCAATTGATCAATCACAATGGTTTTATAATTTATTTCAGCTTATTTAATTTTTAAGTCTCAAATTGAAATGGTTTTATTAAATTATGTATAATTAATAATTTAAATGTATTTGATATTTATGATTTCAGCTTATTTAAATCTCAAATGGTTTTATTTCATTTTTAAAGTCACAAATGGTTTTATTTCAGCTTATTTATATAGTTTAATCACTATATTTTTATATTTTAAATATTTATATATATTTTTAATTAGCTGTCCCCCGTCGTCCCCAAAATTTAATTTTTTTGCCATCCTGGAAACCCCGTTCTGCCATCCCGGAGTCTTAGGTAACATTAGTTATAACTATTTGAGCGAGTGAAAGAGATTACGTGAGCTGTATTGACAACTTACTCCTACAAAATAGGGATTGTGTAGTTATAAATAAGCGACTCCTCTATTGTAGGATAACAAAGGGTATATATGTAAGTATTATATTGTTGGATAAAATTGCATCCTGTATATACATCAGATTCAGGGCCACCTCTATTGAAGTTATTCAAAATAAGGATTAATTTAAGAATTTCTGTGGGAACGAGCTTTCAATTTGCTCTTTGTATGATTGATTTGAATTCTGACTCCTTGATTCTCACCTTGCTTCCATTTGATTTTTTGTTTACCATCGTCCCAATTTGAAATGTTAGAATGGGACTGCTTTAAAGTCTTATTTTAAAACCCTTTTCATTCCCTTACTTTTCTTCAATCCATGAGTTGCGTCTTTGGAATGGATGGGTCTCCCTTTATGCAGGTTTCAAGTACCTAGAGCACCACAAAATGGGGAAAGCCAGAGCTTCGCAAAGCTGTGATGACCACTGCAAAGTAGAGGGAGAGGGGCTTCACAGGACTATGGAACAGGACTATCGAGATCATCACAAACTAGAGAACTTCACATAATTGCGATATCACCGCAAGGCTACAAGGAGATTTGCAAAGCTTCGCTGACCTATAAAAGCACCACAAAGCCATGACACCTCTGCAAAACTAGAAAGCTCAGCAACATAGGCAAATCAGTGGCAGCGAATGATAGAAGTTATAACTATTATTTCAGTTATTGCTGCTCAAGTCGGTTTTTGTGGGGAAATAAGAATTAAATGTCACTTCATATAGTCACTCAAGCTGTACTTTCAGGCCCATGACTCATTTATTTGTGGTATCATGTGAGTGACTATAAACTTGTCGCGATTTGTGAAGTACGAGTCATCTTTTTGCAGAGCTCATGATTCAGAAGTGTCATTTATGTCAGAATGCAAGAAATTTTTCAGTGGTAGAGAACTGAGTTCACGTTTCAAAGGTGATTTAAATTCTGCCCCTTCTATTCAGATAAGGGCCCGTAGGGAGCGCCTTGTTAGGGTCGGATAAGGTAAGAACCAGTTCCAACCTTCTATTTATGGGTGCTATAGTGAACTTGTAGATCACACTAACGCACAAGAACTGGAAAGCAAGAACGAAATAATATGCATCCACCTTCTTCCATGGTCCTAAAAAGGAACTAGGGTCTTCAATTGTTTATATTTCTGGAATCGGTGGTATGGGGAAAAATAGCTGGCCGATGTCAGGCATGAAGAAGCCTTGAGCATCTACCAAAGGGTGTTTTGGGTAGTCATGCTTCACTAGCATCTAGTCCTAAAGTTGTGCAAGGGTATGCAAAGGATGGTGTGTGTCAGGCTGCTTTGCCGAGTTGTGGTCTTGTGGCTCTTCCATTAATTCTAGTAGCCTGCTAAGTGGAAGAGAAGGGGTATGCCTCAGGTTTCTTTCAAGGGCCATCTGATAGGATTCAAGGCTAACATTGCTGGTGGAGGGGAGCATCAAATTGAATCTAAGGACGTCACTATGAAGTAGGGAGTCCATCAAATGTTATTCAAACATAGCATAGTTCAATAGGATCACAATGTTTGCCACACTAGTCAAGGGGGACGAAGGCCACTCTTCACTAGTATTCTCATCTCAGCAGCCCTCAGTGGCCATGAAAGCTTCTCTTTGAGGCTTCAATTTTTTTTTGTCTGTTTGGTGGTGACTGAATATACTCTTGCAACTGACTTCAAAATCTCTATGAGCTATAAAAGAAACTTGTAGCAATGTAGTAAGATATACATAAATTTTTGTAAAAGACTTTGTAAGGAGGCATCAAGATAACATGAGTTTTGGTACAAGAAGTTGTTCTTTGCAACGATTATTGTTGTATGTGGTGTGGCGTTGATTTGGGTTTTCACAATATTAATGTTATGATGCATCTTTCATTTATTTTCATTTAATTTGAAGAAGTTGAGCACTAATTGAATGATTCAAAAGTTTCGTTGGTTTGTTAGCTTTAATTTTGTTTGAACGCGTGTTATTCAGAGTAAAAGTTTAATGAACCCACTTTATTCTTGCACTGTATTCTGTAAATTTGGATTAAAGTTGCTTTTGCTGTAAGCAATTCCTTTATGCAGAGATAGTTTTGTTCCTTTGAGTTAAGATATCTATTGCCATGTCTCAGTATAAGATTCACAAAGAAATAAAGTTCACTTTATCTTTCCCTTTCACTTCTAACTTCACAGATTAGATTAGTTTTTTTTAGGTTTGTAACCAGTATCATTTCTAGATCATCCATTATGAGCTAAAATGGGTGCTACGAGGGCTCCTGTTCAATAAATCTGGAGTCATCCACTAGACTTACTCCCAAGTCTTGTGTAAAAGAAATTCTAGTTGGTCCCTTAAAGCAACATAGGAAGACTCATAGTGACCAGGATAAAAAGAGCAGCATAGGAAGATTTGTAGTCACAAGGATAAAACCTGTGCCTATTCAGTACATGCAATGTCTCTAAATTCAGCACTCAAAGAACAATTCCCGCCCTAAGACAGCTTAAGTTATTACTCAAAGGCTTAGGTATGGAAAATAACGCAAATAATGCACCCCAGCTTGGCTGACTGGGACTCTGGTGGTCATCGTAGGTGATGTTCATCAGTTGCCAAGGAATGCTGAGAAGTTTCTCCTAAAGTTAAATTGTATGGGGTCTAGACCGCCAAAGGACATGTTATATCCTTTAAGGCAGCCCTTAGTTTACTCAGTGTAGAACATGAAGATGTTTCCTACAGGTTATAACTTATTTCCTTTTGCCTTCAAAGATCTGATCTATGATTCATATCTGAATTTGATTGTTGGGTCCATTACTACTTGGGTGCACATGACAGAACATTTTTTTCTCAGTTCGGTGATGCCACCAACTGCATTGTATTGTTTAAACACTTCAGTCTTGTCAAACGAGAGAACAATGAGTACTTATAAACTTCACTCACGATTGCAAAGGATGTTCAATAGGATTCCTCAAGATAGAAGACCTGCCCCATAAATGACACATGCAATGTTCTTAGGCGCTTTAGATCCCATGACTTCCATTTTTCATCAGAAGGTTTGAAACAACCAATGTGATTGATGCTTACACTGAGGCTATTGTGGTTGAAAGACAACAATCACCGTCAAATCCAATCCCTGTGCTCAACCCAACTGTATTACAATTGTCATGCCCAACACTAACCAATATGACAAATGTCACACCTTTGTTGTTGAATAATAATCCCCTCACTTAATCAATCTAAAAAAATCCCATTTTTTTGTATTCCTCTATTCCTAATCTAATCAGCTATTCTAGATAAGCATGACAAACTCATACTAATTGAAGGGAAAGTGGGGCTTCAATCTGCCTTTCAAGAGGCAGGCCACCACAACCAATATGTGGATACAATGGGGTTTGAACCTTAGGTGAAGAACTTGGAATACTTTACTACTACATAGGCCCCTTCCACTAATCCCCTCACCTTGACCATTCCAAACAATCAAAATGTGGGAGCCATCTCCACAACAACTCCTGAATTAGAAAACATTGAAAAAGTGGTGCAAATATAGAGGAATGACTTTATTAGCCTACAAAGAAGAGTGGAGAGTGGAAACCCTGAAACTACCAATAGGAACATGGCAAAATAATTACCAGAATCATGATCAAAGACCACTTCCGAATCCCAATCTTACCATTAACATCGCAGTTGTAGTCTTATCCAATTGGTGTAGAGTCTACAAAACAACTCAAGATGGTGAGTTTGATAGCCCTGAATTTTGCATCGCTTTCCATGTGTTCGTGAAAGAGATTTTTGTTTTTAAACTTGCCCCCACTAGTTTGGATGAAGCTAGTACAAGTTCGTTCAATAATGCAACATCTGCGATGGTTTTAGAGATCATCAGCTTCCCGCATGAAGAAGATAATGACCCTGAAGACAATGTGGAAGAAATTTATGCTTACCAATGGAGCTATGAATTGAAAAGTAAACATAAAACTACTCATGGGGTAGCACTCCCAATTGACAGAAAACTATCACTCAAGAGGGTAGTTCGAACTATAAGTTAGTTGAAGACATGAAAAATACTAAAGCCAATATTATCATGCACAAATTAACCCAACTCATTGAACAAAGAAACCGATTCTGAAGATCCCTTGGAGGAAAAGGCAAGAGTGCCTCAACTCAGATCAATGTAGTGTCTTCCTGAGGAAAAGAAACAGCACCACTGTTTTAGCTTATTGTGAGAATCTTTGACAAAAATCTGCACAATAGTTTAGTAGACTCTAGAGCATCCACTAATATTATGCCTTACTCTATTTGTTAAAAAACCAGCTTAACACCTGCGAAGTCTATTAAACGATTCCTAGAATTAGACAAGCTAGAAGAAAAAGTGGTTGGAGAATTCACTTTCATATGTAATTAGCTTCTGACCCTCGTGTAGAGTAGTTTATTGATATTCATGTAGTGGATATGCTTGAAACCTTCAAAATGTTATTGAGTAGAGATTGGTCAAGAGCCTTAAATGATTATGTTGCTACTGACTTCTCCTATATATGGCTGCTTTGGTGGACTGAATCAAATCCAAAAGGAGAGAAGCCAAGATGAAGTATATGACCACTTAATACCCTTAGAAAAATGAAAACATTGAAGCAGCAACAACAAAAGATGGGGTATATACATTTAACTTTAAGGACAATGTTGCTTAAAGAGAAGAAGAAAAGTTAGGAACGAAATATGGCTACTACAATTTGATGGTGCTAAGTCTAAACAAGGAGCTGGAGCAAGTGCAATCCTGACTACTCCTCAAGGTAACCAATTTCATGCCACTTTCACATTGCAATTCCTTTTCAGCAATAACTTTAGTAAGTATAAAGCTCTTGTATTAGGTCTTCAATTCGCAACAAAATATAAAGCAAGAATGCTAAAGGTTGTTGGCCACTGTGAACTAATAGTGAATCAAGTAAGAAGTAGAGACCAATATAATAAGTTTTTGAGTGAATATAAGTATAGAGTTTGGGATTTGATGGAATACTTTACTACTTTTAACATTGTTGTTGTTTTTAGAGACCAAAACGAATCGGCTGATTCTTTGGTTAGCTCCGCTGCTGCATTATCTCCCTCAGCCAATATTTCATTGACGATTTTTTCTATTGAAATGACTATGCCGAGAGACATTCTACAATGGCAGCAGGGCGAGGAAGTGTCTGATGTCGTGCCTATGAAAGAAAAATGACTTACATTATATAAAAATAATTTAATTTGTAAAAGTTAATCTTTTACAATAACCGACATAAAACAAAAAAACAAATATAAAAACATATTTATGTATAGAAAACCAATAAACAAAAAATAAATTTAACACAACCAAAGAATAAAATTCTAAGAAGCACAATTAGCAGTAAGGAACTTAAAAGAAATAATAAAATTTGTGGAAGTTTGGTATTGATCTTTTGTTTTTTCATTTATTTTATTCAGTTTTTATTTCGTAATGCTAAAAATAAATTAGGTTACTTGTGTAAGAACCTCAATGATTGTGGCAAGGTGTTCTGTTTTGAAATAAGTATTGCCTTCTTACTTCAATAATTTGACCTATTTAGGAACATTTACATTCATCCTAGAAGCTAAGAACCAAATCAACATTATCTATCACAATAGGTAATACTGGTATAGGTATGCTTATAGTAAACTTCGCATATATTTATGTAAATATTTAATTTTAGAAATTCAAAATATATGACTTAGCATACCACTTGTGTCAAATATCATGTATGCGAATCTAAGCAGGTTAGGTATATAGACACCTATGTATCATAACATAGGTTGTTTTTATACCAAAACTAACATCATCGTTATTATAAGGTAGACCGGTCATTATACATATACATATACATATTTGAATATTAAATTATTTATTATTTATGAGGACCAAATATAACTCAATATAGATATAGGTAACATAGGTTGTTTTTATACCAAAACTAACATCATCGTTATTATAAGGTAGACCGGTCATTATACATATACATATACATATTTGAATATTAAATTATTTATTATTTATGAGGACCAAATATAACTCAATATAGATATAGGTAAATCTAAATATTTAAAATTTATGATTAAAATCTAATTTATTAGAATTAAGAATTCAGATTTATAACCAATTTAGAATATAATAAATTAGGTACAGGTACAAATTCATCTTATCGATAATACGATAAATCTATTGGGTACCTTCATTAACTATTTAAATAAATCTAGGTGAATTTAATTATTTTAAATAGTTTTTATTTAAGTATATATAGATAATACCTGAACCATATGTACCGACGTACACAAAATAAATTAGGTACATGTACAAATTTATCTTATCAATAATAAGATAAATCTATTGGGTACCTTCATTAACTATTTAAATAAATCTAGGTGAATTTAATTATTTTAAATACTTTTTATTTAAGTAAATATAGATAATACCTGAATCATATGTACCAACTTACACGAGTGGTAGGTCATTATAATCTAAAGTACCAATTTACCTTAAAATTCTTATACATATATTCTAAAATTTTGAATTAAAATCTAAGGAAATCTAATTTATCAGAATCAGAAATTTAGATTTATAACTATTTTAAAATAAATTAGGTACAAGCACTTATTTTATACATAATAAGATAAATGTATTAGGTACCTAATTTAACTATTTAAATAAATCTAGGTGAATTTAATGTACGTTATAATTTAAGGTACATGTTTACCTTAAATTTCTTATACCTATATTATATCTATTTACCTATATGCTAGACCTATTTACCTATTAAAGTTATGTAAAAACTATACATCCCCCATGGTTATGACAAAATTCCCTCCATATCAATCGGATAGGGTATCCGCTGGATCAAATATAGGGGCGGGCGGATGAGCTATAGATACTTTCTAGATGTAGATAGTGGTTAGGTTGAGGGGCTAGTGAAAATAGAGATAGCCCCTTGCCCCTCCTCTCAAGTCCCTAAAGGCGAGGCCCCATAAATGGATTAAAGAGTTATGCTTGGATCAACCATACATTGGGAGTCAATCATTATAGTTATGTATGCACCTCTTATTTATATAGGCACCCGCCCACCCCCATCTAGATATAGATAGATAGAGAGAATTGAGGGGCCCAACTAGATATAGCCATAGCCGCCACTGTATAGGGTTTCATTGGCATGTTCAGATTCTAGATATTGCGACAACCAATAGCTAGAGCCCCTATCTATATATGGGGGTGGGGCGAGGGCATCCATTTTAGATATAGATAGAAATATAGCCGACGACTATAGATAGCTATAGTTCTCTTCTCCCGTTGACTACTAGCTATGAGATGAAGGCCCCGAACGAAAGGCCCCAACTATTCTAATGCCTTCCAACTAAGGGTCCAGTCCAACTCTTGGTCGAGGCCCGAGTTTATATAGATCATTGCTCACCTCTTATTCTATATAGCCATAGCTGCCCCCTATTAGGTAAATCGAAAATCTATTTTACTCTATGATAAAATCTAAGATTAAGGTTAGGTATTTCTTGGCACAATGTATTAGGTAAATTGAAAATCTATTTTACTCCATGATAAAATCGAAGATTTAATTTAGGTATTTCATGGCACAATGATGTTAAATCTATAAATCTTAGGTATGCTAAATTAAGATGTATTTGAGATGTGTATCATTCCTTCTTATTACATATGTATTTAAATTTATAATTTACTATCTACTTCATTTATCAATTTGAAGAGAAATTTATAAACTTGAGAACATGCAAATGCTAGATATTAAGGAAGTATAAAACTTAATGATCTATATGCATGTTTAAAAAGGGTAGTCAAAGATATGGTTAATAGATGCATATTGTAAAACTGTTTTTGCTAAGGATATAATTATCAAATATTTCTAAATGTAATGATTATTTCTTAAATAGATGTATGTAATATCAAAAACTTATGTTGCTTTTAAATACATTACAAGAATGGCTCAATCAAGACTGAATTTTGAAAATAAAGAACAATGAAGAGAATATCATAGAAGAAGACAAGAATAAATGGTAGATGCACAAAAAGAGGAACAAGGAAAACTTTGAAATGATAATGATAGACAGGTTTTGTAGAATGCGTGGTCTAATTTTTAGCTAAAGATTTGGAAGAAGAAAAGAGACGATATGTAAATAAAATGATAAGTGATGATAGAGTAACTACACACAATCTCTCTAGGGTATATCGAAGCATAATATACAAACCTAGGAGTGCCCCACGAGAATCAATGGCATATGTTATGGTTAAATTTGATAGTTACTTCAGAATATCATTTGAAGATCAATCTCTACATACGATTCCAATTACACCGATACATGATGGGACGCACACACCAATTACCTTTACTGATTGGCTTGGGCATTGACAATATACAAATCACAAGGATTGACTCTTTCAAAGCTATAACAAATGTTATGCGCAGGACTTGTCCCTAGATTTTGGTGACGTCCCAAACGTCTCGAATGTTTCGGAGACTTGAAGGGGGCGTCCCCTATTCTTTAAAATCTTTCAAAAGTTTTCTGATGTTTTTATTTTTAAAATGTTGTTATTTTTACCAAGAACATTAAATTATGATCTTGAAAGTACCTAAAATACATTAAACACAGTTTAAATCCCTAAATTTCATTGAATACAAATAAAATATTCAAATATTAATTTTTATATATTATTTTAATAGTCGTCCCCCTGTCGTCCCCAAAATTTGGGAAATTTTTCGCCGTCTCGGAAACCCCGTCTCTCCGTCCCCCGTCCTTGAGACTTAGGTAACTATGGCTATAACCTATATAGAAAAAGAAAAGAACAAGATTAATTTTTGTGGCTATATCTCATGTAAATTCATTAGGACTAAGAATATTATTGCCATTTACGTATGACCGCTATAAAAAGATGAAGAAACAAAAACTACTTTCAAAATGGAAGGTTGAAAAAGAGAAATTGAAGTGTGTAGAAGTGAAATAATGTCATTTGCTTATCACAATTTTATTCTATGAATTTTTCATTTTTGTTATGTACATGGCATATTTTGATTAATATTAAATAATTCTTTATTTTTCATATAAAGAAAAATGCGATACTGCATATCTTACTAACATACCTATCTTAGATAAATTTATGTAAAAGATGCCGAGAGGTATCATTCTCAAGCGCCTATTCCAATTATGTAACAAATCCAATATAGGTGCCTCAAGAATGATACCTCTCGGCATCTTTACATAGACTTATCTAAGATAGGTATGCTAGTTTATAATTCTTATGGCCTAGATAATATTAACAACTTTCTAGTTATAAATGATGAGCGATAAATTCTTCAATTCATGACAAACACTAATGTTCTCAGGATCAAATCATTGTTGGAAAAGAGAATACAAATCCACGGAGAATGACAAAGAGGAGATAATCAACTTACAAACCAACAAGATCCCCAAAGATTTGGTTTTCCTCAAAAATCTTTTTCGTTCAAAAGATCAGATTTGTTAATCCCAAACCTAAAAACAACATTAACTCACAAGAACATTAGCAAGTGAACTTGGGAATGGACGAGGACCTATAATTATTCAAACGGGGAAGCTTTTGTTCTCTTGAAAAGAGACAAGATTTTATAGATTTATTCTTGGAATTCAAAGATATCTTTGTGTGAACTTATGATGACCTCAAAATATTAAATCCTACAATAATGCCCCACACTTTTCCTCTAAAGACGGAAGTTAAGCCCTTTAGGCAAAGACAAAGGCCAATCAACTCAATGTCTAATTGGTTATCCATAAAGAAGAGCAAAAACTCATATCCATAAGGATTATTTTCCTCATTAGGCATTCCACATGGGTAGTGAACATGGTATCGTGAGGAAAAAGTCGGTGAAACTAGGCCCTATGTGGATTTCAAAAATTTGAATAAAGCTTCAAAAGAGGATAATTACTCCTTACTTTCCATTGACAATGTCCTACTGAGATGGATAATAGGTTTGAAATGCTATCTTTGCTAGATGGATTTTTTTGTTATAATCAAGTCATCGTTTATCACATGATAGATTTAAAATTGCCTTTACAATGAAATGGGGTGTCTTTGCTTATAAATGCTTTCATTTCAACTTGATTAATGTTGGTGCTACCTGGTTCCAAGGGAAATGAATGCAACTCTTAAGGGTCTGGTTACATTTCTTGACATGGATGATATAACCGTGTTTTCATAAGTTTGGGTTAAGCATTTGGGTCATCTCTACTAGAGTCTTTGGACGTTGTAAGAGGTATGACATTTCTCCAAAGCCCAAGGAAAACATATTTTTAGTGATCATTGAAGGTTAAGTTATTGGGGTATGTAGTCCCAAGGAAGGTATATTTATTGATTTGATAGGTTGATACCATTTTGAAAATCCACATCCAAATAGTAAAAAGGAATAAAAACTTTTCTTTGGGAAAATTAGTTTTGTGAGAAAATTCACCTCTAAGTTTATGGTGATACTAAAACCTCTAAATGCTATGTTGAAACATGATGCTAAAGTGGAATGGAGCAATAAAGCCAAGAAGGCCTTCGAAAATATCAAGAAAAACATTGTTATTGCCTCCATTCTTAGCAGCCTTGACTACTGAAGGGGTTGCTTTGGGATCTCGTATGGATGTTTCCTACCAATTGGACCAGCCTGATGAAACTACAAATCCCTGGTATAAACACATAGTGTACCATCTTATAATAGGGGATTGTCCCACTTGCTTGAGTTCTTCTAAGAGTATAAATTTAAGGCTCAAAATTCTCGTTATATGCTCAAGGCTGGGATCCTATATAGAATATCTAGCAAGGCATTTGCTTTCGATGTTTGGATAAAGAAGAAGCTTAACAAGTCATGGAGAATTGGGTAGTGAACATATTACAACCCATTAAACCATCAAATTAGGATACTATTGGTCTACTGATCTACTGACGGGGACACCCATCATCATGTGAGAACTTGCCATGAATGCCATTGCAAGGAGAGAAGATTGCAGCCATGATGCTTCACCTAGTAATTGAGGAACGACCTTTTGCTCCAAGAGGAATAGATTTTGTGGGATTCATTAACCTAAACTTGAGCTTGGGACACAAATTTGGATTAACTGCAACACATAGTCTAAGGCTATTGCCACTAAGCACAACACTACCATAAAAGTCATCAAATTCCTAAAAAAGAACATTCTCACCAGGTTTGGAATTCCTCATTAATTGGTATGTGACGATGGTCTTGCTTTTGATTTTGTTGAATTTATTGAATGGGCGTATGACAAGACAATCATCCTCAAGTTTGCCTCTAATGAGTCTTTTTATAGAATTTTTCTCGGGGAAAGATTCCTTTCAATACTATGTCTATCTTCTTTGATATTAAAACCTTCTAATAAGCTTATTTGATTGCATTTGATTCTACTACTTAAGTTTAATTGGTTTCTTGGTATTGAACGTGCCTTCCTAACATAGGCTTCCTATGAACTTAGGGATTCTATTGCTTCTCACAAGAGTTTTTTCTTGTTGTATGGTCGAGTTTTGGTTTAATTTTATCAAAGGCTAACGATTTAGTGATATTGGCCATAGATAGAATACTCGCCGAGTTTAGAAAAACTCGCCAAAAATTATGCTAAATGAGTAAATCGTAGGAAAACTCACCAAAAATGCCAAAAAAAAACTCGCCGAGTATAGTTGGAATACTTGCCAAAAACTCGCCAAAAACTAGCATTTCTTTCCTTTTTTGGATTTTTGGTGAAGAAAACACAAGCATAGAAAAAAATTGCCATTTTTGGAAAGGGTTCGGGAAGATGTAGCAACAAAAACTTGCATGTGCCATAACTTTCATTCTGTGGCTCCGTTTCAGGTGCCGTTTTCTCTAAAAGTGCATATTTTCTCGAGCTCTACGTAGTGATGGCAATATTTTTCTTATTTTCATAAAATCCATTTTTGCACCTTTTTGGACCAAGCAACTTCTTGCAATCTTCTAAAAGAATCATGAGCTTTGATCGCCTGTAGACAGATTAGTAATTAAAAATATTGGATAGCTTTCCAAAACTCGGTGAGTACTCGCCAAAACTCGACGAGTATTCTCCCGTGCTCGGACTAATCACACGAAGAAGCGCAACAAGTTGACTCAAAAAAGGCTCAACGACTTGGTTTTTGTGCAATACAATCTCCGGCTTCGCACAAAAAAAGTTGAGGCCACATCAGAGGAGCTCATTGATTTGGATGAGATAGATCCATACAGTGAGTGGACTGGGCAAGAAGAGGAAAACCCTGCATTCACAGCGGACGAGATTGCTTCTTTTGAGAGGGAGGCTATGGAGGGAGAAGCACCAGCAGGAGATATTGGATTGGATGACATCTTTGGAGGTGATCTCCAACATGCAACAGAGGAGCCACTAAAGCACCACCGTCTAGTTCCATGATCGAGCTAGATTTGCAGCCTTAGGAGGAGTGTGAGACGCGGCCGAGTGTGGGGACTAGTATCGGCCCGGTTGTCGTATTCGCATGATGATGCAATTTTGTATTGTATTTGTATTCAAATCTAATAGAAAACACTTCTCCAACATTTTATGGGCTCATTTGATACATTTTGTAGCTATGTGTTGCTTAAAATTTATGTTTTTTAAAGAAATTTGAGTATTTTTAAGTTGTCGAGTATTCCCGAGTATTGGTGAGTTTTCCTACTATGATATTGGCTACTTGCCAATTCTTTATTTAGGGAGGCATTATTGTGGTTTTCCATCTTTATATACTTTGAAGTGATCATTCATAGAGTAATATTTCTTAGTTTTAATTTCATGGATTGTTGTGCAATGACAATGCCAATTATGGATGTATATGTTCAATATCATCCATCTTTTACAAGTTATCATTGTGATGTTTGCAAAAGTAATGATCTTATTTTATTACTTGGTTGGGTTTGGGCGATTAAGAATGGAAACTTGTTCAGTCTCTCGGGCATTACTTGATGGGTAGGAAAACATTGTTTGAAGTTAAGACTTCATGTCTATTGAGTCCAAGCTTTTCACTTTGTGCCATTGATACAAGTTCAATTACTCGGTATTTATTTATGTGGTCTTTCTTTTTACCCTTAGGTCAGTTTTAGCTTGTTTTCTCAAAGTATAACATTTCACATACATCAATTGTAGATTATTTAAAAAGATATTTTCTCTATCATGATGTTATTGAAATGGTATATTATCTCCTTGTACCCATATGTAGTATCTCTTTCCTATTAATTCTCATTATTTTACATTTCTTATTCTCATGTGTAACTAAGTCTATGGGGGTATGTATGTTGGTTTTGTGTTTGGCTGAAGTTTATCTCATGCAACATGTCTTTTTAGAGTGGGAATTGTAATGGAAAGTCATTTAAAAAAAGTTCTTATGTTTGTCAAATAAAGATTGGAACTTGAAGAACTACTTGTGTTTTATGGTTGTTCTATTATGCTTTCTTTGATGAATATTGTGTGAAAATTTCCTTTCGAGCCTTTTCAATTGAATGTGTGATATTAAAGGCATGCTTAAATTGGGTTGCTCTCCATAAAGATTGATTCACCCATCTTTTTGGATTTTGAGCACATGATGTTTTCTAAGGACTATAACGTCATTTCCAACACCCATTTATATCGAGGCATAGTTACTAGATTCGAAATCCAGATCCGTTCGGAAGGGCAAAATAATCCGAAAATTCAGAAAAATCCAGTTAGGTATATATATCCAAAAGGTGCGTGCGTGCTAAAGCTATAATTTAACTTATGTAAATTGTATGTATCTCATTTTAAATAAAATTGAAGTAAAAAAGTTCAACAAACTAAATATTATAAAAATTAAATTAAATTTTATTAAATTAACTTAATCTAACCTAAAATATTTATAACCCATTGAAAACTTAATTACATGAAAAATAAAATCTAAAATTTAGAATATAAATATTCAAGCCACCGTTGCTTCTCTCGATGCACTCAACAATGGAGACTCAACACTCGGTGGGCATACTTAGGAGACACAATGCCAATGAATTTTCAGATTTCAGTTTCGAGGTTTCGATTGTAATCATTTGTCTACCCTTGCGCCATTCTACCTAATTGCCATCTTCCTCTGCTCGAGTCGTCACCTCTCGCTTTTCATGTGCTTATATGGGTCGTGTACACATTCAACTCGTTTTAGGGCTTCACTTTTTAGGGTTATGTTTACCTTTTAGTGTTTTTTAAAGTGTTAAAAATGATCAAACTGGATCGAATTTATCTCGGGAGGTTAGAAAATTCGAACCAAACCGGATTTTGTTTGGATCCGACCGAACACAGTAACTATGATCTAAGGACCATGTTGTGTCTCCCCTTTTAATTATGTGGAAATCTAAATGGTTGTTATTATTTGATTTGTACTTTTTGATTGGCCTAATTGGTGTAATCTATTTCAACCTATGAAATGTTAGCTTGTTTGTGTGAAATAGTTGGAGATGTTGTGGGTGTAGTCTAAGTCTTACTAGGATGCTTCTACATTGCTTCTTTTACCTTTGAAAAGGGTTTAGATTAGTTGGAATCTCCCAAGGGCTTTGTTATTCACTCTTTGGGTCTTTATTTTTGTAAATATCACTTTTTACCCTTGTACCTTTATTTTGGGATTGGTTGGTGTTTCCTTATGTTGTTTGTTGTCTATTTCCTCTAGGTTCGAAAATATTCTCATGGAACTTATTATAATATGGTCAACGATCACTAGATTTGTTGTTTGTGATCATGGTTTCTTTATTTTGTTATTTTATGTCTTATGTGGAATGTTTCCACCCTTTTGGTGAAGTGAAGTTTAAATGTTCATTTTTCATTTTACATTTTGAGCACTAGTGACTTGGCTTTGGCAGGCTTTTATAGTAGTTTGGGTTTATCGATTCCCTAATATGGAGTTCTAGTGCTATGGATATAAGTGTTGGGTGCTTTTAGGGAGTTTTTGTATTCTTGTGAAATATCCCTTTTCCGGATTTATTTTATATTCAAGATTTCCAACCAAATTTTCACAAATAACAATCTGATTTTTATGACAGCAGTATATAGAAAAATATGACAACAAAGTACAGTTATGGCAGCAAGGTATAAAATCAGAAAATAACCAATATCTTCACTTTTATTGCAATTAAACTAACATGCAACAACATGCATCAACATGCAAGTAACATGCAATAACAAGAAGTTTCATGCAATGACATGCATCAACATGCAATAACAAGAAGTTTCCACTGATAAAATAGATGATCTCTCTTACTGAATATGGCTGTCTTCTCTTTTTGGACTTGAAACTGGATTAACAAGCTCGAAACTCTGAATTTGACAACCCGATCTGAATAGACTCCACAATAGCAAACTAGGGCTGGATCTTTCACCACCGAAGAGTGCTCTACTAGCTAGGGGTAGATCTTTCACTACCGAAGCTAGGGTTCCTGCGGAATTTCACCTCCACAAGCAAGGAAAGCACAAACAATAGTTGCTTCAATATCAAAATAGATGAGTATGAATGAATGCCTATTCTCCCCCAAGTGCTTCCTTTTATAACTTCTCATTGCAACAAAAGGCCCAAAAGAACCCTAATCACCCCCTTGGGTCTTTTCTTTATTAATTAAAATAACTTAAGTCACTTTATTCCCCACATGCCAAAAAGTGCACTTAAGTCACCCCAACAAAGAATTAGAACATAAAGTACCTTGGGGAGCATCTCACAACCTTATTTCACTTAAGTCACCTCAAAGTACGTGTCCAACGTCGAAACATAACCTATAAGTGAAATGAAGGTGCAAACCATACCCAATAACCATCAACGTCACTAGCCCCTTGGGCATGACCAAGGCTAAGACGGATGAAAGGCCTCCTAGGCCACCTGCTCGGAAATGGGGACATTACATCTTGCTATAACATTTTTTGAGGTATTTTTATAGTCTCTTCCTTTTTCTTAATCCTAACCATTGACTAAAGGCTTATAGGATGTCATTTTGTGCGGCAAATCTTTTGGTCGATTCCTTCTAAGTATCCATGGATTCTTTGTTGGTTTTTACTTTGGTATAGAGACTATTAAACCATTCTAGTGTTAATCCCTCAAGCTGAAGTACAATGGTAGGAACACTATTTTATTAGGAAACTTAACTCAGTATATACCATTATTACATATTATCTCCCATTATATCTACACTCACAACAACAAAATACAATACAACTATTGTTGGTAATCAAACCCAATGTGTCTAGGCTGGGGAGGACTGTTGTGAACCAAAATCTAAAGATGGGCATTGCTAATGTGGAACTCTAACCAACTCGGTTTTCTTCATCCAGCTGAAAACAAAATATAACAATCTAGTTTTTAGCAACTTAGTATAAAACTTACTCCATCCCAAATGAGGATGCCAATACCAGAATTTGGTCCATATTGGACAAGGAAAATGCTACCACTCTTAGGCCCTATCTCTTAAACTTTGGCCCCTTTCGCATATTGAATAATGCTAATGTTAGGTCTTATCACGGGACAAGGAATATAGCAAAATTGAGTTCCATATTGTCATTGGATTATGAAGTGTTAGTAGAATCAACTAACTAAGCTACTATTCTCAAAAAGACTAAAATATGTAACTAGAAACACTTTTGATGATCTTTTATTCTGATTTTTAGTCACACAATGTTGAGTTTCAAAAGGAAGGATCTTGGATAGAGCATGTTGCTGGTGGTCAGGTGAATTCTCAGCCTCTTTCCCTATTTGGCAGGATGAATCTCCTTCGTTGGATGTTCCTAAATCAATTATATCAAAGCGAAACATAAATTTACTACTATTGGGAGATTTGTTGGTCTTCGTTCAAACATTGGCGTTGTCAAGATATGGGCAAAGAGGAAATGGATGGTGAGGGACCCGTTGAAGGTTGTGGCTTTGTCTAATGATGCCTTCTTATTCCAATTTGAAGTGGAGTTGGATCTTGCCCATGCTCTTAGTGGTGGACCATGGTTTTATGGCAAGACTATACTGCATATTGAAAGATGGTGTCCGGTGGTGTGGATCTAACTATTTTTTCTCCTACCACATACCTGTTTGGGTTAGACTCTTTGCCCTAACTTTGGAATTTTGGGAGAAGGATGTTTTGATTGGAATTTCTAAAGCTATGGGGCAGATCATAGTTATTGACTCTACCACTCTTAACAAAACAAGGATGGTATGTGCCAGATTTTGTGTTAATGTCCATCTGGTAAGCCTCTTAACAACTTTATTAATTTGATCTCTAAGCAGGGTGTTTGTGTTCAAAAAATTGAGTACGAGATCTCCCCTATTTTCTGCAACTCCTGCAGGACTGTGGGTCATAGACCTAGGGACTGTGCAAGGTTTAAGATTAAATGGAAAAAAATGGAGAAGTTCTTGAAAGCTCGGGGACCAAGTCGGCCAAGGAGCGGAATAACAATAAGTCAGAAAAAGAACAGGGCAAGGTGTCTAGCTCAGAGCCTGAGGCAGACCTATCGATGGATATGCAGGCCTGTGATGTTGACCCTGCTACTTTGGTCGGGGCCCTCAGATCCCAACGTAGCCCTTGTTGACTTGCATTCAAGTATGCCGCTTGGAATGCCTTTTAAGGAAGTTAACAAAGGTAATTGTGGGAAAACACAGGAGGATTTAATTGCTTGAAGAAAATTTGGGAGTGGTAAGTAATGCCTATTCGGTAGTTGCATCGAGGATGACAAGCAAACTGATTCAGGAGTAGAAGAAGAAGAGGATGAAAAGTCAATGAATAGGAAGAAGATCAAGAAGTGGATAATGTGGGAATTTCAGCAAAAGCGAGAAGAAGAGCAATATATAGAAGAAGAAAAGGAAGAAGAGGTAGAGGAGAAAGATGAATAAAATGAAGAGGACCAAGATGGTGTGATCCATTCTTCGAGATCTAGAGGAGAAAAAAATATCATCCATCACTTGAATGTTGAGAAGAATGGTGAAAAACCTGAACAACTCTAGGGGAAGCAACTTGGGTTGCATAATCATACCAAGAAGGAATGCTTTATGGGGAAATATGATATTGTAGTAGAAGAACCATTTTTATCGGTTCTACTCTCATTTCCTCAGAAAATAGAGACAAATGGTTGAAAGTTTTGAGCTTTTGGGAAGGTCCCTGCTTCAAAAATCATATAAAGACTTTAGGTTTGAATGGGGATTTCTTTAGAGAGACTCCTAAGGAGGAGTTGTGGACACAAGTGGTTAGGAAAAGGAGATTCCAGAATGCGGGGAGGTGCTCACCTCCTAGAATTAGGAGCACCTCTAAAAACTTTTAGGGGGATTTCCTTGGTGTGCTCAGTCACCTGGTTGTTTCTATTGCATTTCTGCTACAATTTTGTTGTGGTTTTGTTGGGTTCTACTTTGCGTTTTTCAACAATTGCTTTGTTTTGTCTCTTGAGTGTCTTGTATTGTTCTTATTGTAATAACTGGGTGGTAAGTGTTAGGTAAAACTTAGTTTACCTAGGTTAATTTAGCATTGGTAATATAATTTTTACTTAGGTAACTAGGTAATTATGAATTGTTATTATGGTTATGTTTATATAACCATTATATTGTACGTTGTGTTATTGTTTCATTTGTTATAACAATATATTTGTTTGTATTTTATTTCTGCTTCCTAGATGTTTTGGAAGGTTATGTAAACAAGATTATTGTTACACTGTGCAACATCCTTCTTTGTTGCAACCAAGCTGTCCAATATCTATAAATATTACAGCCTGCATTACTGTACTTGGTTTTGATTGCATATTAATAAAAATTATTAGGCTTTTGTCCCTGTTCGATAATTTCATTTGGTACCAGAGCAGGTTAATCTGGCTTGTGGAGAAGTGAGGAAGTTTCAGAGAGTGTTGAGGAGATTCCGAGAGGGCACGGTGCGTTTGAGTGAGCTAGAGGAGCCACCTACATCCCTCTATCCCAACCCTTGCATTCCCATCTCCGAATTGTTTCAGAGCGGGATATGAGTCTCGAGTTCATTCTCCAGGTAAAAGAAAAGCATTTTTTTGACCTTTGGTGTCGGGAGCACCAAGCAAATTTTGCTCTGGAGCCATTCGATTCAAAAATCAGATCAAAAAAAGAAAATTAAAAAATGATTTTTACCCATCGGGGTTTTGCCTTTATAATTAGAGGAATGATTAGTTCTGATTGAAGGTGGCCAAACATCGAGTTGTCGGAGCCCCCACCGAGTGGAGTCTTGCAAACCGACCGACGGAGTTGCTTTGCATGTTGGTGAGTTGAAGGGTAGAGACCGTTGTCCAGTGTATTGGAGTGAGCTAAGTCTCCAAAAGCTCCCCGACCGAGCTGCTTGCAAAGGAGTATTGGGCCTTACATTGCATTGAACGTTTGCAAAATCTATCATGAGCCCAATTCACAAGCGGTTTGACCACATCGACTTTGTGTGTATTTACAAAAGACGAAGCCGAGCTTCTTTTGCATCGACCAAAAGGGACTGCTCGTTGAGGTTGAGTTGCATTCAAGTTATATCCTACGCATTGGGCAAGACATTCATTAGCCGCCTCTGTATTGAATAGTCTAGTCTCCTTTCTGCTGTTCCAAGGCCGAGCTATTTGTGACCACAACAAGCCTTTGTTGAATATTGGCGAAATCAGTGAGCTAACCCCTACGGCCGAGACTCGCAAATATAGCAAAGGATCAATCACAAACAATGATTGGAAATACAATACAAGCAAAAAGCAGATCCTTGCACAAATCCTACACACGAGCGAGCCAAAACGGCGGAGTAAAAACAAAGCAAAGGAGATATCAAGGATAATAGCGAAGCGGCAGATCCTCAATCACATGATGCCCTAACTGCGTCCCTCCACCCTAAAGCAGCGGCATGTGGTCTCCTCAGGGAATGCCGCACTTGCATTTTAAAGGTCAGTCAATTTATTTCGTATTCAAATACAAAGTGATTCAATCTATATGCACAACGCTTTGGGTGCTCGGTTAGTTAGAGGCATAGCTTTGGGGAGGTGAAGTTCGGGGTTTGACCCCCACAAAACACATAGTTTTTAAAACATATTGAAATTTAGAGGAAAAAATAGCAGAACCGCCAATATTTAGCGGAAAAAACCTGTCGCTAAACCCCTAACACGAACCAAACCCACTACCAACTTTAGCGGAGAAAACCCTAAAAAGGGGCAATTTTTTTCCCCTAAGTGGCTTTTTTTCATTTTGGGCATCTTTTTCCAAAGGAGGGGACATTAAAAATTGTTTTTTTAGCTTTTTTTGTGGTTTTTTGCAGTAAGAGCCGTATTGAGCTCTGGAGGCCACAGGGCCTTACAAAACAATTTTTTTTGCCTGCCATTCAATTTTTTCAGCATATTGGATGTAATTGTATTTTTCAATGGATTGTACTAATTTGCAGGTTGCCATATTCAACCGCAAACATTGTAACTACTAAAAACTGGCAAAGCATTGTAAACAAAATCAGTGAAAATTTTGGTTCTATAACACTCACGAGATCTTTGGATCTCTTTCGCAGCGTTCAGTATATATAGTGCCTTTGGGAAGCGCTTACGGGTAAAGCCGTCGCGACTACTACTGCACTTAACGCCTAATATAGCTACAACAACGTCGTCTGGGCATCGACCCTTTAAATCGACGAGGAGTAATAAGGACACAAGTGCACACACTTTGAGCCATCTCATCCATCTGTGAACGATTGCACGACATAAATCCGGACACTAAAATTATCCGAGTATATAGCGAAGTTACGTGTGCGTATGAGGATATTTCTTTGAGCGGTGTCAATAATCACAGACCCCTTTCAATACTGTCTTGGTACCACATCGAATTCTTTTCGTACGTTAACACCTCTTTCACGTATTGTTGAGTATATCGAAAGGGCAAACTTCTTCCACATATTGACGGGTATATCGGAAGGGCGTGTATATAGAAAGGTTCGGTATATCGGACTGATGGTATATAGATTGGGAGACCGTATACCTGGAGTGATAAGAGCCTTACCCTTTGTCAGTGAATTCAGAAAATGGGCACCAATGCCCCCAAGTTCTTTCTTCCAGACTCATAGCTCCTCAAAGGAGATAACTATGTTGCATGGAAAACTAAGATCAGAACACAACTTGAGTTTGAGGAGATATGGCCTGTTGTGAATGGTTCTGCAACCAGATCACCAGATGATGCAAATCAACAGAGGCAGTTTGACAAGGCCAATCAGAAGGCCAAAGTCATTATCTTTTTGCAGTATCGACGACAACGTGCAACCCCACATTTGAGATGCCAAAACAACCAAAGAAGCGTGGGATAAGTTGAGCACAATGTACGAGGCCAAGAACAAGAATACAATATTGAATTTGCAGAGTCAATTACACACACTGAAATTCAAACAAAATGAGAAAATAGAAGCTTTTTTGAGAAGAGTTGTAGAATTGAGGGCTTCACTTCTAGCCCTAGGAGAGGAGGTCACTGACACAACTCTCGTTCCCATTATTCTGAGAGAACTCCCTCCATATCGCATTTTTGTGACGACACTCAACTTGTCAGATTAGACAGTTAGTTTTGACAAGTTAGTGAATCTACTGCAACAAGAAGAAGCAATGTACAACAAAGATGATGAAGAGGAGTAGGCACTATCTTCTCATCAGAAAGGAAAGGAAAATGAAAATCTCATTCCTCTCAAAAGTCCCAAAAACAACATCAAATGGGGATAAACAAAATAAGAATAAATGTCCTATCTGCAATAGAGGGCATGATATAAAAGATTATTGGTACAATACATATAAGAAAGGCAAGTCATTCTGGACCTCAAAAATCAATCATAAGGGACAATCACACTACAATCAAGGGCAGAAAAGGGGTGGCAAAGAAAACCCCATCAACAAGGAAATATAGTTGAGCAAGAAGAACATTCAGACATGAGGACTTCTTGTACATTGCTCATTCTAGTGAACCATCCACGTCATCTAGTGATATTTGGTATGTTGATTCGGGAGCCACTCGACACATGACTGGGCACAGAGACTGGTTTACTACAATGAGGGACACGCCTTCGAAAAACCATGTTTCGTTAGGTGATGATTCTTCGTACACAGTATAGGGTATTGGGAACATTTCTCTACCTCTTGGTTCACGAAATTGTAGACTATCAGATGTACTATATGTCCCTGGGTTAACAAAAAATCTACTATCAGTTAGTCAACTTCTAGATCACAATTTGAAGATTGACTTTGATAGTCATTCCAGTAAGAAAGTGTGTTTGATTCAAGACAAATCACGAGGCTCGAAAATTGTTGCAAAAGCCTCCAATGTGGGACATATGTTCCAACTTGACTTTGTCCATAGGGATGATCAAGCACTTGTGGCTAAGAATTCTACCTCTGCACAATTGTGGCATCGGAGACTTGGTCACATCAGTTTCAAGTATCTCAAAACACTTTCGTCGATACAACATGGTGAGAGGTTTGCCATCTCTCCGAAGGATACAAATAAGTGTCCTCACTACCTAGTAGGAAAACAACACAAAGCTTCATTCCAGAAGAGTACTTATCGAGCTCATGGTAAGCTTGATCTGGTTCATGTCGATCTTTGCGGTGCGATGCAACCGAGTCATTCTGGATTTCAATACTTCATGCTTTGTGTTGATGACTATTCAAGAAAAATGTGGATATATTGTCTTCGTAAGAAAAGTGATGCTTTTGAAAACTTCAAAAAGTTCAAAAAGTGGTTAGAGAGACGAGACTGGTCGTCATATCAGATCTCTCCACTTAGATCGAGGGGGAATTCACCAATAATGAGTTCAAAGCCTACCTACAAGCTCATGAGATTCGTCAACAAATGCCTCCCACACACACCACAACAAAATGGTGTTGTTGAGAGAAGAAATCGTACTATCATGGAAATGGTGCGTTGCATGATCGATGATTCTGGACTAGCGAGGACATTTTGGGCAGAAGCAACAAAGACAACTGTTTATTTGTTGAATAGAGTGCCCACAATTGCTCTTGATGGAGTAACACCATATGAAGCATGGTGAAGAGGAAACCATCTTTTGCACACCTCAGAGTATTCGGGTGCAAAAGCATGCACATACCCAAGCAGAACAAAAAGAAGTTGGATATGAAATCACAAAAACTCATCTTCATTGGTTACAGTGAAGAAACTCTTAGAGGTACAAATCGATGGATCAAAGACCAGAAAGTCTACACCAACAGAGATGTTGAGTTCTTTGAGAAGAAGGAAGCTGAGACTCCTCCGAACTCCCCTGATGTAGATATTTCACCTCTTGTGAAAACAGAAGTTGATGTTCCCGTAGATGATGAAAGTGATGATGGAGATGATGGTGATGATCAAATAGAACCACGACCCACGAGAGCAGTTTAGCGTATATGCCCAAGTGGTATACTAGCATGATACGAGATGCAAAATTGGATGCTCCACCGGATACATCCACCACTGGACCAAGGACTCGTAGTAAAGCATGAGAAGAAGTAAACTTTGCTTTGATGAGTAGAGTTGTTGAATATGTTGAGCCCTACTATCCAGGAAGCCCTACAGTCGAAAGCTTGGAAAGATGCCATGGATGTTGAGTATAAGTTAGTGATGAAAAACAACACTTGGTAGCTTGTCGATCTTCCACCAGGAAGAAACCCATTGGTTACAGATGGATATTCAAAACAAAGTACAAAGTAGATGGGACTATAGACACGTATAAAGTGAGACTAGTGGTAAAGCAAAGGGATATGCACGAAAAGAAGGCATAGACTATGAGGAGACATTTGCTCCCACAGCTAAGATCAAAACGATCAGGATGATCTTTGCTCTAGTTGCACAATTTGGTTGGAAAGTCCATCAGATGGACGTGAAAAGTGTCTTTCTGAATGGAGATCTACAAGAAGAAGTCTACATGACTCAACTTGAGGGATATGTTGTACCTGGAGAAGAAACAAAGGTATGCAGACTCAAGAAATCTTTGTATGGCCTTAAACAAGCACCCCGGGCTTGGTACATCAAAATAGATGAGCATCTCATACAACATGGATTTGTTAGAAATCATATGATCCCAATCTCTACCTCAAAAAAGCAAGGGGGAGATTGTGATTGTTGTTTATGTTGACGATCTAGTCATCACGGAAGTCAGTGAAGATGATCGATGCAACGAAGAAAGATCTTAACCGATTGTTTGACATGATAGATCTTGGGCTAATGCACTATTGTCTTGGATTGGAAGTATGGATAAAAAGAGAATCACATCTTTGTTTCTCAGTTGAAGTATACCAAGACAATGCTCAAGAAATTTAGGATGATGGATTGCACACCTATTATACACCTATGGAGATGAGACTACAGTTATCTCATTCAGATCCATCTCCTGTGGTAGATGCAACTCTCTATTGATAGTTGATTGGGAGTCTCATTTACCTAACTTATACTAGACCAGATATCAACTTTGCAGTGAGCTATCTTTCCAGGTTCATGCAGGAACCCAAAGTTTGTCATTGGAAGGCGCAAGGCGGATCTTGAGATATCTCAAGGGTACAATAGATCTTGGTCTAACATACAAGAATGATCAATTCTTCTTGATTGGATATTTGGATTCAGATCATGTAGGTAACATTAATGACAAGAAATCCACTTTTGGATTTGTATTCTTTTGGGATCTGGACCGATATCATGGGGAAGCAAGAAACAACACTTTGTTTCTCGCTCTTCTACAGAAGTCGAATATCGTCTTTTGCGGTGAAGTCTGTCTGCGAAGCGATAAGGCTATGTCGCATATTGGAAGAACTTGGAATATCACAGGAAAAACCGACCACCTTGTATGTTGACAATGAAAGTGTTCTCAAACTTGTTCGCAATCCAATGTTTCATGAGAGAACAAAGCACATCGAGGTACATGTTCATTTCATACGTGAGTATGTCTTGAAACACAACATACAACTTCAATTTTGTCCAACAGATAAACAACGAGCAAATATCTTCACAAAGTCACTTGCACGTGACAAGTTCGAGTTGTTTAGAGAGTTCCTCTCCTCATCTCTTGAAACAATGCAAAATTAAGGGGGAATGTTAGGTAAAACTTAGTTTACCTAGGTTAATTTAGCATTGGTAATATAATTGTTACTTAGGTAACTAGGTAATTATGAATTGTTATTATAGTTATGTTTATATGACCATTATATTATTACGTTGTGTTATTGTTTCATTTGTTATAACAATATATTTGTTTGTATTGTATTTACGCTTCCCGGATGTTTTAGAAGCTTATGTAAACAAGATTATTGTTGCACCTATGCAACATCCTTATCTATTTGTAACCGGCTGTCCAATATCTATAAATATTGCAACTTTGCATTCTGTACTTGGTTTTGATTGCATATCAATACAAATTATCAGGATTCCGTCCCTATTCAATAATTTCAGTAAGACCCCTTTTTGGTTGAACCGGGGTAGGGTCCTTGTCAAAAAACCTTTATCCCTATCTAAAAAAATGGATTTTTAGTCACGAATGATGAAAATCAAACAATACGAGGATTTCTGAGTCAAAGTCAAGTTTGAAATGATACGGAAACCTTAGATGTGAAGTTCAGTTGAAGTGGGTTCCTTTAATAGAATTGTTCAGTAAATGGTCATGGAACCTTTGGTATTCTTAGGTATTTATGTAACCGCAGGTTGCCTTTGGGGCGGTTTTGTAGCTGCCGATTCCTGTAAGAGTGGTTTCATAACAAGTTCCTTTAGGGGTAGATTTGTAATTGCCACTTGTTTAATTGGCAACTTAGTCTTATATAGATTGGCGGTTTTGGAAAAAGACAACAAATGGGTAGAGTAATGCAGACAGTGTCTCTTTCTCTTTTCACGTGCACTTATAAAACTTTAAGAACTTGAATAGATTAAAATAAAACTCTATTTCGTCACGTATCACTAGGAATATTATCGCCATTCTCCTGTATATCATAAATAATGGTGACACCATTTTAGAGAATGTTTATTCATATTTGGGATTAAGATGGAGTCATATGAACTATAGAATCTCAATAAACAAGTGATAGCTTAGAGAACAATGTTTATGCCCAATGCATTGTTTTTGGTTCATCTCAAGGCTTACACAATTTGCATGACTTGGTGAAACTACCCAAACTTTGCGTGAGTTTTAAGAATAGGGTAATCATAGTTTGGGTCAAAAAAACTAAAACTTTAGCGTTAGTGCAGAAATGGATTTAGGTCATATTTCTGAAACCAAATTACTCATCTCTTTCACATGTGATGGCTTTCTTCCTTACCCTTTCGACATGAAAGTGTAACTCAACATTTGCTATAATTGGAATAGTTTTTATGAAAATCGTTTGAAATACCCAATTGGTATCCATTGAATCCATCTATTTCAAATCATATACTACCAAGGTGCTGCATGTTGTTGCCACTATTTGTAAATATTTTATTTTTCAAAATTTATATTAAATTTTGTATTTTATTTTGGTAATATATAAAGGTTGCGTACAAAAGAGATACGGAAGGTATTTGGAAAATAAGCATTGTAAACCAAAATAGTTATATTGTCTTAAGACACCCTCTAGGTTTTTATGTGGAAGTTTTATATAAAAATATTATATTTGGTTGGTAAATATTTTAATTTAATATATGTATACGTGTAATTGCCCTACTTTGAAATGAAAATATCTCACTTTTTAATTGAAATTTGTTTTTAAATTCATTTGATTAAATATTAAATTATTAATTATTTAAATTGAAAAACTCATCTGTTACATTTGGTTTCGCATACCTTAAAATATTCTATTTATAAATATGATTAAAATAAATAGAAGTGCTATTATTTTGCTACAAATAATTCTATAAGAAAATGAGATGAATGTCACTACTATTGTCATATCTCCTCCTTTCAAAATATATGCAACTCATTTTGCAACACTCAAAATTTAACCTTCAATTTTTGCATGGAGAAACTCAAATAAACTATGGTTAGGGACAATGAAATTCACTATTATTTGTATAAGAGCGTATTATAGCACTCGTCCGGACTCCAAACAATTGAAACATATATGCCAACCTATCACCACCTTCAATTTTTTTCTATTAAGTTTTATAATTGAATAATGTTTGCATTTGGCGGGATTTTTAGAGGCCTTATTCCTGTGAGCGTTGAAATTATCTTTGATTTTACATGGCTTACCATCTGCGTTGCGACAGATCTTAAATGGTGACATCTAACTCTCATTAAAAATTGTGTTCTCATCTTAGACTTAACCACCACCATATGTATATAGATGCATAACAACACCCATGTCACAATATTTTGTTTCAATCTTTTATTTTGCGTGTTTCCCTTTCAGCAATACTTCATACACCTCTATGTCTTAATCAGGACGAAGAAGAGAAATGATTACATTTAATAGTTTTAGGGGGTGACTAAAGAGGGGTTGAAGGTTATTGTTGACCAATGTTGACAAAGTCGATGAAGATGGTGTAAGGAAGTAGAAAGGTTGGGAGCATTCAAGATGCGTTGATCTATAAATTTTGAGCGTGTAATTGATCCCACCATCACAGTGGTTGTTGCTGTCTTTATTCACTTGATTGTAATTTTCTTGGTGATTTTTAATTCTTAAAATGTTCGAATTTTATTCAAGCCAATACTTTTAAGTTTTTAATTTAGAAAACTTTATTTGAAGTGTTGTCTTATGAAACACTACATGCATAAGCACTAGTTCGATCTAGATGTATTGACCTACTAGCAATAGTACATCTTGGTCCCATTGCAAGGCTGATAGACAATATTTAATAAATACATCATTGAAACAGTTTTTATATTTTCTTTGTAATATGTCGTTGCCAATATATTTTTTAAATATTTATTATTGGCCTTAAAATTTTATTGAGAGGTGTTGTTTGTAGTATGTACGTGTTTTGAGAATGAAAGAACGATAATTTGTAATATCTTTTGTAGTAAACCTAATTTTGGTAAAAGTCATGTTTTCACAATACATTAACCATGACTTTTTACATAGGGTAACTTGGTTCAAATTAGACAATCGTTGGCGCATTTCTCCTTACTTTAAAGATTCTATTTTACTCAATACACTCACATACTTATTTGGGTACGGCCATGCAACAAATATATAAAATATTTAAAAATATAGCTAAATAAGCAAAATTGACCTTATAATATGCATAGGGTAAAGGAAATAAGGTAAATAACCACAAAACATGTTGATAAGTCAATGCCGATTGTTGTGATATTCATTGGTTGAACTTAGAACAAGTACATTGTGCAAATGTTACAATGTATACACAAAAATCAAGAGAAATCGGCATATTCATTATATTCACAATGCTCTCCATTGTATTCACCGAGAGTATCAATGTTATGCCCACAATTTGACTCAAAACCATAGCAAAATCTAGGGTAATTTTTTTAAAGAACTTAACAAACAACACTTTGTTCGCTTCCACGTCATTACAAAAATATATTTTGCATCCAAATCACCAACCACAAAGTTAAAGTTTAGTACATATAGATATTGGTATAAGAAGTATAAGAAGAAATATAGAAATTTTGAGCATTCTTCTGCATTCAAAAAGCCATTTAAGAAATTTGTTTTCAGAAAAAAGAAATATGTAGGAAAAAACAGAAAGTTTACTCCTACTTGTTTCATTTGTAAAGGCAAACATTATGCTAACAAGTGTCCTCAGAAAGATTCTGATAAAGGAAAAGCAAAGGTAAATACCCTTGCAGCTAAGGGTATCACAGAAGAAAACTATTGTTTGGTCAGTGATACAGATAGTTATTCTTCTGATATTTCTTATCAGTCTCTTGAAGATGATTTCCAAGTTAACATTGTACAACTTTCAGATTCTGACAGTGATAGTACTAATTCAGGATATGATTCTTTGCCCTCTTTTGTAAATACTATTGCAAGGGTTAACATGAATGCTAACTTTCCTCATCCGTTAGCACCTTTATCTGCTGATCTTCTTCTGAAGCAGTTGCAGCTTCGCCAGAGTGAATATGAGGATTGTCCTCCCTGGAATACTACAAGAAAAATCTTTCTACAAAATAAAGTCAGAGAATTGGAAAATAAATATTTCCAGCAGAATCAAATTGAGCAAGACAGAAAGATCAAAATTCAACAAGAAGAAGAAGATTTGTTTTGTTCTAGAAGAACCATTCTCTCCAACACCAATCAGGCCACCATTTCAACAAAGAATTCGTCAAAGACAGATTCCTCAAAGAGGAAGAGGTGGAGCATGGAGAGGAAGAGGAAGAGGTTTTACACCTCCTCAAAGAAACTTTCCATTTCTCTTTCCAGAAGAGAAAATGGATGAAGATCTTTATCAGGAACCAGTTCCAGCTTATTCCAATAACACCAGTTCCTGATCCAAATATGTTAAGATCATGGAGGAGAAGCAGAATTGAATTCCTCCAAAAAGTTATCTCCAAAGCCACAGATGAGTAAAAAAACTCATCAAGAAGAAAGAGACAAGAAAAAGATAGAGGATGAAGAAGAATTAGAAGAAGCTTATCAACAGATTCTTCTACAAGAAGCACAAGAAGGAGTATCTGCCACTGAACCTGAACCAGAGGTATGCACTATAAGTTGTACTCAAAATCCTTTTATAACCATTACCATCTGCATTCCTCACATCAAGCCTTATTCTCTTGATGCCATGATTGATACTGGTGCAGACATCAGTATGATTAGGTCTATGGCAATCCCTCCAGATTGTTGGGAAGAAACTTATTTAAAAATACATTTTGATAAGAAAGAGGTTGTCTCTAGGTATGTGGCTGAGATCCCTGTAAAAATAGAAGGTTTTACAAGAACTTTGAAGTTCTACCAACATGACATGATTTCTTATGACTGTCTCATAGGTGTAGATGCCCTTCAGGATTGTGGTACTTTTAGTTTCAGTAAAGATCATATTTCTTTATTTAATCCTGATGTGAAAATTCCCAGAAGATACACCTTTCAGACTATTGTCCCTTTACCTGTTCATAAGAAAGAATCTAGTCATGAATGGATTCACAAATCCATTTCTCTTTGTAAAACCAATATTGATGAAATTATTGCAAAGATCAAGAAAGATCTTTGTTCAGATAATCCTCATGCTTTTATTTCCAGAAAAAAGCATGTGTGTTCACTTGATCTACAATTGATTAAAGACAAAGAAGGCAATGAAATTGTTCCAAAGTTTAGAGCACATCACAGAGGAATGATTCCCTCTGAAAGAAAAGAGTGCCATGAAGAAATAAAGAAGCTTTTGCAAGGAGGCTTCATTCAAGAATCAAATTCTCCATGGTCGTGTGTTGCCTTCTATGTGAATAAGAGAAGTGAACAGCTAAGACAGAAAAAGAGGTTAGTTGTTGATTATAAACCTCTTAACAAATTTATTTCTGCAGTACAACATCCAATTCCTGCAAAAGATGATTTGCTTGCAAGAATCAAAGGTTCAAAGGTCTACAGCAAGTTTGACCTCAAAAGTGGATTTTGGCAAATTTTCTTAAAACAGAAGATACCTATAAAACAACTTTTGTGGTCCCAGGAGGACAGTATGAATGGAAGGTATTACCTTTTGGCCTCAAAACTGCTCCTTCAATTTTCCAAAAGAAAATGGATTCTATTTTTGGAGATCTCTCAGAATTTTTACTAGTATATATTGATGATATTCTAATATTTTCTAAATCTCCAAAAGACCATCTAGAACATCTAGAAAAATTCTATGATGTTGTTTATAAAAATGGATTATGCTTATCTCCATCTAAAATGGAAACATTCAAAGATGAGATGGATTTTTAGGCATAAAAATTAAAGATGGTTCTATAGAAATGCAAAAGCATGTGGTATCAAAGATCCAAGAATTCCCAGATGAAATAAAAGAGAAAGAACAATTGCAGAGATTCTTGGGTTGTGTTAACTATGTTGCAGGCTTTTATAAGAATATTGTTGCAGACAAAATTCTCTTAAATAAGAGATTAAAGAAAAATGCTCCAGCATGGAATGAAGAAATGACACTAGCTGTGAAAAGAATCAAGAAGCAAGTGCTTGATTTGCCTCCTATGTCCTGCCAGGACAAGGTATGAAGATCATTGAATGTGATGCTAGTGAACAATTCTGGGGAGCTGTGTTAAAAGAAAGAACTGAGAATGATAAAGAAAAGGTATGTAGATATGCCTCAGGTTCTTTCCAAGGTTCTGAATTAAAGTACCATTCTACTCATAAGGAGATTTTAGCTGCCAAAAAGGCCATCAAAGCCTTTTTATTTTTTATTCAAAATGATCATTTTATCCTGAGATCGGATCTCAAGGATTTCAAAGCCAGGCTCAATAATGGTGATCCGGCAAACAAGACTGCATTCAATCGAATGCAGAGATGGGGTCTTTGGTTTGACAATTTTAGCTTTGATGTCGAACATATCAGTGGAAAGAAAAACTCTCTTGCAGATTTTGCAAGTAGAGAATTAAACCAAACCAGGAAGGTAAATGTGACACAAATCTCTCATGAATTTGTGGAAACTATCTGGAAAACGAGACCTGTCAAAATTATTTGGAGTCAAAGAAAAGATGTGACAACACTATGTCTTGGGATGCTCAGCATCAATTATTATCCCAAGGTATTATCTCTGTCAGACCCTACCAAATGACTGAAGTAGCATGCAGATTTGTGGATCCTGAAGTTCCTATTTCAGAATTTCATACAGTTCAAGATCCTATGGTTTTTTGTACTCTGCAATGGCAATGGCGTCACTCCAGATATGTAGAACCTGCAAATGATGACAGGCCTATTATGGGTCTCAGGTTAAGACAATTAATTCCAAGGACAAATACTCTATGGAGATTTGAGTTTTCGAACATGGCCGAAGGAGATCCACTTGAGAATGACATCCGGAAGCAGGCAAGTATTCTGGTGATAGGCAATACATAGCAAATCATTTTAAATATTTTCTTTTGAAGTATTTGCCTACTAAAATTTCTGACAGTCCCTTATTAAATGTTTCTCCAGACACTGTCAGAATATTTTGATAAATTGTAAAATTAGTTGGTATGTTAAGGTTCATTATTATTTGAAGACTAATATTTTTCAGGGGCACCATCCAAATCCTAACGGACAACTCTGGAGAAGAACCATCATTCATCATACGATGAATATACATCCTCCTGCTCCTGGACATTTCTTAAGGATTCCTGATCAGTACATGTATCCAACAAGGCATCATCTCAATAGAAATCAAGATGGGACCATGTCTCTATCAAGAGATTGGTATGAGCGCACTACCAGGAACCTCCAGCTGCCAGAAAGGAATGATGAGGCAGGACCCATTGTACAGTATAGTCCTTGATTGCTTTGTCGACAGGCATGTTGTCGACTTTAATAAAGTAAGATAAGATTCTCTTTTGATCTTATCCGAAGCATGGTGGACCTCCCCACTTTCCAAAGGTGCTATTATGGGTGGCATGTACCAATGTGTGTGTCGTCTTACTTTCTTTAAAGTAAGAATCTCTTAGGTTACCTGGGTTTTAGGTTGTAGGTTTGTAGGTTTCCGGTCTCTCCGGTGAAAAGCTACTCAATCCCTATAAATAAGGGATCCGAGTTTCATTCACTACATCGGAGAAAGGAGCATCAAATTAGAGTCAAGTGTGAAGACTTGTAAGTCTATCTTGTGATTTCTTAGGTCCGCTTTTCTCTATTGTAAGGATATCATTCTCTATGAATTGCAATAAATTTCTATAGCTTGTCAATTTCTATAGCTTGTCATTTGTTATTATCATTTGATAGCTTGCTTTTCTTGTTGTTCATCATGCCAAGGATTCCTTGTCGGATGCTTCTATGGTTAGAAAGTTTGAACTTTAAAACCTTAGTCTAGAACTTGTTCTTGATATTCATTTTGGATACAGCTGCTTCAGCATAAAAGATATCTTGGGGAGAGCGGAATTTGGCTTCTCATGTTTTATTTTAAAGCCGATTGCAATTGTGAATTTTTTTGTTCTCACTTGCTTTGTTATAACCTATCATGTTATGTATATTTTGGACAGTACTATTCCCTTGAATTAATGTTTAGATGCAATCACCGATTCACTAGTAAAAATCTTTTTGCTAGCATTTTGTTAAATACCACTTTGTGCCTTTTTGTACTTATTTGGTTTAGTCATGTTGTTAACTCTCGAGAACTATACTTTTAGGCTGCATTCAGCTTCTACTTCATGTGATGGATAACATGTGCTTCACATGTTCTCTACATTTCAAGGCCTTTTCTCTCTTAGTTGATTTAACTATTTTTATTTCATAAAAATGGAAAAAGAGAAATTTCATTCACCTACAATGAACCTTATTTTTATGTTAGAGAGCAAAATTTTCTAAGAGAAGGTTGTAGAAGAATATGTAAAAATGTACCTCATAACGTTTTTGAATCATTTGCATAGTCACCTAAGTCTCAAGTATGACGGGACGGGGATGAGGTTTCTAGGACAGCAAAAAAAATCCCAGATTTTGGAGGCAGTGGAGGGACAGCTATTAAAATAATATTTAAGTACTTCAACTTCATCCAATGAAGGGGTTTAAACTTTATTTGATTTTGTTAGGGTACTTTTGGGATTAGGGTTCAATGTTTTTAGTAAAAATAACAGCTTTTTTTATTGTGGGAAGGGTGGAGGGGCGGGTTGGGGTGAGCTTTCTGTTCTATAGTAAAAGCATTATAAAAAAAAGTGAAAATCAAAAAAGGTCACACAAATGTCTGGGACGTCACCAGAGTCTAGAGGACATGTCCACACATAACGCTAATAGTTTGTGTGTGTATTCTTCTATTCAAATTAATCTCTCAAATCATCCAGTAGGGCTCCCTTTCTGTGCTAATGGTTTTGGTATGGATTGACCCACAAGCATCATTATAGTACCCAGCCAAATGAAAACTAAATGGTGTGGTGGAAGATGGTGGTTGGCTTGAACACGGGTATCCAATGCCATTGGTAACTTCCTTCAACATGTTTTTCAATGGTATAATGCTTGTGATGTCTTTAGTTTTCATATAGGTCCTAGTATTGCCTTGTGGCTTATATAAGGTGGCTTGCTACATCCATATGTTTAATCACCCTTTGTTAGCGGAAGTAGACATTATATAGTACAGATTAAATCAATAATGATACATGTAAGAAGAACAGTTTGCAGTTCATTAATTATTGCTGATATTGCTGATGTTGGGGTCCTCTCCTACACAATGAAGGAGATCTAATATCCTTTCTAAATAAATCCATTTTGACAACAATATAAGTAGCTAAATCTGCTTTAGAAGCGTTCACCTTCCCCAGATGCAGCTTCTTGAAATCTCCATGAAGAGTAATTTTGCATCTGTGCCTCAAAAGAAAGAGGTAACAAGAAGTTGGATGTTATTCCTTTTATGTTATTCTGAATCATCCACATAAAACCTAGTAAGACACCATTCCAACAAAGGGGGCCAAGGAAAAGGCCATTATATTCTGACATAATCTGATTTTAAAATAACTATGCATTGCCAGAAGACATTGGACACTATTTCTTCCTTCAGGCAAGCGACAAAAGATTCATTAGTCAACCCATAATTTCCTACCCTACCCTAAATAGCTTAATTCTGTTGGATAACCAGCCAACTAAGGAATCACAATTGAAAAGCCACTCTTGATTTCTATATTGCCGGACATATTCTATTCATTGACGTTCAATGTCCTTGTTTTCAGACTTTATTTAAAGATTTGGCTTGCATGGCAGATTGTCTTTAGAGGATTTGCGATGTTGCATTGGGAGCTTGAGGATCCCCACTTTTGTGGGAATTGGTATTTATATTTTTACCTCCTCTTGAGAACAGGTATGTTCATTGTTAGTTTGACAGGAAGAGTTCTGGGTTGAAAGGGATTAACTTATTGATAAATTTGGATGAGGACCATCACCACAGTATTAGCATGAAAACTGGTTAAAAGCTCCTGGTGCTTAGCAATTGCCTATTTCCGATAAGGCTGCTTTCTTTGAATTTTGTTATATGGCTCCTCAGGCTAGAGTGCAAATGCAGTTAAATGTGTAGTGGCCCACCTACAAAGGTTGAGAGAAGATCTGTAGAGAATCATCGAAAGAGAGGATTCCAAGATCAACTACTAAAACAATGGAATCATAAATAACAATATGCAATAAAAGCACAAGTTACTTTACAAGACACCATGAAAATGTTGAGACACAAAGTTGGGCAAGTGGGGAAACCATTTGTGAGAAGAAAACCCACGTGTATTGAAAGTTTGCAATATTGCATTAATACATAATCTCAAGATGAGAGCTAAATAAACATAAAAAGAGAGAATATAATGCCTTAAGAGGAGACATATTAAACTTTGTATATAGAGTGAAGAATGTAGAAGTTACTCATTCCTTCCCTTATACGGTTATAAACTTATACTAGATTCCAACTTCCTATGTGTATGTTGGACACGTAATGTGTAAAAGGAATTGCAAACTTCAATATGCCCTTTACACCCTTTGGGGAATATGTAAAGTGTACAAAGGAATTGTACTTAATATATTTCCCATGTTCCCTAATGATGGGTATAAGTCCTCACGTGCTAAGTGTACAAAGGAACTGCACCTAATATATTTCCCATGTTCCCTAATCATGGGAATAAGTGCTCATGTGAAGACAAAATACGTGTAGGAGAAAATAATACTCTACTCTTTCCAAGGGAAAATGATAATTGTGCTAAGTATTTGATATACCCAAATAAAGGTTTTTCTATGAGATAAATTTGATATTAAAAGCTCATATCTAACCCTCCCATTTCCATGGTAGTATACATCTAATAATTGTAAACATATGCTTGTTATTAAGCATTGAAAAGCTATTAGAATATAAGATTATGTGTAGTTCATGTTATGATGATTATATTTCTAATAGTTTTAGGAGTCTTGTGCCATAACAGAAACTTCCAATCTTCGCTATAGAATTTGAAGAAAGCAAGATTTTGAAATTCTAAAGGTATCTAGTCAGATGTTTTTCAGCAATTGACATATATTTACAGAAATATGGCGCTTGAAGTTATTCTCATGCATCAAATTTAATGTGGTTATTTATTTCTTAGTGACACCCTTTTTGGGCTTTCTTTGCAGGTGCTAATCGCTATTTTGTTTTATGTATGAATGACTCGCTAGCAATTGGTGGGGGTGGGCATTTTGCACTTTATTTGGATGAAGATCTGTAAGTTTTTAAAATCGTTAAAATGTTTTGTTTTCAATTTAGGAGTAAAGAGTTTAGGTAAAGCAATGATTTGAGGATAGGAAGAGGGAACAATGGGATATTGAAATAAAGTTTTATTTGAAAATTTAGATTATTTGATTGATAAGAATTAATCTCAATAAAGTTACGAGAAAATTATGAGGAAGCTGCTTGACATAGCGTGTAACATTTTCCTGGTTAAGATTGAATGGATCCAGTGCTGCCTCTGAAACATTTGGCAACCCTTGCCTTGCTCACACAGAGGACTTCGTGGTTACAGATGTGGAGGTACTTAGTTCTTCCACTAGCTACCGATATTAAAAATGTTTGTGGATTCATTAATTAACATGATTATCATAAAATGAACTTCTCGGCTTATTTGAGCTCACTTGGAAGCTATAAAATTTAGAGTACCAAATTCCTGGATTTTGTTTTGCAGCTTTGGGGATTCGCTCAGACATCAAGATATTCATTAAATCCATACAGGGAACCACAAGAATCTCTAGGAATTAGCAGATTGTGCAGCTAGAGTTTGTCACCCTTTGGTAATTGTTTGGCTGCTACATCTGTTTGGTATAAGGGAATTTCAATGCTTCCATTTTTGTATGTTTAATATGCCATAGTAGTTAATAGTATGATATCATTTGCATGGAGTCAAACTCACTTGAAATGATAAATCGACTTCAGTGTCCTGTGCCAGTGTCATTTGATATTGTGGCACACTAATTATTTTGTCAAAGCATTATCTTATGCTTACGAGAGCATCAGATGTGGTGAACTTCAGATTCTATATAAAAGCAGAATGTTTGCATTCTAAATAGAAACTGCCATTGCTGTTAATAGCACCACAATACCGTGTTTGATATCTGAATTCTGTTTTTCTAGAAGCTGATCAATAGAGCAGATAGGCTAGATCTGCAAAAATCAATTTACCAGCAACATTGGTTATGTCCTAAGCAGCTGAGTCTCCTGTATATATTGGAACTATTACTCACTCCTTGGAGTGTATTAATTTGATTCAACTATAATTTAGTGTTTCTCAACTTTAACTAGAGATATGACTTGTCATCGTTGCATAATATATTGCAACTATTACTCACTTGGAATACTTTAATTTGAATCAACTATAATTTATAGCTTTTTTCATGCATATGAAAATATATATACTTGCTACCAGGATTGGTTATGTCCATGATGTTTTCATGTATATGGTAAAAAATAAAAAGTACTTGCTATCAGGATTGATGATTTCCTAAGCAGGTGAGTCTTGCACATATATTATACTACTATTACCCCCTCGGAATATATTCATCTGAAATCAACTATACTTTATTGTGCTTTTCAGCTCTTCAAAGAAAGAGCTAACTTGCAGTCTTGGATTTCATTTAATATTACATTTCCTACTTGTTTGTATCACTAAACCTTATCCAGTTTATAAAAAGATTGAGATTTTTTTTATAAATTTTAGTTGTGAATTTAACATGTCCCTTAAAAATGAACAAATGCCCGGTTGAAATTGTAGGCAAACAACCAGGTATGTATTCAAACTTACCAAAATAACATGACTGGCATCATTTGCAACTATTTCAGAATTGGTAGAAGTTCAAGTTACAAGCAATGCAGAATTTCCATCCAGATCAAATAAAAAAACAAAGAACTCAAATTTTCGAAAGATAGAATGCAAGACATTGTGTATTCATGGAAGGTTTGCTCGCCGACTGTTTCGTGCCATCACCACGGTCCTTGCCAGGCTCTTAAGAGCTGTCTTTGGAGTTGATGCTTGAGGAATTGTGGATGCTAGTCTCATCCTCCAGATTGGAAATGCGTCACGGCATGGCCTTCAGCTAAGCGCATTCTTGATTAACTCCCTAGTGAGGAATTTCTCAGTCGCGTTCCTAATTATCTATGGCTGCATGTTTTGAATGCTAAGCTTCATTTCCCAATCTGCCACTTGAGACTAAAATAATAGCATTCCAGGCCAATTTTTTTAGCCTTCAAGTTGTTTACGGAGGCATAGGGGTTGGCCATATCAATATTGAGAAAGCAAGGAATGGATCTATTTGCTACTGAGGTTGACCATATCAATATTGAGAAAACAAGGAATGGATCTTTTGGGTAGCAAATACTCGAAGTCAATACAACAGTGTTAAGCTCATAACTTTTTGCAAATTATGTCAAAATAAGATTTGAAGATGAATGCACTATAAAGTTGACTTGGGCCTAAATTATTTCTAGCCAGTTTGGTGTCACACCCATATGAACTTACAAACCGCTTTATTACATTTAGCACATGTTCTAATTCATATATCTTGCAATTTTTGTATATATTTTGATCTGAATTTTAATGTTAATTAATAATTTGAATATACATATATTTGCAACCCTAATCTAGATTTAAGTAAAGGAATCCCTTCCTTTCCCACATTTGTTTATTTTTACGGGATGAATCATTTGGTGAACTGCTTATTTATTAAATCCTTAACCTATTTGGCCTAAATCACCCTATTCCAAATTAGGCCTTTTGTTTCAAAACCCTATGGTTTCGTTTCAGCATTATACATTGTTCTTCTTTTTATAATGTATTTATCAATTCTCTTTGACAATATTTTTATGCTCACCTCGGTTGAACCTTTCTAAGGAGAAATTTCCCATGATGATTCTATTCCTCTTAATGGAACCTTTGAGGATATTGATGAGGAAGAATTTACAGGATTCCAAAGGGCTAATACCCAACACATTGATGCACTTCTTTATATTTCTAGGGATCAGCAGAAACGTTTGGCTGCATCTAAAAGCCCTATATCCAACATTTTAGAATCTATTGTGGTTTCATTCCTATTATTACATGTATGGTTGCCACATCCATTGCGTCTATATCATGGGGGCATTCACTACCCCCTCTAAAATGTTACAATGTTTGTGCATACTTGTATACTATTTCTACATCTCTTGTGCACACCACAGGGCTTTGCACTCTTCTTATACTTCACATTTTCTCAAGATTCCTATTCCAATTTGTAGACTAAAGTGTTGCAATTAGAGAGGAGTGCCGAGACTTTCTAATGTCATGGATTCTAATCAATTACTTCATAATCCACTTGCACTCAAGGTAGCATCTTGTCCTTTATTCCTAAGGTTTGTATCTCCTAATATATGTATCTACGAGGATAAAGGATATCATGAGCAACACCATCACTCTTTTCATGTTTTTTTATTAGATTATGCTTACAATGATAAACTTCTCACTAATATTTTTCCTAGAAGTCTTACAGATTATACCTTGCAATGATTCTATGAGCTACCTATTCAACCCACAAGGACTCTCAATCCATTGTCTAATCAATTTCTTGCACACTTTTGCATTAACGTTGGTGATAAGGTGATAAGGTTTCTTATGCTCAAATGGATAAAATGCAACAAAGTTATAAGGAACAAATCAATAATTATGTCTTGCGCTATAAAACAATGCTTACCAAAATGAGCAATATACTTGCAAACGATGAGCTTTAAAATCTATTCACTTGGAGTCTTCTATCTTCCTTGCAAGAATTTGTTATGTTTGATAAATTTTGATCTTTCAATGAGTTGTCGTACTCCTAGAATTGAACAAGCTTACGTATAGGTCCCACCCAATCTAATGCATTTACATCCAAATTCCAAGGCAAATCCCATTTCAAAGGAACTAATAATAACAAAGGTGAAACTAGAGCAAGCTGTTAATACCATTTCTCAACCTATAAAACTTCATCTACAAGTTGCTCCTAAAAGGCAATTGACATAGTTTTTCTCTCTCTATATGTGATCCTACAAAACTTGCTTGAGTATAACCTTGTATCTCTCCCTCCACTTGTTGTGGTTGATATGAGTATTTCTTTAGCTAAATGATTTGACTCTAATACCTATTTGACTACCATAGATTTATTGGGCACTCCGCTAATAAATTCTTCAAGCTTGGACATGTTAAACAAAATCTTATTGATAGTGATGTTATTGAATTTGATTCTACTCCCGAGCAATCTAAGCTTCAAGTTTATGACAATCCTAAGTTCAAGATCTTTAGTAACCCACATCCCGATCATCACCTCTAAATCTAAAAGAAACTAGGAAGTGCATCATGCTTATAAAGCACAACCTCCTCTAGAATCATATGATCACCCACTTGATTCTTTTACTAGTAAAATTACTTCCTCTTTGCGTTGTTAGACTCATATCACATTTGATGGCATTGACATACGTGATGATGTTATTTCTAATGCATTTTATATTTGATATTTTTTTAATGGACAACCTATCCACAATGTCTCGATTGATAGCGGTTCTAGCCACACATGTGCACTCTCATATTACTTACTTTTTGGGATATACAAAGCAACATATCCAATTCATTGCCCAATATTTTAATCAATGTATTGGACACATTGCTCTCCCTCTCACAGTGGGATATTTTATTGTGGCTACACTTTTTTAGTTATCGACACTCTCGAGATTTGTGACTTGCTTCTAAGTTACTGTGAAAATGAATGAATGATTTACTAAGTTCTTTGTTACCAATACAATGTGCAAGAATTAAACACTACTATACTACTGCAAAATTGAGAAAAGAGAGATTAGGAGATAAGATTTATCTTGGTGAAACCTAAAGTGAGAAAAAACTCTAGTGGGTAAGTAAATTTGCTTCCCTTCCACTATGTAAATCTCTAAAAATACAAAGTACTGCCAATAATTGGCCTTCAAGAAGGATTCACACTCCTTATATTTTATTTTACTTTCTCACAACTTCTCAACAATGAAGAACTCACTCTCAATGAACAAAACAAGAAAGAAATCCAACTTCTCCTCTTTGCTCACACTAGAATTCACTCAAAATCACTTGCTAGAATGAATGAAGAAATGTAAGAATTGAACTTGGAAAGGTGAAACGAATTGTTTTGGAAGCTCAAACATTTGCAACTATTGAGATCCCGAATTCTACAAGCGTCGGGAATAGGAGTGCCATTGAACATAGACCGCGAACATTGCACTGTAACCGCCGTGGCGGTGTGCAATCGTTGCCTCTGTGAAGAGTGGTGATTACATAATCGTCGGGGGCGGTTGTGTAACCGTTGTCTATAAATTTGTCGAACAGAACAATTATGGTCTAAATTGTCATTGAAGGTGTTTAGATCACCCCTAGTCTAACTAGACCATCTCCTGAGAAGAAAGAATAAGCCTGAGAACATGTAGAGCAAGTATCAAAATAATACATACCAATTTTAATCCATTTTTGGATCATACCTCCCTAATTTGAGGCTTTTAAGTCCCTAAAAGCTTCAAGGACTGATGAGGTGAGGAAATTTCTTCCCCACATCTCTCTGGAATACCACTTGGCCTTGGTAGGCAACTGGCCTTTCAACCCAATCAACCACCTGTCCTGCACTCCTCTCTATGTCGTCCTCTCTTTCCATTGCAAAACCACATCTTCCTCCAATGCTAGTTGATTGTTTGGAGCAAGATCCTCAATAGATGAAAGCAATACTCCCTCTTCTTCTTCATCCAACATGGAGGGCTCAAAGAGATGTAAATTTTCAACATTCACAACTGAGTAAATCCTCATATAAGGAGGCAAGTCCAAGTGAAATGCATTCTTACCCACTTGTTCTAGAATCTCAAATGGGCCATATCGAAGAGGCTTGAGTTTCTTAGCTTTTCCTTGTAGCCTATCCCTACTCAAGTACAACCATACCTTATCTCCAATAAGGAAGGAATGCTCAGTCTATGTTGATCATGTCATGCTTTGTACTTGGCCTATGACTTTGTCAACTCTCTCTATACCTAAAGGTGTATCTGTTGAATTTTCTCAATGAACTTCTCATCTTTGTGGACCTCTAGTTCCACTTTTCGTCATTTCTACATGGTAATCTCAAAACAACATCAAAAGCACTCTTAGGAAAATAACCAAAACATGTTTCAAAAGGAGTTTTACTAGTCGAAGCATGAATTGCCCTATTATAAGAATGTTGGATATACACCAAGTTCTCATCCCAAGTCCTCGGATGTTTCTGTTGTACCCTCTCAAGAGTTGGACCAAGGTATGGTTCACCACTTCTGTTTTCCCATCTGTCTGTGGATGAAAGTGGTAGACCTCTTCAACTTGTATCCATCTTCTCCCACAAAGTAGACCAAAACTTTCCTATGAACCGTGAGTCCCTGTCTGACACAATAGAATTAGGTAAACCAAAGTGAACCCACACATTAGAAAAAAATAAATAACTTAGTTGCATCACTTGGCCTTAATGGTCTTCTTGCAAGGAATTAGAATACACATTTGCTAAATTGGTCTACTATCACAAAAATATAATCATGACCTTTCTTGGAGGTAGGTAAACCACCCACAAAATCCATGGAGATACTCTCCCATGGTCGGGAAGGAATTGAAATGACATATATAACCCCAACTTCTTGTTATTAGGCTTTCTTGTATTGCATAAAACACAACCCCTAATGAATTTAGCAACTTTTGCTTGCATGTTTGGCCAATAAACATACCTCTATAAGTGTGTTATAGTCTTTGTCACACCAAAGTGACCAACTACCTTGGAAGTGTGTGTTTCTCTCATCAATTGCACTCTTTCCCCCTTAGGCACACAAAGTTTCTCATTCTTGTAGAGAGCAAACCATCCTAGAAGTAGTATTCTCCTCTAGGTGCAAATCCCTCACTTGGAGGTTTCTAAAAAATCTCTGCAAAATCTAGATCCTGCTCATAACCTTCCTGATATGCTTCACACAAAAAGGCTCAAGAAGAGTTAACGTGCCCATAGCTGAAAGCAAAGGAGGTCTAGATAACATATCAGCTAACTTGTTAGTCACACCTTTCTTATATTTGATAATCAAATGAAATTGTTGTAAAAACCCATCCATTTATAGTGTCTAGCTTGTTGAAGTTTTTTTGAGCTTGCAGATATTGGAGAGGTTGATGATCCGTGTGAATGATAGTTTCCTTACCCATCAAATAATGTTTCCATTTCTTGACTGCTTGAACAAGAGCATACAATTCTTTGTCATATGTACAATAATTCAAGAATTGCACCGTGAAACAATTCAGAGTGATAACATACGAGCCTACCCCCCAAGAAGAAGGACAACCCCATAACATAGTCACTGACATCGGTTTCCACCTCAAATGGTAGCTACAAGTTAGGTAATGCCAAAACTGGAGCATGACTAATCTTATATTTAAATGACTCAAAATCAATTTGTTGTTTCTTACCCCAATCAAAAGCCTTACCCCTTATTGTCACTGAATGTAGTGGCGTTGCTATGGATGAAAAGTTCTTAATGAACTTCCTCAAATATTAAACTGCACCAACAAAGCTCCTGGTCTCGGTCAAACTGGATGGTGTAGGCCAATTTTGAATGGCCTCTATCTTTTGGATCAATCCTTAACTCTCCATCTCCAACCACATGTCCTAAAAAGACAAAGTGATTGTGTAAACTTGCACTTCTTTTCATTCAACACAAGTCGGTTCTCCTTAAGAACTTGCAAAACTTGACACAAATGGTCAATATGCTCAAAAGTTCTGCTAAAAACCTAGAATGTCATCCAAGTACACAATAACAAAGGAATCAATAAATGGCCTCATTACCTCATTCATCAATCTCATGAAGGTAGTTGGTGCATTGCATAGCCCGAATGGTAATACCAACCATTCATATAACCCTTGCCTGGTCTTGAACGTTGTTTTCCATAGATGTCCTCTTCCTTGATCCGCACTTGATGATACCAGACTTCAAATCAAGCTTAGTAAAATATTTAGCATGTTGTAACTGATCTAATAAATCATCAATGTGAGGAAGAGGGTACCTATTCTTGATGGTTATTTTATTTAAAGCTCTATAATCAACACACATTCTCCATGAACCATCTTTCTTAGGTACTAAAACAATAGGAGAACCACATGGAGAAGTGCTAGGATGGATTATACCTTGTTTAATCAAAGACTACAACTGTTGTTTTACCTCATTGGCATCTTTCAAAGATTACTGTATAATCCCAAGTTTGGAAGTGGACTATCGGGTAACAAATGGATCTCGTGCTCAATTTCCCCTGAGGGGCAACCCTATAGGTTCTAAAAGACCTCTCTAAACTGTTGAACCAACTCTTTTATTTGTGTCTGCTCTTTGTTAGAAAACATGCTACAAGTGGTTTTAGATGTAACAATCTCATCCTCTGGCATATCCCTCAAAAGAAGTAATGCAAATTTACCACTAGCATTAATAAGCTTTCGGGCTTCGGTGGCACTTACCAAAGAGATCTTTGAATCTCTTGAATAGGCTGAAATGATGTAGCTCTTACCATCCTTCACCAAGCGGTATTGGTTGGATCTCCTCATGAAGATAACATCCCTGATATACAAATATGGGTTGCCAAATACTACACCACACACATCAAGGGGAACAACATCCATAATAACTTCATCAATAAATTTCTTATCAATACCAAAAGTGATCTTACATTGTTTAGTAACCTTGATGTCTACACCTTTCTTTACCCAACCCAAAGAATATGGACTTGGGTGATTGTAAGTTTCCAACTTTAGCCTGTCCACTAACTCTTTACTAATCAAATTAGCTTGAGAACATGTATCAAAAAGAGCATCCACCTTAGTTTTCTTCACTTGAATTTTTAAATGAAAGAGCTTAGTTAGTTCATTTTCTTGAACAACATTATTACTACCCAAACATACCTCTCTGTGGATGGAAGTACAAACACATAGTCTCATCCACCTCTTCACTGCAAAATACTTCCTCTCCCTAGAGGGAAGCCATGGCCTTCTTCTTATTTTTCTTGTTCTTGAAGGGATGTAATTCTGGGTGGAGCTTCCAACATTTTTCCTCGAAATGAGTGTCAACATCACAATGCCCATAATGAACTTTAGTATCCTTTTTAGAAACAGAAGTAGCATTTTTCTTACCCTTTCCTTTTCCTTTATCCTTTTGCTTGGTGTCACCTTGTTTGTTTGAAGCATGTTGAGAGGTAGATGAAATCTTCTTCTTGTCCATCTCTAAGTAGTGAGCTTGCATACAAGCCTCATCTACATCTCATTGGCTTGGCCAAGAGGACTAGTCTCCTCAAGTGGCTATGGAGTCCACCAATATACTTCATCAATAGGTCCCAATCTGCTACATCTTTTCCCATTGGATAGCTTTCTTCCAGAACTCACTGGTATACTCCTGCACATTTGGCCTTGTTTTACCTAAGATATTGCCAATACATGGACCTCTCTTCCTCATAACAAATAGGATAAAATTATTTTTGATTAGCTTTTTAAAATCATCCCACTTAGTAATGGAGGAAGCTTCTTAACAACCAATGAATGAACATAACTTTCAAACCAAGTTAAAGCATGATTGGTCAATTTTAACTGAGCAAAGGAAATATGTTGACTTTCATTAATTTGATGCAAACTAAAATATACCTCTAGTTGAGCTAGCCAATGGTCTAGCTTCTCAAGCATTCACGTCTCCATCATAAGGTTGAATCTCTATCTTGGCCTCTTCTTTGAAGGTGGAGGTGTGGGAATGGCACATGGGGCTGCTCTTCTTCATACTCACGAGCATCTTCTTCATGGGCTTCTGGTGTCTCGTTTGGAACACCAAGTTTCTCCATGAGTAATCCCATGATGGACTCCAATTTCCCTATGGACAAGGAAATATTGCCCACATCCTTGGACAGACTTGCCACATTTGCCTCCAACTTGTAGAAATGTTCTTCTCCTATCTATCATCTGCATCTTCTCTATGAGCCATGTCTCAATTCCTTGCTTCCACTTCCTTGTGGAAATATTTGCTTCAAAAGGAATAAGGATACCTTCACCGCTTTCTTTTCCCTTTTGGGTAAGGGGCATCTAACTACAATCTCAACACAAGTTAACCACACAAAAATTGAAATCTTAATTGCTTTGATACCAATCTGATCCGTAAAACTGCTTCAATTCTAACAATAAATAGATCTTGTGCTTGTGAAAATGAATGAAATGATTTACTAAGTTCTTTGTTACCAATATAATGTGCAAGAATTAAACACTACTATACTACAAAATTGAGAAAAGAGAGACAAAGGAGACAAGATTTATCCTTGGAGAAACCCAATGTGGGAAAAACTCCAGTGGGTAAGAAAATTTGCTTCCCTTCCACTATGTAAATCTCAAAAATACAAAGTACTGCCAATAATTGGCCTTCAAGAAGGATTCACACTCCTAATTGTATTTGCTTGCTCACAACTTCTCAACAATGAAGAACTCACTCTCAATGAACAAAACAAGAAAGAACTCCAACTTCTCCTCTTTTCTCACACTAGAATTCACTCAAAATCACTTGCTAGAATGAATAATTGAACTTATATTTATAGTTGCTCTATCCAAGGATGCATGGAAAGGCAAAATGAATTGTTTGAAGCTCAAACATTTGCAACTATTGAGATCCCGAATTCTGGAACCATCGCGAACAAGATTGTTGTTGAACATAGATCGACAATTGTGGAACCTCCATGACGGTTTGCCACAACCACCACTCTGTGAAGAACAACGGTTACGTAACCACCGGGGCGGTTGTGTAACCGTCACTTGTAAAATTTCCCGAACAAAATAGTTATGGTCTAAATTGTCATTCAAAGGTGTCTCGGATCACCCCAACCTGACTAGACCATCCTCGAAGAAAGAATCCTGAGAATCCAGTAGAGCAAGTATCAAATATGGAGAATACATAGAATTGGGCCCTTTTCATATCCGTTTTCGGATCACACTTTTAAGAGAGCAACAATTTTTATATTCAAACATCAAGAATACTAGACCTACAAGTCATATCTTCTCACCCTCTTGATCATACCATAGGGTAGTTGTTTTTCCAAATATCACTAAAACATTCAAACATTTTAAAATTTTAAAATTTACAAGGTATATAAGCACATGTTTTTACAAGGTATATAAGCGTTATGCGTGATACGACTATATGATTATGGATGTTGGAATTTCCCTCTTACCTAGTGGCCTTGTTAACTGGGAGTATCTTTTCCACTATTAAGTGTTATTGTTTCATTACACGATGCTCTTTCGGATCTTGGTTATACTAGTATGATATATTGTGATATATGTTATTTATCTAGATTTTTGGAACTAACATATATGGATTGTGCAGGACCAATATATCTTGTTCCATGTATCTATTAACTATTGTCTACTTTTTATCATCACATAGTTGATTTTTTATTTATTTGTCTTGTGTGTATGACCATTGATCTTCTGTATATATGTGTGTGACACTTAGGTGTCCATTGTTTTTTACCTTAGTAGCCAAATCTTATGCAGCCATCTCGCCCTTGTTTGTGTGTGCGACCCTATTCATCTTTTTTATGTGGACCTTTGTCTTTTCTATGACTTGATATACAACATTAATTATTGTACTTGTATTCTTGTAGGTATGTTGTCTCTTTATGTTATTGTTTCTACCATCCACTCTTTTGTAAATTCAAGCTCTATATGGTGGCCACCTATAATTATCTTCTATGTGCTCCAACAATGACTATATGCTACATTTGACATGGACACACTCAATTCTTTTGATCTAAGTGATCTACATAATATATTACTCACCTCAAATGAGGGGGAATTCAATGAGGTTATTACAAAATATCTATGCACTTGTGGCACAAAAATAAATTGTAAACTACATAATATAGTAAAATAGAATACAAGGACACAAAAACATAAACAAATAGAAATTATTCACAAAGCTCTAGTTTAGGCAAAAAAATTCAACCAAGGATGGAACTTTCAAACATTATTGTCCTAAATGGATGGTATGTCTTAGGTAGATTGTTGACATCCAATTTAGAATCCTTTGGAACACTAGTTTTTACGGATCCGTGGTATAAGTTCATGAACAAATACATAGTTAGAGTTGGGTTCATTATATTTTGGGACATAATTTACGGGGGCATGAGTATATTTCATTCAATTTTGAATTTGCACATTTGAAACATTAACATCTATACAATGCACTGTGAGTGGGTATGAGTGTTCATTCCCTTTTATCTTTGTATAGGTTTTCACATTCAAGACCTATATTTGTTTATAGTGGTGTGGTTCCATGGGTGAAAGGTTTTTTGGGCTGCCAAACACCCTTTAACACCATGGTTCTCATTCTTTTTTGAAGGTTTTTGGGGCCCTTAAACACCCCATAAGGCCCTCCTTATCACTCTTTTGTAGGAAGTTAGGATATTGAGGTGCCTAACCCTCTTCCATTACCCAGGGTGTTGGGACACTCAATTCCCTTCTTGGTTCACACTAATCCAAATTGGGGACTGATCAAGCCTAATCCTCCAATGGCACAACGCCAATTCCTCTCTCCAGTTGTTTCAAATAATAATCTCATCCTTCAACAAGGCAAAAAGGTGTACTCATTTCATGTTTTGTTATCTCTCAATGTTTAGTTTCAAGTTCAATTTCAATGTAGGGTTAAAGTTCAAAATTTTCTATATGGACATTGACTACACTCTATGTTGCAGTTTTGCTTCTAGTACTTGCAACCACTCAAACATATCAAGCAAAGGAAAAGTGTTTTGCACACTCATGTATATTTTCTTTTAAGCAAGTAAATTTCATTTCCTAGCTAAAAGGGGGGATAAATGTAGACACCTAAATTTGATGATTTATCACTTGATAATGTCAGTATTGGTTTGATCCCTAAATCATGTTTCATTCATTTACGAAAATGTTTATATTAGTCATAATCAATCCACTCATCCTAATTTTCATTTTATAGTTGCACTTTCCTCCTAAACCAAACCATTGAGTCGGACCAAATCGCCAAATGGTTTGGTTCGAAAATAATGGTTTCGTCTAGGGCCATCCAATGGTCATTTTCTCAATGTTATATATTTTATGGGTTGGCCTTAATACAAAATTATACCCATGAAACCACGATAAGCAAGTTTAATTTACGCACCTAACATTCACTTGGCAATTATTAGCAATATCACTAAGAAGGCATGTAAATCTTGTTAAAATTTACCTAAAGCAACAATAAACATTAGGAGAAGCCCCTACAAAAAACTGAAGCACTCCAAACTAGGTTTAAAATTCAAGATTTCCAAATTACAAGCCCTCAAATCCAAGTTAAGTACAAAACAAGTGCAGCCATTACAAAGCATTATCAAGTGATCAGGTTATCAAATATGGTTGCATCCATACAATATTATATTTCTAGATGGATAACTTCGTGTGGTTTGACGTCTCTTTAGATTAGTGCCAACATAAGCGAAGTACGAATTTCACTTTAACCCAAACATTAATTTTTTACATGGGTTCTACCCATGGCTATGGTTTCGGGTCAACAAAGTTGATTGCATAGGGTTTCACACATTTGTGAGGCTGAATATTACATGATAAAACATATTGCATCTATTTACAGATGTGCAAAAAAATGTAGAGCTTCATTAACATCCTAGATCAAACCACCAAGTTGGACAAAATTTACAAACGGTTTGGTATGAAAGGAACGGTTTATGGCCCCAACAAATAAAGCAAAACCAAAATTATAGACAAAGTATTTACAAAAATTTCAACTAATGTATTCATTTGTCACGCCTAAATCAACTTCTTGACCATTCAAATAGTTAAGTGCACTTACCTTCTCATATTTTACTACATTTAGCACATGGTCTAAATTATTTATCTTGTATTTGCTCTATGTGTATATTTCAATCTGATTGTTAATGTGAATTAATAATCTAAATATACATTATATTTATAATTGTAATTTAGACTTAATTAAGAAAAGGAATTCATTCCCCTTTCCCTTGCTTATTTATTTTTATGGGTGAAATCATTTCGTTATGAAAATTTCTCACAAAAATACTCCATATGATTCTAATACTTCAAGTCTTAATAATAACTATTCACCAACCAAGAGTAAATTTAAATTGATCCATAATGTAACACCTACAACAATGAAATGAAATATTTTAATGATGTCCATGAGACTGAAGAGTCTATGGGACCACAAAACTGAGATTTTTTTTTAATCTAATTTCAGACTCCTTTCAATATCCACTCTCCAGCTGTGAATCTTGAGAATGAAACCCATGGTCACCTGAAGCTTTGTTCCTTCGAAGAGTTCCTCTAGTCTGTCCACCTTCAAGTTGTTTTCATATTGGATACGAATATCATCATATGCCGAGCACTCCATGACGAAATGTCATTCTGTCTCAGCGACCCCTTTGCTGCAGAAAAGACAAATTCTCCTTTCCCAATCTTCCTTTGGAATAGTCCATCTACCAGTTTCGCATCGAAGATGGTGTGATCGATCCTTAACTGTGCCACTAGAATCCTTGCTTTACCCTTGATAGCTGCCCCTAGATAAGCTTTTTCATCATGTTCCCAATGGGATTGAATTCTCTGATATAATGTGATTTCTTTCGACCAATCTGTCCCGTCCACATGACAGTCGTGAACTTTTCTGTCACATAATTTTTTATGTCCTTGTTGTTGTTAGGACACTCTTGCAAGTTGATGTCCCATTTGTTCATCCATTTATTATTCTGTTTCATCCAAGTTTTCTTTCTACGCTCCAAAGTATCGTCCACAACAATTTTGGGCCAGCGAAGATTGTCCATGCTTTCAACTTTTTTCAAATAGCTTATCATCGAGATATTGCCGAAGCTTCCAACGAGGAAGTACCCGCTTCAGCCAACAGGATCTCATACGGAACAGTTGATTTGACTTTGAGAGTGCTTGTGATTAGATGTTTTTGGATTCTTTCTATCTATCTCCACCCGTGATTTGACATGCTACTTCCCCAAACCTCGCAGCCATAGAGAACAACTAGAGCGACCAACAAACCAAAAAGGGTTTTCTTAGTTTTCGAGTCTCAAAGTTGACTTTCCTACACTGTTTTGAAGTAGGTAAGATGCTTTCCAACCTCCCTGAATCCTTTTTGCTTTACAAGTCTCCGGCTAAGCTACAAGTCTCCCACTAAGCTTGTGGTGAAAGTCAATCCCAAGATATTTGTATTCAGTGACTATTTCCAAAGGGCTCCCCTCAAAAAGAAAGTTAATTTGTCTCTCTTTCCTTTTCAAGGAGAAAATCATGATTTTTGTTTTGCTAGTGTTCACTTGCATCCCGACTTCTTGGCAGAAGAGCTCTAGTGCTTTTAGTTGTTCCCTCAATCCTTGGGCTATTTTTGAAATTAGGATAAGATCGTCAGCATATAGGAGTAACTTCACCACGTAACTTGCTAACTGTATACCTCCTCCCTCAGTTTTATTTAACCATTCCTCAAGCTTGTCAATGTATAGACCAAATAAGGTGGGGGAAAGAGGGCAACCTTGCTTGACACCAATGTCACTGCCGAAACATTCGGACATACCTTCTCTGGTTTTAATTTTAGCTCTGACCTGCTCATACAGACCTATGAACTGCTGCTCTAAACTCATCTGGAATCCCAAGTTCCTCCATCATGTTCCAAAGTTTGTTTAAGTATGCGTGTCGAAAGCTTTCTGAAATCAACAAAACAACAAAAAGCTTCTTCTCCTTGGGTGTCCCAAACCTTTTCAATCAAATGCCTAAGAGTGATGCAATGGTCAATTGTTGAGTGTTTAGGTCGGAATCCTGCTTGCCCTTTTGCTCTTTTACCCTCTCTTTCGGCCCAACTGCTGATTCTTTGTTCTATCATGCCTCCAAAAAGTTTACCAAGAAGATGATTAATTATAATGGTGTGATAATTAGACAAATTATTAATGTCACCACTTTCAAATAAAAGAATAACAAGCCCACCCCTTCTATTTTTTTTTATTGATAAACAGTTTTTACACGAACTTTGAACTCGGGACTGAAAGAGAAAAACATAGGATGGAAATAAAAGGCACAAGGCGGATGCATCGTTAAGAGTACACAAAAGGGTTGTTACCCAAAAAGACCAACCAACGACTCAAAACCAAAGGCAAGATATGCAATTAGCCTCATTACATTAAAAGGAAAACGACCCATGAAGAAGAAAACAAAAGGAACTAGTCATCAGAAAGCTCCACGGCGTTAACTGCAGGGTCGACGGGAGCGGCTACCACCTTTTTCCCTCCCAGTTTTCCAGTGATGCCGAGCTTGGAGATTTTTGCCAATAAAGAGAAGGAAGAGCCTGCCTGAACACGAAGCAGTTGTGGCCAATCAGGAGGAGGACCAATCGGTTCAGCCAGTGCCATGATGTTGAGGGGTGGTACGTGAGAGGGACCGGCACCTTTGGTCCGACAAATGGAGATGAATACTGTTACGACCCTCCAATTCAAGTAACCACTATCCACATGCCAGGAGGAATCCGGACCTGCAAACGAAGAGTACAACGAAGCAAGGAAAACTTGGTCCAAAGCCTCCTCGAGGCCAATACCATGGCGGGGGTGGATAAAATGCAAGGCAGTAGGCAAAAAGGCTTCCTTATCGGGTTTCAGGAGAAGCAGATGGGAAACGAAAATGCTAGCTCGACCAGAATTTTGCAGGTAGGCAGAGCCAATACTCTTCTCCATTTCCTTAAGAACCCATGGGGAACCCACCCTAAAAACCTTGTAAAGCCGACAAGGAGATACATGGGTGAAAAGGCAACTTCACGTTTTTCTCCACGAAGGTGGAGAATAGGGAAATTCGGAAGAGCCATTGAACAAGGAGACGTGGAAGGAATGGCAGAGAACCACAAAACCTCCAACCCTAAATAAAGACCTTCCACAAAGAGAGCAAAGAAATTTACACGTGAAGGGAGCCACTAGAACTATCATGACGTAATAAGGCCTCCAAAAAATCCCAATGAGCACCAACAAGAGATAAATTGGAATCAAAGATTTGAAAGGTGCCATAATTGGCCAACGCATCTGCCACAAAATTAATTTCACTATACACATGTTGGATTTCCCAGATTTCAAACTTTGGTCAGCCAATGAATGATTTGCATAATTAGAATGTTGAGCCTCCATGAGTCGCATTGCCTTTCTTGATGGCTTGGATAATAATTTGGGAGTCGCCTTCTATAATGATTTTAGAACAACCAAGTTGGACTGCCATTTTGATGTCAAAGAGAAGGGTTTTCACCTCCGCGAAATTGTAAGTTCTCATATTGAACTTGAAGGATCCAACTTTAATCAAAGAACCATGTGAATCCCTTAGAACACACCCCGCCCCCGATATTCTGGATTGCGGCCCACCCCTTCTAGTGGGTATCGACTTTTCCAAAAATTCAATTACCTATTACGTTTCTATCAAAAAAGAGGATCACTCTCCTCAACACCTAGCACTAAGTTCCAAGGCAATCAACTCTAACCACAACTCCAAGGAAATTGAACATCGGTAAGTTAAATGCATTTGGAGCTATAATAGAAAATAAGATGACACATTAAAAGTAATAATCATGTGAATGCAAAGAGAGACAAAATTAATTCCATGCATTATTAAATTCAATATGTATATAATTACACATGTTATTAGATAGCAGGATCACCTACTTACCTTGGGATTCATTGTATTCATATTATTCGTTTGTGAGTTAGGCGCCTTATTTTTACATTATTTTGTATTGATATTGTTTATTTTACTTTTCTATATTGCATGTCTTTTTTTCATTTAATAGAAACGAATGAAAATTTTAGAAAGAAAAGAAAATTCATAAAACATGGAGAAAACATAGAAATACTAAATAAATATTATATATATAATAATCAATATGTTTCATGTTTTATATATATGTTGCAAGATCAAAAGTTGGGTCGTGTGTGATCCATATATGATTAATCCTTCATGATAAGGAGAGTGATTATATGATACCTCTAGGTCTAGATCCCTCATATATCCCTATCGGTAATCCTATTGTTACTTGGAGTCATAAATGTTAAAGACATGTCAACTCCACTACATAACCTACTCCTACTATGGCTCCTTCGTTACTCAAGCCCTTCTCACTCCTAGTATCTCTTAAGTTTGGTTTATTACTTTGTAAACTATGGTTAGAGCTACACATACCGCCTTTAAGCATGTCACAACCCACCTCATTCTAATTTGTTGGTGGTGACATTGTCCTAGCATTCGCTTACGCAAGTAACTATGCAACCTCTCTCTCTCCAACTCATCCACTTATTGAGGCTCCATCGTATAGGTTATTATAGTACAAGTGCAAAATTTAAAGGGACACATAGCCACTATCCTCATACGTAGCTCTCTCCAAAATTCTTGCCACATATGGCACATACCTAGTCAATCATCATAGAGACCCCTCAATCACGAAATATCGTGAAGTTGTTGCAAATATACAAATGTCAAATAGGGTACCCAGATGAAAAAGTTGTAAAATTCACAAAAAAATACACATAGTTACCTAGATAAATAATAGGGTAATAATGACTAAGGCTCCAACTCTTAGATCACATGTCCTTGTCCCTAATCCATATATCCCTAAACAATATCTACATCGATAATTGGGGGCACATTTATATACCCACCACCATTTCCAGCATCCATGTTTCCATCTCCATCCCTACCCACATCTAGGGGGGTAATAATGGTAATCGAACATCTAGTTTAGTTTCATTTATTTCTTTTTAAAAGTTCAAATATGTGAGCATAACAAAAATAAGGGTTTACTTTTTTTTTAAATGAAATTTTGAAAAAGTTGTAATTTTGTGAAAGTTGTAATTTTGAAAAATTTACAATTTTAATAAAGTTTCAATATTGAGACAATTACAAGTTTGAAAGAGTTGTAACTTTTAAAAAGTTGTAATTTTATGAAATTTGTAATTTTGAAAAAGTTGTAATTTTGTGAAATTTGTAATTACGAAAAAAGTTGCAATTTTGAAAAATGTTGTAATTTTGAAGAAGTTACAATTTTTGAAAAGGTTGTACTTCTTTACAAAGCTACAATTTTTAAAATTTGTAATTTTGAAAAAGTTGTCATTTTAAAAAAGTTTTAATTTTGGAAAAATTACAATTTTGAAAATGTCCAAATTTTTAAAAAGTTGGAGTTATGAAAAAGTTGGAATTCTAAAAAAGTTGAAATTTTAAAAAAGTTGAATTTTTAAAAAATTGTATTTTTGAAAAATTGCATATTTTAAATTTTTTGAAAAAGTAGCAATTTTAAAAAAATTATATTTTAAAAAGATTTAATTGTAGAAAAGTTACAATTTTTAAAAAGTTAGAATTATGAAAAAGTTAAAATTCTTACCAAGTTGAAATTTTGAAAAGAAAAAAATGGATTTAAAAAATTGTAGTTCCAGATGGGACCATGTCTCTATCCAGATCGGTAGTGAGCGCACTACCGGGAACCTCCAGTGCTAGAAAGGAATGATGAGGCGGGACCCATCAGACAAAGATAGTCCTTGATTGCTATGTCGACAGGCATGTTGTCGACTTTAATAAAGTAAGATAAGATTCTCTTTTGATCTTATCCGAAGCATGGTGGACCTCCCCACTTTCTAAAGGTGCTATTATGGGTGGCATGTACCCATGTGTGTGTCCTCTTACTTTTCTTAAAGTAAGAATCTTTTGGGTTACCTGGGTTTCAGGTTGTAGGTTTGTAGGTTTCCGGTCTCTCCGGTGAAAAGCTACTCAATTCCTATAAATAAGGGATCCAAGTTTCATTCACTACATCGGAGAAAGGAGCATCAAATTAGAGTCAAGTGTGAAGACTTGTAAGTCTATCTTGTGATTTCTTAGGTCTGCTTTTCTCTATTGTAAGGATATCTGTTCTCTATGAATTGCAATAAATTTCTATAGCTTGTCATTTGTTATTATCATTTGATAGCTTGCTTTTATGTTGTTCATCATGCCAAGGATTCCTTGTCGGATGCTTCTATGGTTAGAAAGTTTTGAACTTTAAAACCTTAGTCTAGAACTTGTTCTTGATATTCATTTTGATATAATGCTTCAAAGACATAAAAGATATCTTGGGAGAGCGGAATTTGGCTTCTCATGTTTTATTTTAAAGCCGATTGCAATTGTGAATTTTTTTGTTCTCACTTGCTTTGTTATAACCTATCCTGTTATGTATATTTTGGACAAGACTATTCCTTGAATTAATGTTTAGATGCAATCACCGATTCACTAGTAAAAATCTTTTTGCTAGCATTTTGTTAAATACCACTTTGTGCCTTTTTGTACTTATTTGGTTTAGTCATGTTGTTAACTCTCGAGAACTATACTTTTTAGGCTGCATTCAGCTTCTACTTCATGTGATGGATAACATGTGCTTCACATGTTCTCTACATTTCAAGGCCTTTTTCTCTCTTAGTTGATTTAACTATTTTTTATTTCATAAAAATGGAAAAGAGAAATTTCATTCACCTACAATGAACCTTATTTTTATGTTAGAGAGCAAAATTTTCTAAGAGAAGGTTGTAGAAGAATATGTAAAAATGTACCTCATAACGTTTTTGAATCATTTGCATAGTCACCTAAGTCTCAAGTATGACGGGACGGGGATGAGGTTTCTAGGACAGCAAAAAAATCCTGATTTTGGAGGCATGCGGAGGACAGCTATTAAAATAATATTTAAGTACTTCAACTTCATCCAATGAAGGGGTTTAAACTTTATTTGATTTTGTTAGGGTACTTTTGGGATTAGGGTTCAATGTTTTTAGTAAAAATAATGACTTTTTTATTGTGGGAAGGGTGGAGGGGCGGGTTGGGGTGAGCTTTACATTCTATAGTAAAAGCATTATAAAAAAGTGAAAATCAAAAAGGTCACACAAATGTCCGGGACGTCACGTGAGTCTAGAGGACATGTCCACACATAACGCTAATAGTTTGTGTGTGTATTCTTCTATTCAAATTAATCTCTCAAATCATCCAAAGAGGGCTCCCTTTCGTGCTAATGGTTTTGGTATGGATTGACCCACAAGCATCATTATAGTACCCCCACCAAATGAAAACTAAATGGTGTGGTGGAAGATGGTGGTTGGCTTGAACACGGGTATCCAATGCCATTGGTAACTTCCTTCAACATGTTTTTCAATGGTATAATGCTTGTGATGTCTTTAGTTTTCATATAGGTCCTAGTATTGCCTTGTGGCTTATATAAGGTGGCTTGCTACATCCATATGTTTAATCACCCTCTCGTTAGCGGAAGTAGACATTATATAGCATGATTAAATCAATAATGATACATGTAAGAAGAACAGTTTAGAGTTCATTAATTATTGCATTGATATTGCTTTGATGTTGGGGTCTCTCCTACACAATGAAGGAGATCTAATATCCTTTCTAAATAAATCCATTTTGACAACAATATAAGTAGCTAAATCTGCTTTAGAAGCGTTCAACTTCCCCGGATGCGGCTTCTTGAAATCTCCATGAAGAGTAATTTTGCATCGTGCCTCAAAAGAAAGAGGTAACAAGAAGTTGGATGTTATTCCTTTTATGTTATTCTGAATCATCCACATAAAACCTAGTAAGACACCATTCCAACAAAGGGGGCCAAGGAAAAGGCCATTATATTCGACATAATCTGATTTTAAAATAACTATGCATTGCGAAGACATTGGACACTATTTCTTCCTTCGTGCAAGCGACAAAAGATTCATTAGTCAACCCATAATTTCCTACCCTACCCTAAATAGCTTAATTTGTTGGATAACCAGCCAACTAAGGAATCACAATTGAAAAGCCACTCTTGATTTCTATATTGCCGGACATATTCTATTCATTGACGTTCAATGTCCTTGTTTTGAGACTTTATTTAAAGATTTGGCTTGCATGGTGATTGTCTTTAGAGGATTTGCGATGTTGCATTGGGAGCTTGAGGATCCCCACTTTTGTGGGAATTGGTATTTATATTTTTACCTCCTCTTGAGAACAGGTATGTTCATTGTTAGTTTGACAGGAAGAGTTACGGGTTGAAAGGGATTAACTTATTGATAAATTTGGATGAGGACCATCACCATGATATTAGCATGGCTCGGTTAAAAGCTCCTGGTGCTTAGCAATTGCCTATTTCCGATAAGGCTGCTTTCTTTGAATTTTGTTATATGGCTCCTCGGCTAGAGTGCAAATGCGAGTTAAATGTGTAGTGGCCCACCTACAAAGGTTGAGAGAAGATCGTAGAGAATCATCGAAAGAGAGGATTCCAAGATCGACTACTAAAAACATGGAATCATAAATAACAATATGCAATAAAAGCACAAGTTACTTTACAAGACACCATGAAAATGTTGAGACACAAAGTTGGGCAAGTGGGGAAACCATTTGTGAAAACCCCACGTGTATTGAAAGTTTGCAATATTGCATTAATACATAATCTCAAGATGAGAGCTAAATAAACATAAAAAGAGAGAATATAATGCCTTAAGAGGAGACATATTAAACTTTGTATATAGAGTGAAGAATGTAGAAGTTACTCATTCCTTCCCTTATACGGTTATAAACTTATACTAGATTCCAACTTCCTACGTGTATGTTGGACACGTAATGTGTAAAAGGAATTGCAAACTTCAATATGCCCTTTACACCCTTTGGGGAATATGTAAAGTGTACAAAGGAATTGTACTTAATATATTTCCCATGTTCCCTAATGATGGGTATAAGTCCTCACGTGCTAAGTGTACAAAGGAACTGCACCTAATATATTTCCCATGTTCCCTAATCATGGGAATAAGTGCTCATGTGAAGACAAAATACGTGTAGGAGAAAATAATACTCTACTCTTTCCAAGGGAAAATGATAATTGTGCTAAGTATTTGATATACCCAAATAAAGGTTTTTCTATGAGATAAATTTGATATTAAAAGCTCATATCTAACCCTCCCATTTCCATGGTAGTATACATTAATAATTGTAAACATATGCTTGTTATTAAGCATTGAAAAGCTATTAGAATATAAGATTATGTGTAGTTCATGTTATGATGATTATATTTCTAATAGTTTTAGGAGTCTTGTGCCATAACAGAAACTTCCAATCTTCGCTATAGAATTTGAAGAAAGCAAGATTTTGAAATTCTAAAGGTATCTAGTCAGATGTTTTTCAGCAATTGACATATATTTACAGAAATATGGCGCTTGAAGTTATTCTCATGCATCAAATTTAATGTGGTTATTTATTTCTTAGTGACACCCTTTTTGGGGCTTTCTTTGCAGGTGCTAATCGCTATTTTGTTTTATGTATGAATGACTCGCTAGCAATTGGTGGGGGTGGGCATTTTGCACTTTATTTGGATGAAGATCTGTAAGTTTTTTAAAATCGTTAAAATGTTTTGTTTTCAATTTAGGAGTAAAGAGTTTAGGTAAAGCAATGATTTGAGGATAGGAAGAGGGAACAATGGGATATTGAAATAAAGTTTTATTTGAAAATTTATATTATTTGATTGATAAGAATTAATCTCAATAAAGTTACGAGAAAATTATGAGGAAGCTGCTTGACATAGCGTGTAACATTTTCCTGGTTAAGATTGAATGGATCCAGTGCTGCCTCTGAAACATTTGGCAACCCTTGCCTTGCTCACACAGAGGACTTCGTGGTTACAGATGTGGAGGTACTTAGTTCTTCCACTAGCTACCGATATTAAAAATGTTTGTGGATTCATTAATTAACATGATTATCATAAAATGAACTTCTCGGCTTATTTGAGCTCACTTGGAAGCTATAAAATTTAGAGTACCAAATTCCTGGATTTTGTTTTGCAGCTTTGGGGATTCGCTCAGACATCAAGATATTCATTAAATCCATACAGGGAACCACAAGAATCTCTAGGAATTAGCAGATTGTGCAGCTAGAGTTTGTCACCCTTTGGTAATTGTTTGGCTGCTACATCTGTTTGGTATAAGGGAATTTCAATGCTTCCATTTTTGTATGTTTAATATGCCATAGTAGTTAATAGTATGATATCATTTGCATGGAGTCAAACTCACTTGAAATGATAAATCGACTTCAGTGTCCTGTGCCAGTGTCATTTGATATTGTGGCACACTAATTATTTTGTCAAAGCATTATCTTATGCTTACGAGAGCATCAGATGTGGTGAACTTCAGATTCTATATAAAAGCAGAATGTTTGCATTCTAAATAGAAACTGCCATTGCTGTTAATAGCACCACAATACCGTGTTTGATATCTGAATTCTGTTTTTCTAGAAGCTGATCAATAGAGCAGATAGGCTAGATCCGCAAAAAATCAATTTACCAGCAACATTGGTTATGTCTTAAGCAGCTGAGTCTCCTGTATATATTGGAACTATTACTCACTCCCTTGGAGTGTATTAATTTGATTCAACTATAATTTAGTGTTTCTCAACTTTAACTAGAGATATGACTTGTCATCGTTGCATAATATATTGCAACTATTACTCACTTGGAATACTTTAATTTGAATCAACTATAATTTATAGCTTTTTTCATGCATATGAAAATATATATACTTGCTACCAGGATTGGTTATGTCCATGATGTTTTCATGTATATGGTAAAAAAATAAAAAAGTACTTGCTATCAGGATTGATGATTTCCTAAGCAGGTGAGTCTTGCACATATATTATACTACTATTACCCCCTCGGAATATATTCATCTGAAATCAACTATACTTTATTGTGCTTTTCAGCTCTTCAAAGAAAGAGCTAACTTGCAGTCTTGGATTTCATTTAATATTACATTTCCTACTTGTTTGTATCACTAAACCTTATCCAGTTTATAAAAAGATTGAGATTTTTTTATAAATTTTAGTTGTGAATTTAACATGTCCCTTAAAAATGAACAAATGCCCGGTTGAAATTGTAGGCAAACAACCAGGTATGTATTCAAACTTACCAAAATAACATGACTGGCATCATTTGCAACTATTTCAGAATTGGTAGAAGTTCAAGTTACAAGCAATGCAGAATTTCCATCCAGATCAAATAAAAAAACAAAGAACTCAAATTTTCGAAAGATAGAATGCAAGACATTGTGTATTCATGGAAGGTTTGCTCGCCGACTGTTTCGTGCCATCACCACGGTCCTTGCCAGGCTCTTAAGAGCTGTCTTTGGAGTTGATGCTTGAGGAATTGTGGATGCTAGTCTCATCCTCCAGATTGGAAATGCGTCACGGCATGGCCTTCAGCTAAGCGCATTCTTGATTAACTCCCTAGTGAGGAATTTCTCAGTCGCGTTCCTAATTATCTATGGCTGCATGTTTTGAATGCTAAGCTTCATTTCCCAATCTGCCATTTGAGACTAAAATAATAGCATTCCAGGCCAATTTTTTTAGCCTTCAAGTTGTTTACGGAGGCATAGGGGTTGGCCATATCAATATTGAGAAAGCAAGGAATGGATCTATTTGCTACTGAGGTTGACCATATCAATATTGAGAAAACAAGGAATGGATCTTTTGGGTAGCAAATACTCGAAGTCAATACAACAGTGTTAAGCTCATAACTTTTTGCAAATTATGTCAAAATAAGATTTGAAGATGAATGCACTATAAAGTTGACTTGGGCCTAAATTATTTCTAGCCAGTTTGGTTGTCACACCCATATGAACTTACAAACCGCTTTATTACATTTAGCACATGTTCTAATTCATATATCTTGCAATTTTTGTATATATTTTGATCTGAATTTTAACGTTAATTAATAATTTGAATATACATATATTTGCAACCCTAATCTAGATTTAAGTAAAGGAATCCCTTCCTTTCCCACATTTGTTTATTTTTACAGGATGAATCATTTGGTGAACCCGCTTATTTATTAAATCCTTAACCTATTTGGCCTAAATCACCCTATTCCAAATTAGGCCTTTTGTTTCAAAACCCTATGGTTTCGTTTCAGCATTATACATTGTTCTTCTTTTTATAATGTATTTATCAATTCTCTTTGACAATATTTTTATGCTCACCTCGGTTGAACCTTTCTAAGGAGAAATTTCCCATGATGATTCTATTCCTCTTAATGGAACCTTTGAGGATATTGATGAGGAAGAATTTACAGGATTCCAAAGGGCTAATACCCAACACATTGATGCACTTCTTTATATTTCTAGGGATCGTGAAACGTTTGGTGCATCTAAAAGCCCTATATCCAACATTTTAGAATCTATTGTGGTTTCATTCCTATTATTACATGTATGGTTGCCACATCCATTGCGTCTATATCATGGGGGCATTCACTACCCCCTCTAAAATGTTACAATGTTTGTGCATACTTGTATACTATTTCTACATCTCTTGTGCACACCCCTGGGGCTTTGCACTCTTCTTATACTTCACATTTTCTCAAGATTCCTATTCACAATTTGTAGACTAAAGTGTTGCAATTAGAGAGGAGTGCCGAGACTTTCTAATGTCATGGATTCTAATCACTTGCTTCATAATCCACTTGCACTCAAGGTAGCATCTTGTCCTTTATTCCTAAGGTTTGTATCTCCTAATATATGTATCTATGAGGATAAAGGATATCATGAGCAACACCATCACTCTTTTCATGTTTTTTTATTAGATTATGCTTACAATGATAAACTTCTCACTAATATTTTTCCTAGAAGTCTTACAGATTATACCTTGCAATGATTCTATGAGCTACCTATTCAACCCACAAGGACTCTCAATCCATTGTCTAATCAATTTCTTGCACACTTTTGCATTAACGTTGGTGATAAGGTGATAAGGTTTCTTATGCTCAAATGGATAAAATGCAACAAAGTTATAATGAACCAATCAATAATTATGTCTTGCGCTATAAAACAATGCTTACCAAAATGAGCAATATACTTGCAAACGATGAGCTTTAAAATCTATTCACTTGGAGTCTTCTATCTTCCTTGCAAGAATTTGTTATGTTTGATAAATTTTGATCTTTCAATGAGTTGTCGTACTCCTAGAATTGAACAAGCTTACGTATAGGTCCCACCCAATCTAATGCATTTACATCCAAATTCCAAGGCAAATCCCATTTCAAAGGAACTAATAATAACAAAGGTGAAACTAGAGCAACTGTTAATACCATTTCTCAACCTATAAAACTTCATCTACAAGTTGCTCCTAAAAGGCAATTGACATAGTTTTCTCTCTCTCTATATGTGATCCTACAAAACTTGTTTGAGTGTAACCTTGTATCTCTCCCTCCACTTGTTGTGGTTGATATGAGTATTTCTTTAGCTAAATGATTTGACTCTAATACCTATTTGACTACCATAGATTTATTGGGCACTCCGCTAATAAATTCTTCAAGCTTGGACATGTTAAACAAAATCTTATTGATAGTGATGTTATTGAATTTGATTCTACTCCCGAGCAATCTAAGCTTCAAGTTTATGACAATCCTAAGTTCAAGATCTTTAGTAACCCACATCCCGATCATCACCTCTAAATCTAAAAGAAACTAGGAAGTGCATCATGCTTATAAAGCACAACCTCCTCTAGAATCATATGATCACCCACTTGATTCTTTTACTAGTAAAATTACTTCCTCTTTGCGTTGTTAGACTCATATCACATTTTATGGCATTGACATACGTGATGATGTTATTTCTAATGCATTTTATATTTGATATTTTTTTAATGGACAACCTATCCACAATGTCTCGATTGATAGCGGTTCTAGCCACACATGTGCACTCTCATATTACTTACTTTTTGGGATATACAAAGCAACATATCCAATTCATTGCCCAATATTTTAATCAATGTATTGGACACATTGCTCTCCCTCTCACAGTGGGATATTTTATTGTGGCTACACTTTTTTTAGTTATCGACACTCTCGAGACTTGTGACTTGCTTCTAAGTTACCTTTGGATTCATAAGTTTAGCGTTATTCTCTCTACTCTCCACCGATGTGTTAAATACACCGATTGTAGTCAAGTTATTATGGTTAAGGGCATTCTTATGAGGCTCTTTTACGAATCCCTCTTTGATCTGTAAACCGCTAAATCCTAACAATAAACAAATCTTGTACTTGTGAAAATGAATGAATGATTTACTAAGTTCTTTGTTACCAATACAATGTGCAAGAATTAAACACTACTATACTGCAAAATTGAGAAAAGAGAGACTAGGGAGATAAGATTTATCTTGGTGAAACCTAAAGTGAGAAAAACTCTAGTGGGTAGGCGAATTTGCTTCCCTTCCACTATGTAAATCTCTAAAAATATAAAGTAATGCCAATAGTTGGCCTTCAAGAAGGATTCACACTCCTTGTATTTGCTTCTCACAACTTCTCAACAATGAAGAACTCGCTCTCAATGAACAAAAGATGAAAGAACTCCAACTTCTCCTCTTTGCTCATTCTAGAATTCACTCAAAATCACTTGCTAGAATGAAGAATGAAGAATTGAACTTGGAAAGGTGAAACGAATTGTTTTGGAAGCTCAAACATTTGCAACTGTTGAGATCCTGAATTCTACAAGCGTCGGGAATAGGAGTGCCATTGAACATAGACCGGCAGTTACGTAACCGCCGTGGCAGTCGTGCAATCGTTGCTCTGTGAAGAGTGGTGATTACATAATCGTCGGGGCGGTTGTGTAACCGTTGTCTATAAATTTGTCCGAATAGAACAATTATGGTCTAAATTGTCATTCGAAGGTGTTTAGACCACCCCTAGTCTAACTAGACCATCCCCTGAAGAAAGAATAAGCTGAGAACATGTAGAGCAAGTATCAAATAGACCAATTTAAGGCTTTCAAGTCCCTAAAAGCTTCGATGACTGATGAGGTCAAGAAATTTCTTCCCCACATCCTCTCTGGAATACCACTTGGTCTTGGTAGGCAACTGGTCTTTCAACCCAATCAACCACCTGTCCTGCACTCCTCTCTATGGCGTCCTCTCTTTCCATTGGAAGACCACATCTTCCTCCAATGTTAGCTGACTGTTTGGAGCAAGATCCTCAATAGATGAAAGCAATACTCCCTTTTCTTCTTCATCCAACATGGAGGGCTCAAAGAGACAAATTTTCAACATTCACAATTGAGTAAATCCTCATATAAGGAGGCAAGTCCAAGTGAAATGTATTCTTACCCACTTGTTCTAGAATCTCAAATGGGCCATATCGAAGAGGCTTGAGTTTCTTAACTTTTCCTTGTAGCCTATCCCTACTCAAGTACAACAATACCTTATCTCCAATAAGGAAGGAATGCTCAGTCCTATGTTGATCATGTCATGCTTTGTACTTGACGTATGACTTTGTCAACCTCTCCTATACCTAAAGGTGTATCTGTTGAATTTTCTCAATGAACTTCTCATCTTTGTGGACCTCAGTTCCGCTTTTTCGTCATTTCTACATGGTAATCTCAAAACAACATCAAAAGCACTCTTAGGCAAATAACCAAAACATGTTTCAAAAGGAGTTTTACCAGTCGAAGCATGAACTGCCCTATTATAAGAATGTTGGATATGCACCAAGTTCTCATCCCAAGTCCTCAGATGTTCAGCTTTGTATCCAACTTCTCCCACAAAGTAGACTAAAACTTTCCTATGAACCGTGAGTCCCTGTCGACACAATAGAATCAGGAAAACCAAAGTGAACCCACACATTAGCAAAAAATAACTTAGTTGCATCACTGGCCTTAATGGTCTTCTTGCAAGGAATTTGCTAAATTGGTCTACTATCACAAAAATATAATCATGACCTTTCTTGGAGGTAGGTAAACCGCCCACAAAATCCATGGAGATACTCTCCCATGGTCAAGAAGGAATTGACAACGACATATATAACCCCAACTTCTTGTTAGTAGGCTTCTTCGTATTGCATAAAACACAACCCCTAATGAATTTAGCAAATTTTGCATGCATATTTGGCCAATAAACATACCTCTATAAGTGTGTTATAGTCTTTGTCACACCAAAGTGACCAACTACCTTGGAAGTGTGTGTTTCACTCATCAACTGCACTCTTTCCCCCTTAGGTGCACAAAGTTTCTCGTTCTAGTAGAGCATATCATCCTAGAAGTAGTATTCTCCTCTAAGTGCAAATCCCTTTCTTGGAGGTTTTTGCTAAAAATCTCTGCAAAATCTAGATCCTGCTCATAACCTTCCTAATATGCTTCACACAAAAAATGCTCAAGAAGAGTTAACGTGCCCATAACTGAAAGCAAAGGAGGTCTAGATAACATATTAGCTAACTTGTTAGTCCCACCTTTCTTATATTTGATAATCAAATGAAATTGTTGTAAAAAACCCATCCATCTATAATGTTTAGCTTGTTGAAGTTTGTGTTGAGCTTGCAGATAATGGAGGGGTTGATGATCGGTGTGAATGATAGTTTCCTTGCCCATCAAATAATGTTTCCATTTCTTGACTGCTTGAACAAGAGCATACAATTCTTTGTCATATGTACATTAATTCAGAATTGCACCGTGAAGCAATTCAGAGTGATAAAATACGAGCCTATCCCCCTGAAGAAGGACAACCCCCATAACATAGTCACTGACATCAGTTTCCACCTCAAATGGTAGCTACAAATTAGGTAATGCCAAAACTGGAGCATGACTAATCTTATATTTAAATGACTCAAAATCAATTTGTTGTTTCTTACCCCAACCAAAAGCCTTACCCCTTATTGTCACTGAATGTAGTGGCACTGCTATGGATGAAAACTTCTTGATGAACTTCCTCAAATATTGAACTGCACCAACAAAGCTCCTGCTCTTGGTCAAACTTGGATGGTGTAGGCCAATTCTAAATGGCCTCTATCTTTGTCGATCAATCCTTAACTCTCCATCTCCAACCACATGTCCTAAAAAGACAAGTGATTGTTGTGCAAATTGACACTTCTTTTCATTCAACACAAGTCGGTTCTCCTTAAGAATTTGAAAAACTTGACACAAATGGTCAATATGCCCTCAAAAGTTTTGCTAAGAACCAGAATGTCATCCAAGTACACAATAACAAAGGAATCAATAAATGGCCTCATTACCTCATCCATCGATCCTCATGAAGGTAGGTGGTGCATTGCATAGCCCGAATGGTAATACCAACCATTCATATAACCCTTGCACTGGTCTTGAACGTTGTTTTCCAGATGTCCTCTTCCTTGATCCGCACTTGATGATACCCAGACTTCAAATCAAGCTTAGTAAAATATTTAGCATGTTGTAACTGATATAATAAATCATCAATGTGAGGAAGAGGGTGCCTATTCTTGATGGTTATTTTATTTTAAAGTTGTATAATCCACACACATTCTCCATTAACCATCTTTCTTAGGTACTAAAACAATAGGAGAACCACATGGAGAAGAGCTACGACAAATTATACCTTGTTTAATCAAAGACTACAAATGTTGTTTTACCTCATTGGCATCTTTCAAGGATTGTCTGTATAATCTCAAGTTCAGAAGTGGACTATCGGGTAACAAATGGATCTCGTGCTCACTTTCCCTGACTGGGGGCAACCCTATAGGTTCCTAAAAGACCTCTCTAAACTGTTGAACCAACTCTTCTATTTGTGTCTGCTCTTTGTTAGAAAACATGCTACAAGTGGTCTTAGATGTAACAATCTCATCCACTGGCATATCTCTCAACAGAAGTAATGCAAATTTACCACTAGCATTAATAAGCTTCTGGGCTTCGGTGGCACTTACCAAAGAGATCTTTGAATCCCTTGAATAAGCTGAAATGATGTAGCTCTTACCATCCTTCACCAAGCGGTACATGTTGGATCTCGTCATGAAGATAACATCCCTGATATCCAAATATGGGTTGCCAAATACTACACCACACACATCAAGGGGAACAACATCCATAATAACTTCATCAATAAATTCTTATCAATACCAAAATAAATCTTACATTGTTTAGTAACCTTGATGTCTACACCTTTCTTTACCCAACCCAAAGAATACGGACTTCGGTGATTATAAGTTTCCAACTTTAGTCTGTCCACTAACTCTTTACTAATCAAATTAGCTTGAGAACATGTATCAAAAAGAGCATCCACATTAGTTTTCTTCACTTGAATTTTTAAATCAAAGAGCTTAGTTAGTTCATGTTCTTGAACAACATTGTTACTACCCAAACATACGTCTCTGCGGACGGAAGTAAAACACAGTCTCATCCACCTCTTCACTGCAAAATACTTCCTCTCCCTAGAGGGCAGTGATGGACTTCTCATTTTTCTTGTTCTTGAAGGGATGTAATTTCGGGTGGAGCTTCCAACATTTTTCCTCGAAATGAGTGTCAACTTCACAATGCCCATAATGAATTTTAATATCCTTTTAGAAACAGAAGTAACAATTTTCTTACCCTTTCCTTTTCCTTTATCCTTCTGCTTGGTGTCACCTTGTTTGTTGGAAGCATGTTGAGAGGTAGATGAAATCTTCTTCTTGTCCATCTCCAAGTATTGAGCTTGCATACAAGCCTCATCTACGTCTGTCGGCTTGGCCAAGAGGACTAGTCTCCTCAAGTGGCTATGGAGTCCACCGATATACTTTATCAATAGTTCCCAATCTTCTACATCTTTTCCCATTTGGATAGCTTTCTCCCATAACTCACTGGTATACTCCTGTACATTCTGGCCTTGTTTCTACCTGAGATATTGCCAATACATGGACCTCTCTTCCTCATAACAAATAGGATAAAATTGGTTTTTGATTAGCTTTTTAAAATCATCACACTTCGTAATTGGATGAGGCTTCTTATCAACCAATGAATGAACGTAACTTTCAAACCAAATTAAAGCATGACTTGTCAATTTTAACTGAGCAAAGGAAATATGTTGACTTTAATTACTTTGATGCAAACTAAAATATACCTCTAGTTGAGCTATCCAATGGTCTTGCTTCTTAGCATTCACGTCTCCATCATAAGGTTGAATCTCTATTTTGGCCTCTTCTTTGGAAGGTGGAGGTGTGGGAATGGCACAAGGCTGCTCTTTTCATACTCACGAGCATCTTCTTCACGGGCTTCCGGTGTCTCGTTTGGAACACCAAGTTTTTCCATGAGTAATCCCATGATGGACTCCAATTTCCCTATGGACAAGGAAATATTGCCCACATCCTTGGACAGACTTGCCACATTTGCCTCCAACTTGTAGAAATGTTCTTCTCCGCTATCATCTGCATCTTCTCTACAAGCCATATCTCATATTCCTTGCTTCAACTTCCTTGTGGAAATATTTGCTTCAAAATAAATAAGGATACCTTCACCGCTTTCTTTTCCCTTTTGGGTAAGGGGCGTTTAACTACAATCTCAACACAAGTTAACCACACAAAAATTGAAATCTTAATTGCTTTGATACCAATCTGATCTGTAAACTGTTCAATTCTAACGATAAATAGATCTTGTACTTGTGAAAGTGAATGAATGATTTACTAAGTTCTTTGTTACCAATATAATGTGCAAGAATTAAACACTACTTTACTACAAAATTGAGAAAAGAGAGACAAAGGAGACAAAATTTATCCTTGAGAAACCAATGTGGGAAAAACTCCATTGGGTAAGCGAATTTGCTTCCCTTCCACTATGTAAATCTCAAAAATACAAAGTATTGCCAATAATTAGTCTTCAAGAAGGATTCACACTCCTACTTGTATTTGCTTGCTCACAACTTCTCAACAATGAAGAACTCACTCTCAATGAACAAAACAGGAAAGAACTCCAACTTCTCCTCTTTTCTCACACTAGAATTCACTCAAAATCACTTGCAAGAATGAATAAATGAACTTATATTTATAGTTGCTATATTTAAGGATGCATGGAAAGGCAAAATGAATTGTTTGAAGCTCAAACATTTGCAACTATTGAGATCCCGAATTCTGGAACCATCGCGAACAAGATTGTTGTTGAACATAGACTGACAATTGTGGAACCTCCATGACGGTTGCACAACCACCACTCTGTGAAGAACAACGGTTACGTAACCGCCGAGGCGGTTGTGTAACCGTCACTTGTAAAATTGCCCGAACAAGATAGTTATGGTCTAAATTGTCATTCAAAGGTGTCTGGATCACCCCCAACCTGACTAGACCATCCTCGAAGAAAGAATAAGCTGAGAATCCAGTAGAGCAAGTATCAAATATGGAGAATACATAGAATTGGGCCCTTTTCATATCCGTTTTTGGATCACACTTTTAAGAGAGCAACAATTTTTATATTCATACACATCAAGCCTACTCGTACTAGACCTACAAGTCATGTCTTCCATAGGCCTACCCCCGTAGGCAATCAATCTCTTAAGTGTGTCCCACAATCTCGACTCAAAGTGAAACATCCTACTTCTATTGTGAACAATGTAATTTTGAGGCCCAAGCTTCTTACCCTTGCGTATTTATCTTCTCACCCTCTTGATCATACCATAGGGTAGTTGTTTTTCCAAATATCACTAAAACATTCAAACATTTTAAAATTTTAAAATTTACAAGGTATATAAGCACATGTTTTTTACAAGGTATATAAGCGTTATGCGTGATACACGACTATATGATTATGGATGTTGGAATTTCCCTCTTACCTAGTGGCCTTGTTAATCTGGGAGTATCTTTTCCACTATTAAGTGTCATTGTTTCATTACACGATGCTCTTTCAGATCTTGGTTATACTAGTATGATATATTGTGATATATGTTATTTATCTAGATTTTGGAACTAACATATATGGATGTGCAGACCAATATATCTTGTTCCATGTATCTATTAACTATTGTCTACTTTTTATCATCACATAGTTGATTTTTTATTTATTTGTCTTGTGTGTATGACCATTGATCTTCTCAGTATATATGTGTGTGACACTTAGGTGTCCATTGTTTTTTACCTTAGTAGCCAAATCTTATGCAGCCATCTCGCCCTTTTTGTGTGTGCGACCCTATTCATCATTTTTTTATGTGGACCTTTGTCTTTTCTATGACTTGATATACAACATTAATTATTGTACTTGTATTCTTGTAGGTATGTTGTCTCTTTATGTTATTGTTTCTACCATCCACTCTTTTGTAAATTCAAGCTCTATATGGTGGCCACCTATAATTATCTTCTATGTGCTCCAACAATGACTATATGCTACATTTGACATGGACACACTCAATTCTTTTGATCTAAGTGATCTACATAATATATTACTCACCTCAAATGAGGGGGAATTCAATGAGGTTATTACAAAATATCTATGCACTTGTGGCACAAAAATAAATTGTAAACTACATAATATAGTAAAATAGAATACAAGGACACAAAAACATAAACAAATAGAAATTATTCACAAAGCTCTAGTTTAGGCAAAAAAATTCAACCAAGGATGGAACTTTCAAACATTATTGTCCTAAATGGATGGTATTGTCTTAGGTAGATTGTTGACATCCAATTTAGAATCCTTTGGAACACTAGTTTTTACGGATCCGTGGTATAAGTTCATGAACAAATACATAGTTAGAGTTGGGTTCATTATATTTTGGGACATAATTTATTTACTGGGGCATGAGAGTATATTTCATTCAATTTTGAATTTGCACATTTGAAACATTAACATCTATACAATGCACCGTGAGTGGGTATGAGTGTTCATTCCCTTTTATCTTTGTATAGGTTTTCACATTCAAGACCTATATTTGTTTATAGTGGTGTGGTTCCATGGGTGAAAGGTTTTTGGGCTGCCAAACACCCTTTAACACCATGGTTCTCATTCTTTTTGAAGGTTTTGGGGCCCTTAAACACCCCATAAGGCCCTCCTTATCACTCTTTTGTAGGAAGTTAGGATATTGAGGTGCCTAACCCTCTTCCATTACCCGGGAGGTGTTGGGACACTCAATTCCCTTCTTGGTTCACACTAATCCAAATTGGGACTGATCAAGCCTAATCCTCCAATGGCACAACGCCAATTCCTCTCTCCAGCTTGTTTCAAATAATAATCTCATCCTTCAACAAGGCAAAAAGGTGTACTCATTTCATGTTTTGTTATCTCTCAATGTCTAGTTTCAAGTTCAATTTCAATGTAAGGTTAAAGTTCAAAATTTTCTATATGGTCATTGATTACACTCTATGTTGCAGGTTTTTGCTTCTAGTACTTGCAACCACTCAAACATATCAAGCAAAGGAAAAGTGTTTTGCACACTCATGTATATTTTCTTTTAAGCAAGTAAATTTCATTTCCTAGCTAAAAGGGGGACAAATGTAGACACCTAAATTTGATAATTTATCACTTGATAATGTCAGTATTGGTTTGATCCCTAAATCATGTTTCATTCATTTACGAAAATGTTTATATTAGTCATAATCAATCCACTCATCCTAATTTTCATTTTATAGTTGCACTTTCCTCCTAAACCAAACCATTGAGTCGGACCAAATCGCCAAATGGTTTGGTTCAAAATAATGGTTTCGTCTAGGGCCATCCAATGGTCATTTTCTCAATGTTATATATTTTATGGGTTGGCCTTAATACAAAATTATACCCATGAAACCCTGATAAGCAAGTTTAATTTACGCACCTAACATTCACTTGGCAATTATTAGCAATATCACTAAGAAGGCATGTAAATCTTGTTAAAATTTACCTAAAGCAACAATAAACATTAGGAGAAGCCCCTACAAAAATCAAGCACTCCAAACTAGGTTTAAAATTCAAGATTTCCAAATTACAAGCCCTCAAATCCAAGTTAAGTACAAAACAAGTGCAGCCATTACAAAGCATTATCAAGTGATCAGGTTATCAAATATGGTTGCATCCATACAATATTATATTTCTAGATGGATAACTTCATGTGGTTTGACGTCTCTTTAGATTAGTGCCAACATAAGCGAAGTACGAATTTCACTTTAACCCAAACATTAATTTTTACATGGGTTCTACCCATGGCTATGGTTTCGGGTCAACAAAGTTGATTGCATAGGGTTTCACACATTTGTGAGGCTGAATATTACATGATAAAACATATTGCATCTATTTACTGGATGTGCAAAAATGTAGAGCTTCATTAACATCCTAGATCAAACCACCAAGTTGGACAAAATTTACAAATGGTTTGGTATGAAAGGAACGGTTTCGCCCCAACAAATAAAGCAAAACCAAAATTATAGACAAAGTATTTACAAAAATTTCAACTAATGTATTCATTTGTCACGCCTAAATCAACTTCTTGACCATTCAAATAGTTAAGTGCACTTGCCTTCTCATATTTTACTACATTTAGCACATGGTCTAAATTATTTATCTTGTATTTGCTCTATGTGTATATTTCAATCTGATTGTTAATGTGAATTAATAATCTAAATATACATTATATTTATAATTGTAATTTAGACTTAATTAAGAAAAGGAATTCATTCCCTTTCCTTGCTTATTTATTTTTATGGGTGAAATCATTTCGTTATGAAAATTTCTCACAAAAATACTCCATATGATTCTAATACTTCAAGTCTTAATAATAACTATTCACCAACCAAGAGTAAATTTAAATTGATCCATAATGTAACACCTACAACAATGAAATGAAATATTTTAATGATGTCCATGAGATCGAAGAGTCTATGGGACCACAAAATTGAGATTTTTTTTTAATCTAATTTCGACTCTTTTCAATATCCACTCTCTATTTGTGAATCTTGAGAATGAAAGCCATGGTCACCGAAGCTTTGTTCCTTCGAAGAGTTCCTCTAGTCTGTCCACCTTCAAGTTGTTTTCGTACTGGATACGAATATCATCATATGCCGAGCACTCCATGACGAAATGTCATTTTGTCTCAACGACCCCTTTGCTACAGAAAAGACAAATTCTCCTTTCCCAATCTTCCTTTGGAATAGTCCATCTACCAATTTCGCATCGAAGATGGTGTGATCCAGTCCTTAACTGTGCCACTAGAATCCTTGCTTTACCCTTGATAGCTGCCCCTAGATAAGCTTTTTCATCATGTTCCCAGTGGGATTGAATTCTCTGATATAATGTGCTTTCTTTCGACCAATCTGTCCATCCACATGACAGTCCTGAACTTTTCTATCACATAATTTTTTATGTCCCTGTTGTTGTTAGGACACTCTTGCAAGTTGATGTCCCATTTGTTCATCCATTTATTATTCTGTTTCATCCAAGTTTTCTTTCTACGCTCCAGAGTATCGTCCACAACAATTTTGGGCCAGCGAAGATTGTCCATGCTTTCAACTTTTTCAAATAGCTTATCATCGAGATATTGCCGAAGCTTCCAACGAGGAAGTACCTGCTTCAACCAACAGGATCTCATACGGAACAGTTGATTTGACTTTGAGAGTGCTTGTGATTAGATGTTTTTGGATTCTTTCTATCTGTCTCCACCCGTGATTTGACATGCTACTTCCCCAAACCTCGCAGCCATAGAGAACAACTAGAGTGACCAACAAACCAAAAAGGGTTTTCTTAGTTTTCCAGTCCCAAAGTTCAGCTTTCCTACACCTGTTTTGAAGTAGGTAAGATGCTTTCCAACCTCCCTGAATCCTTTTTGCTTTACAAGTCTCCCAGCTAAGCTTGTGGTGAAAGTCAATCCCAAGATATTTGTATTCAGTGACTATTTCCAAAGGGCTCCCCTCAAAAAGAAAGTTAATTTGTCTCTCTTTCCTTTTCAAGGAGAAAATCATGATTTTTGTTTTACTAGTGTTCACTTGCATCCCGACTTCTTGGCAGAAGAGCTCTAGTGCTTTTAGTTGTTCCCTCAATCCTTGGGCTATTTTTGAAATTAGGATAAGATCAACATATAGGAGTAACTTCACCACGTAACTTGCTAATTGTATACCTCCTCCCTCAGTTTTATTTAACCATTCCTCAAGCTTGTCAATGTATAGACCAAATAAGGTGGGGGAAAGAGGGCAACCTTGCTTGACACCAATGTCACTGCCGAAACATTCGGACATACCTTCTCTGGTTCTAATTTTAGCTCTGACTTGCTCATACAACCTATGAATTGCTGCTCTAAACTCATCTGGAATCCCAAGTTCCTCCATCATGTTCCAAAGTTTGTTTCTGGGTACTGTGTCGAAAGCTTTCCTGAAATCAACAAAACAACAAAAAGCTTCTTCTCCTGGGGTGTCCCAAACCTTTTCAATCAAATGCCTAAGAGTGATGCAGTGGTCAATTGTTGAGTGTTTAGGTCGGAATCCTACTTGCCCTTTTGCTCTTTTACCCTCTCTTTCGGCCCAACTGCTGATTCTTCGTTCTATCATGCCTCCAAAAAGTTTACCAAGAAGAGGATTGATCATAATGGTGTGATAATTAGACAGATTATTAATGTCACCACTTTTAAATAAAGGAATAACAAGCCCACCCCTTCTATTTTTTTTTATTGATAAACAGTTTTTACACGAACTTTGAACTCGGGACTGAAAGAGAAAAACATAGGATGGAAATAAAAGGCACAAGGCGGATGCATCGTTAAGAGTACACAAAAGGGTTGTTACCCAAAAAGACCAACCAACGACTCAAAACCAAAGGCAAGATATGCAATTAGCCTCATTACATTAAAAGGAAAACGACCCATGAAGAAGAAAACAAAAGGAACTAGTCATCAGAAAGCTCCACGGCGTTAACTGCAGGGTCGACGGGAGCGGCTACCACCTTTTTCCTCCCAGTTTTCCAGTGATGCCGAGCTTGGAGATTTTTGCCAATAAAGAGAAGGAAGAGCCTGCCTGAACACGAAGCAGTTGTGGCCAATCAGGAGGAGGACCAATCGGTTCAGCCAGTGCCATGATGTTGAGGGGTGGTACGTGAGAGGGACCGGCACCTTTGGTCCGACAAATGGAGATGAATACTGTTACGACCCTCCAATTCAAGTAACCACTATCCACATGCCAGGAGGAATCCGGACCTGCAAACGAAGAGTACAACGAAGCAAGGAAAACTTGGTCCAAAGCCTCCTCGAGGCCAATACCATGGCGGGGGTGGATAAAATGCAAGGCAGTAGGCAAAAAGGCTTCCTTATCGGGTTTCAGGAGAAGCAGATGGGAAACGAAAATGCTAGCTCGACCAGAATTTTGCAGGTAGGCAGAGCCAATACTCTTCTCCATTTCCTTAAGAACCCATGGGGAACCCACCCTAAAAACCTTGTAAAGCCGACAAGGAGATACATGGGTGAAAAGGCAACTTCACGTTTTTCTCCACGAAGGTGGAGAATAGGGAAATTCGGAAGAGCCATTGAACAAGGAGACGTGGAAGGAATGGCAGAGAACCACAAAACCTCCAACCCTAAATATAGGCCTTCCACAAAGAGAGCAAAGAAATTTACACGTGAAGGGAGCCACTAGAACTATCATGACGTAATAAGGCCTCCAAAAATCCCAATGAGCACCAACAAGAGATAAATTGGAATCAAAGATTTGAAAGGTGCCATAATTGGCCAACGCCTTCGCCACATAATTAATTTCCCTATACACATGTTGGATTTCCCAGATCTCAAATTTGGTCAGCCAATGAATGATTTGCATGATTAGAATGTTGAGCCTCCATGAAGTAGCATTGCCTTTCTTGATGGCTTGGATAATAATTTGGGAGTCACCTTTTATAATGATTTTAGAACAACCAAGTTGGATTACCATTTTGATGCCAAAGAGAAGGGCTTTCACCTCCGCGAAATTGTAAGTTCTCATATTGAACTTGAAGGATCCAACTTTAATCAAAGAACCATGTGAATCCCTTAGAACACACCCCGCCCCGATATTCCCGGATCGCGGCCCACCCTTCTAGTGGGTATCGACTTTTCCAAAAATTCAATTACCTATTACGTTTCTATCAAAAAAGAGGATCACTCTCCTCAACACCTAGCACTAAGTTCCAAGGCAATCAACTCTAACCACAACTCCAAGGAAATTGAACATCGGTAAGTTAAATGCATTTGGAGCTATAATAGAAAATAAGATGACACATTAAAAGTAATAACTGTGAATGCAAAGAGAGACAAAATTAATTCCATGCATTATTAAATTCAATATGTATATAATTACACATGTTATTAGATAGCAGGATCACCTACTTACCTTGGGATTCATTGTATTCATATTATTCGTTGTGAGTTAGGCGCCTTATTTTTACATTATTTTGTATTGATATTGTTTATTTTACTTTTCTATATTGCATGTCTTTTTTTCATTTAATAGAAACGAATGAAAATTTTAGAAAGAAAAGAAAATTCATAAAACATGGAGAAAACATAGAAATACTAAATAAATATTATATATATAATAATCAATATGTTTCATGTTTTATATATATGTTGCAAGATCAAAAGTTGGGTCGTGTGTGATCCATATATGATTAATCCTTCATGATAAGGAGAGTGATTATATGATACCTCTAGGTCTAGATCCCTCATATATCCCTATCGGTAATCCTATTGTTACTTGGAGTCATAAATGTTAAAGACATGTCAACTCCACTACATAACCTACTCCTACTATGGCTCCTTCGTTACTCAAGCCCTTCTCACTCCTAAGATCTCTTAAGTTTGGTTTATTACTTTGTAAACTATGGTTAGAGCTACACATACCGCCTAAGCATGTCACAACCCACCTCATTCTAATTTGTTGGTGGTGACATTGTCCTAGCATTCGCTTACACGCAAGTAACTATGCAACCTCTCTCTCTCCAACTCATCCACTTATCGAGGCTCCATCGTATAGGTTATTATAGTACAAGTGCAAAATTTAAAGGGACACATAGCCACTATCCTCATACGTAGCTCTCTCCAAAATTCTTGCCACATATGGCACATACCTAGTCAATCATCATAGAGACCCTCAATCACGTAAATATCGTGAAGTTGTTGCAGAAATATACAAATGTCAAATAGGGTACCCAGATGAAAAAGTTGTAAAATTCACAAAAAAATACACATAGTTACCTAGATAAATAATAGGGTAATAATGACTAAGGCTCCAACTCTTAGATCACATGTCCTTGTCCCTAATCCATATATCCCTAAACAATATCTACATCGATAATGGGGGCACATTTATATACCCACCACCATTTCCAAAGATCCATGTTTCCATCTCCATCCCTACCCACATCTAGGGGGTAATAATGGTAATCGAACATCTAGTTTAGTTTCATTTATTTCTTTTTAAAAGTTCAAATATGTGAGCATAACAAAAATAAGGGTTTACTTTTTTTTAAATGAAATTTTGAAAAAGTTGTAATTTTGTAAAAGTTGTAATTTTGAAAATTTACAATTTTAATAAAGTTTCAATATTGAGACAATTACAAGTTTGAAAGAGTTGTAACTTTTAAAAAGTTGTAATTTTATGAAATTTGTAATTTTGAAAAAGTTGTAATTTTGTGAAATTTGTAATTACGAAAAAGTTGCAATTTTGAAAATGTTGTAATTTTTGAAGAAGTTACAATTTTTGAAAAGGTTGTACTTCTTTTACAAAGCTACAATTTTTTAAAATTTGTAATTTTGAAAAAGTTGTCATTTTAAAAAAGTTTTAATTTTGGAAAAATTACAATTTTGAAAATGTCCAAATTTTTAAAAAGTTGGAGTTATGAAAAAGTTGGAATTCTAAAAAAAGTTGAAATTTTAAAAAAGTTGAATTTTTAAAAAAATTGTATTTTTGGAAAAATTGCATATTTTAAATTTTTTGAAAAAGTAGCAATTTTAAAAAATTTATATTTTAAAAAGTTTTAATTGTAGAAAAGTTACAATTTTTAAAAAGTTAGAATTATGAAAAAGTTAAAATTCTTACCAAGTTGAAATTTTGAAAAGAAAAAATGGATTTAAAAAATTGTAGTTCCAAAAATTTATAATTTTGAAAAATTTGCAATTCTTATAAAGTTGCAATGGTGAAAAAGATGCAATTTTGAAAAAGATATTATTTTGAATTGAATTTTTTTAAATTTGTAATTCTAACAAAATTGCAATTTTGAAAATGTTACAATTTTGAAAAAGTTATAATTTTGAAAAGTTATATTTTTGAAGAATTATTTTTGAAAAAGTTACAATTTAAAAATGTTGCAAGTTGGAAAAGTTGAAATTTTTAAAGAAATTTTGAAAAGGTTGCAATTTTAAAGAAGTTACAAATTTGAAAATTTTATAAATCGGAAAAAAATTGCAACTTTGTAAGACTTGGAGTTTTAAAAAATTAATTGTGAAAAAAAGATTTAAAAAGTTAAATTTTGAAAAGTTACAATTCTGAAAAAGTTAAAAATTTAAAAAAGTTGAAATTTTGAAAAGTTGGAATTTCGAAAACTTAAAAATTTGAAAACTAACAATTTTGAAAAGTTGTTTTAAAAAGTTGGAATTTTGAGAAAATTTCAATTTTGTAAAATTTATAGTTTTGAAAAGGTTGCAATTTTTAACATTTCAAATTAAGGCTGCAATTTTTAAAATAAAAAAATTGAAATTTTTATTAAATTACAATTTTGAAATCTTTGAGATTTTGAAAAGGTTGCCCTTTTCCACATGGAGTTTAGATCGATAGGGAAATTCTCTCCTGTTTCTATGGCCATAATTTCATCATCATGGTTTCTAAATATTTTACAAAATGTATAGAGGCAATGCCTTTAACCATGGTTATCGTGTCCACAATTCCAATTTTATCTTAAATCAAATCATTTGTAGGTATGGTGTCCCGCATGTCAATATGTTTGATAATGGCTCATCATTCAAAAACGACAAGGTAAATGAGTTGTGCGAGAGGTTAAAGACCTCACATCACATTGACTCCTTATATTATCATCAAGAAAATGGTCAAGTTGAGGCCACTAATAAAACATTAAAGTTCATTCTCCTCAAGACATTCAAAAAGAACAAGAGAGACCGGCTTATGAAGCTATTTCGGACATTATGGGCCTATAGGACTTCTATTTGTAATCTAACAGAGGAAAGGTAATTCTACCTCTAGCGGTAGAGTTTCCTAGTCTTTGTGTGTCTCGAGAAGGTATATCAATTGAAGATGCATATAGAAATGTTTTCTTAACCGATTTAGAAAACCTATATGAAAACAAAGCTCAAGGTTGAGAAACATCACCAGTTTACATAGACATAATGTGTTAATAATATAATATAAAGTCTACGAACACCGATTCAAGTTGGTGACTCTTGACTAAGACTTGATAGTCGTATTGACAATAAAGTCGGCGAAGGTTGAAAATTAGACTTAAATGTCGACTCTTATTAATTAATTGAAGGCTTTAAAAATGGTGCCTAACGTTTGTGCACTTTGGAAGGTGTGGAGTTTGGTGAATCCATCAACTCACTCCACTTAAAATGTTTCTACATATAAACCATGTCATTCTCACATTACCCCAATTGCATCTTCACAATTCGTGTCATTTGCACCGTTTATTTGTTTAGTTAAGTACTTCACATCTTTCACATCATTGCATGACCCTCTTTGGAGAGAAATAACTAGATACAAATGGATACTTCCCAAGGATTCATCAACGTGGTTGAATTTTTTTAACTTAAGCGATATAGACCATGAATTATGTTAAACAATTATCCTAGGTCTCATCATCTCACACATGGAGGTAGGGAGAGATTGTGTTGTCCTTCGCGAACAAGTCTTGTACTTGCAATTCGATTGACCAAGAGTTGCCCATCCACTACATCTTGATCCATAGCCATTCTCACATTCACCATATTTACCATCCCCTATTATTTGCATTTCCAAATTCCATTTCCCTATTATTTTGGCACTATATTGCACTAAATAACATTCTCAATAAAAAAATATTTAACACAAAAAACTCAATTCATTCGGGATGTCTTATTCATTGATTAGAGGTTACATTTTATAATAGTTTGTACTCCTTATTTCATGGAGTCAAACATCATCTCTAATCCCTATAATATTTCAACCTCGTCTCCTAGGATAGCTACGTGAGTTGTTATTACAACTCACTCACACACTCATGTATTATTTAAATATTAAATAATACTATTATTCTAATACACTAATGTTCACACTATGAACATGATTTTCCTAACAATCACCCCTTAGTGTGAACATGGGTGAGTTCTGTCTAGTACCTGCTCATGATCTACAAAACGATGGTTTTCAAAGAGTACCACCAACTCAAAACTGGTTTTCAAGTGGAACCATCAACCACTCTGTATGTGTTTTTCAAAGAGATCCACAAACTCGCAAATTGGTTTTCTAGTGGAACCAAAAACCACTCCATAGCAACGTACATGTTTCCCCACTCACATTTTACAAAAGAGAACAATATATAGGAAAATATGTTCCTAACTATGAACAGGAAAACATGGCACCAAAGCAATGTTGTGGCCTCGTCGATGGTGTCTGACGAGAGGTTGTTAAAACGCCTCCTTCCTCTGTTTCCTTCGTCCTCCATCGCTCTCTATCGCTAGCTAAACCGAATGTGAATTGAAGTTCAAATTTTATTATTTAATAAAATCGAACGTCGGGTTCCACCAAAACTACATTCGTAAGGCAATTTTTTATTTATTTTTGTACTTTTTATAATGACTTTAAAAATATATTTTGACTCGACTTTAGACAAACGACGACAATCAAGACAATAATGTCGAGACACAAAAGATGACAAACAATTTCTTTGTTAACTTGACTCAAATAATTTACAATAACATGACAATAATTAACGATTTTGACATTGACAATATGACTTTACTTTTGATAATGATTTTAACTCTTACTCGCACTAGAACCTAAGACTCAAAATGGTAAATTAATACCTATTAACTAGAAAGTAATATGTGATTACTTTCTAACAACTATAACAAAACAAATTGACCGAAAGACTTTGTATTATAAATGAATTTAAAACAAACTATATTAATAACACGGATATTATTAGAGACTCTAAAATTAAGTAAAACAAATACTACTAATTTTGGACTTTGAAACTATAACCAATAGAAAGACCTCAAAAATATGAAGTTAAACAAATTATTTCAATGTGTATTACCAATTGACATACGTATGAGTGCAGACTGAGAATGAATGACATAGTTAAACGAACAAATATGCAATATCCTTGACAAGGATGTAGCTTAAATAGTTGGATCACCGTTTTAGATAATGTTGGTCTTACACACGTATTTGTCAGGCTGGGACACGAATCTACTGAAAAAGTTGGCCCACAAAAACTATTGGATATGTAGCAATTGTAGTCGATTGACAATGATCAAGGCGTGAAGGACGTTTGAGCTCCTACGAATATAATAAAATATATAATCAGTTGATAGTGTGTTGAATGTCTTTAAGCTCACAATGGTAAGCTTCCTTCAAAGAAATCACGCCTCTATCACGCTTCTGCTATGCAACAATTGGATGGATAATAACCACTGAAACTCAATCCAAAGATGAATACAATGCCAGATGTAGCTCTATTGGTAGCGTAGAGTTTGGCAGTATTGAAATATTTTGAAACTGAACCGATCAAATCATTGTCAAAGCAATCTGAATGATGCAATATATATCAAGCCAGATGCAAAGTGAAGAATACGGCGAGTGGAAGACAGATGCACAAAGCATACATGGGTTAACCGGTGCATGAGTATGGTGAATCACAATCAATGCAATAGCACATGTTAATGTTAATGCAGCTTGGACAATATATTGGTTGAGATATGCGTTCAGCTTGATACTACTACGCAAATAAATGGCTTTAGAATGCCTTTTACAAAATTAAAAGTGTTGCTTCACTATGATTTGTAACGCAAAATTAATTCTCTCTTCATTAGTCGGGTCAGCCAAGAACCATAGTGGCTCTTCCCCATACAACACATCATAGCTCCATTATTGAACTTGATCGCCTACTCTGATACCAAATATTATTTTGGCATTAGATTCCACTAAATAACATTCTCAATAAAACACAGATTGACACAAAAACTCAATTCATTCGAGTTGTCTTATTCATTGATTAGAGGTTACCTTTTATAATAGATTGTACTCCTTATTTCATGGAGTCAAACATAATCTCTAATCCCTACAAGTATCTCAACCTCATATCTTAGGATAGCTACGTGAGTTGTTATTACAATGATAAGATACTTGCATATAATAAATGAATAATTTACAGAAGATAACACAATACAAGAGATATTGGTGGGCCAAGATGCCCAAATATTCAATATATGCATAATAATACCCTTAAGGTAGGGCAACACCATACAATGCTCCTTAAGGAAGGAGTAACTCCACAATATCCCAAGATGGGAATCCACTTTGAGGGGGACACCTCCAATATACCTCTACCAAGTAGAAGACTTAACTCATACATCCATGACATGACTCATAATGATATTCACATCCTTTATATAGACATACATTACTCTTAATGGATGGGTAATACCTAATCCCAATGTAGGCCAACTCATTACCCAATACAACTAATTCCTATGTGATCTCATATATTATAAACATATAACTAACTAAGGGGATGTGTGCCACATGTAGGCATTTCCATCAACCCACATTCATTATAATATCATATCCCAGTGTGCATAGCATTCTCTCCTCCTTGACATGTTTCGTCCCCGAAACATAGGAAGAAGCCATATAATGAGTGTGCTTTAAATCATTGCACACTTATCGTCATGATCTATCATACAACCACCCATATGAAATCCTAGTGGGTGATGCTACTCCAAACCTGATTCCATATTCCATTGCACTCATCTGATTCCATCCTTGTACATATGTATTCCTCCTCAGCATCCATGCATATCCATAATAATTATTCCTGTGATTCCATGTCATATAATTATTGCTCCATTGATTCCATGTATAGCCATAATTATTGCTCCTCCAATTCCCTGTATATCCATATAGATTGCTGCCCTTATGTGTCTTAGCATGTCTCCATGATTTTCCCTCTCATGATGATGTGGGTGTCTATATGGTGCAACCTTAGTATCCTCAACCTTATCAACATTTTCCTCAACCTTATTTTCCTCTTCCACCTTGTTTGTTATTTCTTTTTTCTCTTGAGTAGATGAATTATTTTTGTCTTTTTCATCATGTTCTTCAGCCTCTCCTTCTGAATCATCCTTATTCCCTTCTTCAAATTCATCTTCAAGCTCCCTCTTTACATTAATTTTTTCCATGTTAAGTGTGATATCCTGCAATGTAATTTTCTTTCTCTTGTACCATAATTTCATGAATTTATTTTGCATATTAATATTAATTATTCCCAAGGACTCTAACCAAGGATATCCAAGAACAATATCCATACCATCCATATCTAAAGCATAAAAATTTGAATGTAAAACATATTTATCCATAGAGAGCTTTAAATCTTCAAAACTTGAATATGCTTACCATCCACTTGAGCTTCTTTGATATGCTTTGCTTGAACATGTAGATGTTGAGCTACATCCATATTGATGAAGTTATATTTGCTGCTAGGGTTTATGGAAACAATTACCTTTTTCCTTTGAATGCACCCTTCAAACTGAAATATTGAAGCTTCCTTCCTTGGAGATGCACTATTTGAACTCGTACCTTGATCTGTTGTCTCTCCTTTTGAATCATGTGTAACCTCTTCATCATCAACATTGGCTTCTTCTTCATTGTAAAATTATTTTTCTTCTTCTTTCTCATCCTTATCTGAAACACCCTCATTAGTAACATCCTCTTCTTCTTCATCTTCTTTGGCCCATCGATCTAAGAAAACTTGTTCAATTGCCTCCCAAGACCAATTGAGACGCTTTTGTTGCACTTGATACCACCAAGTTAGAGCTAGACCACCTAGTTGATTTTGCAAGAAAAGACGTGGTATTACAAATGATAAATGATCTTCCTTAAACTGAATCCACCATTCTCTAGCATCAATCTTTCCATCTCCATAAAAAATTCTCATCTCCATGATCCACAAAACTAGGGTTTTAGGAATAGACCCTTTTGATCAAAACTTGTTCTAACCCTTTCGGCTAGAGGTCGGCCAAAAATTAGAAAACACAGAACACAAACCCCAATTATATTTTTGAGATTTTTTCAAAAATGTAAAGAAATTATAAAAACTCCTAATATTGCGGCATGTGGAGCAATTTTTTCAAAAAAAATGAAACTGAAATAAGTATCGCAAAACATATCCAAATTGTCTAAATTTTTTGGGGTAGCACTATAGAGTGTATCTAAATAAACCCAAAAAACTGTAAGAACCAGATCATCATAATTCATAAAATATATATGAAACCTTAAAATTAGGGTTTCAACCCCAAAATGAACATAACTTTCGCAAAATAGGGGAGAGGACCCTATAACCATGCACCTAAATTTAGGGGCACAAATATATATGTAGGTATGTCGGTAGCATAAAAAAATTATATCATCATGTAGTGTATGATCGTGCCATATCAACATTTTCGTTTCGCTTGTTTATTTGGAGGGAAAAGTAGTTTTTGAATTGATTTAATATGAAGAAAATCAATACAAAGCATTTGAAAGAGGGACCAATGACCGAGCGTTCTATGTGTCACATTCTCATTAACTCTTAAAAAGTGTAATTAACCAAAAAGTGAACAACTATTGGTGCTTTTGTCAACAACCTATGGTGAAAAGAGATGTACATGTTTTGGTGCATGCTCGGTTATAGGGTCCTCTCCCTAGCTCCAAAAAATATGAAATTTGGAGGGAAGATCACTTGAATGATGTATCCACTCCCCAAAAAAATCTCTAAAAAAATTCAAGTTGATCTCTAGATATAGGTGAATCACCAACATTAGGGTTTCATCCCACAAATTACCCGGATTGATGCTCTAATACCAATTGATAAGATCTTTGCATATAATAAATGAATAATTTGTAGAAGATAACACAACACAAGAGATATTGGTGGGAAAATATGCCCAAATATTCAATATATGCAGAATAATACCCTTAAGGTAGGGCAACACCATACAATGCTCCTTAAGGAAGGAGTAACTCCACAATCTCCCAAGATGGGAATCCACTTCGAGGGGGACACCTCCAATATACCTCTACCAAGTAGAAGACTCAACTCATACATCCATGACATGACTCATAATGATACTCACATCCTTTATATAGACATCATTTATATAGACATACATTACTCTTAATGGATGGGTAACACCAATCCCAATATAGGTCGACTCATTACCCAATACAATTAATTCCTATGTGATCCCATGTATTATAATAACTAAGGGGGTGTGTGCCACATGTTCGCATTTCCATCAACCCATATACATTATAATATCATATCCCTGTGTACATAAGCATACAACTCACTTACACACTCATGTATTATTTAAATATTAAATAATATTATTCTTCTAATACACTAATGTTCACACTATGAACATGATTTTCCTAACATTCCCATCCTCACATCATCTTCCACATTTTGGTTGTCTCGTCCGACCTTGAGAAACCGAGTGCACAAGATAATTGTATCATTTTCCCAAGTACAACCTCTCCTCTACTTGATGCACACACCTAAGAGTTTACCTCCATATCACAAAATTTGGGGGAATATTCTCTAAAATTTCAAATTGTTGAGTCATGTACTACAATTGAAATATCTCCACCACTCGAGGTTTCCTATCCAATACCAACAACTAACATGAATGTGTTTTAAGTAAACTACATCCTCGGGCCACCAAGGTTGACTTTAAAATGGCCATGATACTACATTTGCCTCCTAGAGGAGATCCAATATCTCCCTATAATCTGTAGTACTTTGCTCCTCCAACCTCACAATATGTTTAACAACCCATTTATTAGCATAGGCATTGGTCGACTTCCAAGTCTTTCAAGATAAAATAATATATTGTATAATAAGAAAATGCTTGTAGGTACAAACTTGTTGTAACAAAGTAACTTTTATAATAACATCGTGTGGGTATCTTATAGATATTATTACAAGTGTGTTAACGTACATCATCCACAAGCATACATGGTGTCATACTCTATATCTTGAAATATAATATGTGTCCCATAAGAAATGACAACTACATTATAAACACTCCAAGGGAAAAAAATTTGAAACCTCGTAGTCTTGTTCCAGTTCATTCAACATGCGGGTTGGAATATTTTCTCCCATAGAAACACTCCAAGGGAAAATGAAATTAAAAATCCAAACATGATGTACAGTTGTAAATAAATTTGTGTGTACCAAGTTTGTACCCACTTTGTAATCCTTTCCTCCTGTGTTACCATTAGTGGTTTAATAAATGAAAGATCATAAGGAACCCATGTGAGTTGGTGCCGCATGCATTCATCATTTGCGCTGAATTAAATGGGATCTAAGGCATTCTTGCAAAAGAGCATTAGCTTATTGTTGGAAAATTTCTTTTACAACACGTTGTAATTAGGAGTTATTTGCATCTGAAATTGTTGCAAACTGATTTTACGGTGGCCATGGATGATCCTAACAACCATTTTCTTTCATTTTTGAATTGTTGTTTTTTATTTGGTGGGTGGTTGTTTTTTAGGAGATTACATTTTTTTATACAGTAAGGTTAAAGCTTAATTCTAGGGCAGCAATATAAAGGTGAGAAAGTAATTTGTAATAAATGACAACAACAATTTGTAATATGCGATAAGGTAGGTTTTTTGGTGTGTTTTTAAGAACTACTTTTGAAGTTAGGTATCCAACTATCTTTGTATTTTTTCCATTGTTAGTGGTACTAATGGTAATTAAGAGCATTATTGATAGTACGTCATGACTGTTTTGAGTACATAGGTATATCATTGGAATATATAGAGGTTTATATTGGCACGTTATAAAGCAATTCTACAGAAAATAATTGTTTGTGTGATGTAGTTGATAAGCATTAGTAAGTTCTTTCATTTTTAAGCTAGTGCAAGTAATTGAAACAAATGTAGTTATTTACTATAGCTATAAGTTGTATCGATCTACATGAAATAAAGGAATTGACCTTATAATACGGTGGCCTTAAATACAATGGATACAAAAAATTTAGCATCCAAACTTTTGCAAGGGTTGTATGGTGGATAGTCCATGCAATGACACAAAAACCTGGCCTTTTAAGTATAGTGCAGTCATCCCAGTCACCATACAAGTCCTGAATTTAACATGCACCTAAATCCCCTCCCCCATCGACTCTTAAGCATGACGATGACACTAAGTTGTCGCACCTGCTTAATTTTTTGGACTCGTTCTCCTTTTTTACATAATCTTAAAAATGCTAAAAATATCCAGTACGATTCTCCAGCCAATTTCACCGCTTTCACGACCACGCTTCTCATTACCTTGAGTAATTTTTGACAAAAACAAAGTATACTCGATTATGATTTCATTAAAGGAAAAAGAGAAATTTCGAGATCAACAAATATGAAACCCACTGAATCCTGTAAATTTCATGCTTCAGTTTTAATCTTTCCTATGACTTGTGCAAAACCCTCGTCACACATAGATTCAAGTGCAATCCAAAAAGAAGAGGAGGTCGATGTTGATGTTTTTGTATAGAAGTGGCCTAGAGCAACACAAAGTTCAACATATGATCTTGTGCACTAAAAAAACCCCTGAAAAAGTAGAGACCATGGTAAATCACATATCTGAATTGTTGGAGCGAGCTAAAGTTACACCTTTATCCTTTCAAGTTGCTTTTCAATGAGTTCAATGAGGGGATCGTGTGTCTGAACGGGATCCACAGTATCGACAATGCTCTTCATGATCAATTCAAGTGCCTCATTAACATGTGTTTTTTAGGGTTTATCGCCAATGAACACGATGCAAACATCAAACAAGTACCGATCATTGGGTCGGCAAGCCCTTGAGTCTCCATTTTAGCTTGCTTCTTACGAAATTTATTTAATCTTACTGGCGTTGATTCGTCAACACCACCAACATTATCATTTGGGAGAAATGATGTGTAATCAACATTTTTTGTTAATTTTACGTTTGTCATGATGTTTTTGACACACACACATATGACAAACTCTTTAAATGTCAACAAACTCTTTAAATATTGCCCTTCATTGCCGGAAAACTAATCTAGATTGTCTGCGGTGTTACAACATGGTTTCTGTTGATTTTTAACGTAAAATTCATGGGAAGAGAAAATACATTAAATCTTTGTAAGATATAATAACTACTTTTTATCCATTCAATATGTAAGCAAGAACATTATATAAAATTTGATATCATTGAGGGCATTGTTTGCATGGCTAAATAATTATAAATAATCTCTATTTTACCACTAAGAATTACCTTTAGATTCTTATGGAATTATTATTATTTTGTAAAATTCTAATTGTACGATTTTGTTTGAAGCTTTTAAAATAAAAATCAAATTTCTAATTTTAATATATTATAATATTATAAAATTGAATTAAATTTATTGATTTATATTTTGTATCACATTTTTTTACTACGAATGTATTTATGCTTTCTTACTACCATATGAGACAATAATATTTTTATATGAAACATACTAACATAGACATTTTGATCAATTTAAAAAAAAAAAAAATTAGTACATTCTTTTTCTATATATATTTATAAATCAAATTAGATATATATTTACAATCATACCATGTAAATGAAATGGCAACATTTTGTGAGGAGGCCCATATAAAATTGAAAAAGACCTTAACTATGAAGTGATGGCACCTCATCCTAAAGACAAAAAGAAAACTATCTGAAAATAGAAGATGTAAATAGGGGTACGCTATTTACAACCATCTACACATAACATATATATTCATAAGGTGGTACTATGAAGTAACTCTCACACACACATATATATGATGGAGCTAAGAGCCGCATGTGAAGACTGTCCTTAGGAATGCAACAACCGTTTTGAGTGGATTCAGGACCAATTTCTAGCATACTCCCCATAAAATAGCTTTGCTTTTCACTTTATAATAATTCTTGATGAGCTATTCATAGATTTGAGTTTTCACGTCATGGGAAGGATTGGCCAAACCTGCAAAGAAAGGCTTATACATGTCGTCCCACATGTTGGCGACATACTCATCGCTTATCTTGAGACTTCCCGAACAATGATGTCACAGTTTCTGAGCAGTTCCATGTCATCCGCAGTGTCGATGAGGCAGTCCATGAGCTCTACGTAGCGCATCATCACCCTCTCTCGACTCGGCTCTATGAATTCTAATGCCAGCAAATTTCTCAACACCGCTTCAGTGAAGGTATCAATTATACTGATCTGGGGAAGATACAGTGTGTTGGAGTACTTGTCAAACCTGATTTTCTCTGATTTTTTGGTAAATGCTTTCAACGTAATGCCCGATTTGACCAACTCCCTGGCATTGAGCCATAAATTATGTCGAGCAGTTATAGCTGGGTGAGCACAGAAAACACCACACACACCGCCAACCATGTCTCCCATTCCACTGAATATCTACTGACAGCACGTCAGTGACATGCCTCCTTCCTTTCTCTGAAACTTGAGGAATGATGTGACATATTTGTGCATGCAACCAAGCAGATGTTGTTAGTCTGCCACTTTCTGGATGTGGAAATCCTTGTATGTTGAAAAGGAACACATACTCGATATCACATTTTATGCTTCCAATTATGGAGGGATGATCAGAGTCGTTGGGATCATGATCATCGAGCGTGCAATCAAAACTCTCTTTCAAAAACTGGCAAAGAAAGAAAGCATCTATCATTATCATTGTGCTTGACCTTGCAGTCGTAAAAATGCTCCAACTCCCCCATCGTTTTGGGGTCGATTGTTTTTGTGAAGACGGAGTGGATGAGCTCTGGATTGTTTTGGGAAGTAGAGGTCGACAGAAAAACAGAGGCCACAAACGACATTACAAAAAAAATTAGTGAAACCCATCTAATAAAACCCTAACCAGGAGATGCACCGCAACACCAGAGCATGCCACACATGCAACCATAGACAGGGAACAGAAGCAACAGGTGGTGAGCAGGTGGAAAACAACCATGCCAAGCACCTATAGCAAAGTGAAGATTTGGATCACTGCACAAGGCACACCACAAAATGGAAGTGCAGAGACTTACAACCTACATGTTGATACCTGCATGACACGAAGGTAGACGCAGTGGCACGTGGATGACATGCAACGGGTGAAGCTCAATGACGACGGTAAGGATCTTTAACTGCAGGATACCATGACAGTAAGGAAAAATAAGTGGTGGGGACATAATAGTGACAAGCACCTGGAGCAGGTGACGGTCGTCGTCAAGGGTCTTTCTCAGGATAGAAACACACCTTCAGCGTAATAATAGTTGCAAATGAATAAATGATTTCTATTATTTAGGTTAACCTATTATACTATGCACACCTACAATAGTTATTTGATCATATTAATGAAAACCCTATTATGCATTGATTATTGTTGTGCTATAGTACAACTACCTCATCTAGACATTTGACTACTATTAATGACATATTTGATCTCATATTGATAATTTATTAAGGCAACATCATATTTATTACGTATCTATTTCTCATCACTTATACATTATTAATTGTGCATTATATTGAAAACATCATACATTATTGATTATTTCAAATTTTCTATTTCAAGGTACAATTTTACATGCAAACATAATTTATTATGTTAATCCATTCCATGTATTTTTCACATAAGAGAATTTATTGCACTTATTTCTTAGTGTAGACACTAAAATTTGGTAATTGTCCCTCTTGTAGTGACAAGTTTTATCATGTTCTCTTGCTAAGACTAATGCTCACATTCGGAACCCAATCAATTCACCTCTCTAGCTCTCTTGTGATTGGCTTATCATTACACTCTGCTCTTTCATCAATTCTTGGAATATTATCTAATAAATCAATAAACAACATGTGTTTCATTTCCAAAAAAATTATTTTGGTGTTCTTCTCCTCTATCTAAAACCGTACAACTAAGTCGGGATGTGGGGTTCTGTAATGAAATTACTTGCATAATTCAAATTATGAGCAGCAATAGAACACCAAATAACACAATATTTCATAATAATGATCTCAATATTCAATTAGAATAGCTTCACCACTTCGAGGGGGAAACCTCCAAACCATAGAATAAGACTCAAATGCTCAAATGATGATGAACTACTACCTACAATCCCCTATATATATTATTCATATGCTATGGCCATCACCAAGGCTGACCTACTAAGCATGAGAAAGTATAAATGATATAATAAAATGATATGGTAAGCCACAAGTCGGCTACTCATATCCTAATACAAGAAATAGGTTAAGGGCGTAGCATGCCCTTCCCCTTCAAACCAACATTGTCCTCAACATTGAATAATCTTGGATGTTGTTGTAGAAAACCTTCATCCTCCCAAGTTGCATCTTCTATGCTTAGATTCTTCCACTTGATCAGATATTCCTTAATGTCTTTGGTTCTTAGCCTCTTAGTACGTGTTTGCAAAATCTTCTATGGCTCCAAAATGATTCTTCCTTCCTCGTCAAGTTTTGGTAACTCTGTTGGGGCTTCAAATTTTTGTCCAATAACCTTCTTCATGGGAAACATAGAATACTAGGTGTATGTGTGAAGATTGAAGCAACTCTAATTTATAAGCATCACTTTGTCAATTTTCTATAGAACCTGATAAGGCCCATAATATTTAGAGGAGCAAGTTTGTTGTCCTTTTTCTATTGCTTTAGGGACATCTCGCTTGTAAGAATTTGGAGACGTACAAAACCCGGTCACCAATTTCAAAGTTTCTTTCACTACGGTGTTGATCTGCTTGTTGTTTCATCCTATTTTGTGCCAATGCCAAATTCTCCTTCAAACTAGCCAAAACATGTTGTTGATGTTGAATGTGTTCCTCAACATCTCTGACCTTAGTTTGCACCCTCAAGGAAGAAGTGATAGAAGGTGGATGGTAATCATATAATGCTAAAAATGGGGTCATTTGAGAAGAGGTATGAAAAGATGTGTTATACCACCATTCTGCAAGTGGTACCCATTTAATCCACCTTTCTTGTTTATCTGATACAAAACAATGTAGATACCCCTCTAAGCATCTGTTGACCACTTTTGTTTGCCCCTCGGTTTGAGGATGATAAGATAAACCGTGAGCTATTGAGTACCCAAACATGAAAATAATTCCATCCAAAAATTGCTTGTGAAAATAGGATCACGATCACTTACAATTATCTTTAGGGTTCCATGTAGCCTTTGAAGCTGTCTCCAAAAAATAGTTGTGGATTGTATTGGCTCCAAATGGATGTGATAGGGCACAAAAATGGGCATATTTTGTGATCTTATCCACAATCACCAAAATAACATTCTTACCCTCGAACAATGCAATCCCATGATGAAATCCATGGAGACCTCCTCCCATCTCTGGCTAGGAATTGGTAAGGGTTGCTGCAACAGTGTCTTAATTATTTCCCCTTTGTTTTATTGACACACCAAACACTCGATTAAAAAAATTATACATCACCCTTGAGTCCTTCCCAAAAGAATCTTTTTTAATTCTATGATATTTCTTCCAAAACCCAGAGTGTCCTCCAACAGGTGAGGCATGTAGCTCTGCAAGAATCTTATGCTTCAACTCAGAATCTTTACTCAAGTATAACATGTCCTTGTACCATAGTGCATTACCTTTCCACTCAAATTTGTTAGATGTTATAGAGCCTTGCTTGGTATTCTATATTAGAGATTGTGTATCCTTGTCTTGATCACATTCCAATCTTGCTTCATCCACCCAATCGGCCTTCAACGTGGACATTCCACATAGTAAGGCATTTGTGGATGTATCCCTTCTAGACAACGCATCAGCTACTACATTTTCTTTACCCTTTTTGTATATGATTTCAAAATCATAACCCAACATTTTTGTAACCCACTTTTGTTGTTCCTCAAATGATAACCGTTGATCCAAAAATTATGTGAGACTATCATGATCAGTTTTTACCTTAAAGTGTCTACCCATGAGAGATAGGGCCTCCATTGCTTGACCACATGAAGAATAGCCATCATTTCTTTCTCATAGACAGGTTCGAGCAAATATTTTCCTTTGAAGTGGCGACTCTCAAATGCAATTGGTCTTCCTTCCTGCATTAGAACTATTCACAATCCCGATCTGAAGCATCACATTCAACAATGAATGTTTTTAGAAGTTGGGAGTAGCCAACACTAGGGTGTTGCACATGGCTTCCTTTTTTGCTTAAAGGATTTAGTGGCTACGTTTGTCCAATGGAAGGCATCCTTCTTTATCAATGCAAAGTGAGTGGGGTTGTTATTCTACCATATCTCCTCACAAAATTTTGTAGTACCTGTTGGTCCTAGGAACCCAGGAGGATTTTTGAGAGTTTTGGGCCTTGGCCATTCCACCATAGCTTTGATCTTCTGAGGATCAACTTTGACACCTTCATGGGATATAATGTGACCCAAGTATTCTACCTCATGTACACCAAAATAACATTTGGATGGATTTGCATAGAGAGTATGTTTCTCCAAAACTTCCAACACTTTATTTACATGTTGCAAGTGTTCTTCCCATGTCTTACTGTGAATCAATATGTCATCAAAGAAAACTAATACAAATTTCCTTTAAAATGGTCGAAAACAGTGTTCATCAAGCTTTGAAAGGTTGAGGGAGAATTTATAAGACCAAAAGGCATTACCAAAAACTCATAATGGCCCTCATGAGTCCTAAAAGCCATTTTATGAACATCTTCCTCTCTTATTCTAATTTGATGGTACCCCTAACGAAGATCTAATTTTGTGAAATAAATAGCACCATGCAATTCATCAAGTAAATCATCAATTACTAGAATAGGAAACTTATCTTTGATGGTGTACTTGTTGATTTCACGGTAACTGACACATCCTCCATGTTTCATCCTTCTTACATACCATGACCATTGGTGAAGAATATGCACTCTGGCTATGCCTAATGATACCTTCCTTCAACATTTCTTGTACCATTTTCTCGATCTCACTTTTCTAGGAATATGGGTATCTGTATGGTCTGATGTTAGGTGTTTGGATCCTTGGAATCAACTGAATGGCATGATCATGATCCCTAACTAGTGGTAGTCCCTTTGGAATTGCATCAAAAATAGATGAGTGAGCATCAACAATCTTCTGAAGATCGGGTGGTATTGAAGACTCTGTATTTTGTACTTCTATGGAAAATAACTTTGTTATAAATCCATCTACTCCTTTTCTGAGAACCTTCTGCATCTAATGAGAGTTAATAATCTATGAAAACTTAGCACCATCCCTTTCAATTGTATTTTCCTTCCATCCGAATGAAATCGTATGAATAATTCTTGGAAATTCATCTCTATAGTACCTAAGGTTGTGAGCCATTGGACACCCAAAACAATATTTGTCCCTCCCATAGAAATAGCAAACATAGGTGAGTCTAACATGTAGTCTCCCATGGAAATCTTGATACTATGGCACTTTCATGTGCACTTGACTATCCCACCATCTGCAATCATAACTCACATTTCTGGAGCTGGGTAAATAAAACAATTGAGGCGGGCAGCTAACTTACTATTTATGAAGTTATGAGTACTCCCCGAGTCAATCAACACCGTCACCTTATATTTTTTGAGATAGCTAATAACGTTGAGGGTTTGAGGAGTACTAATCCCGACAATGCATGGCAAGAAATTGTAGGTTGGTGGTCCTCTGCTTCATCTTCTACTAGTTCCTCAGCCTCTCCTATAACTTCAGCTTCCTCATTATCCTCATTACCTCCTTCAATATAGAACAAATTCTTCTCAGCACATTTGTGTCCCGGTCTATATTTGGTGTCATAGTTAAAACATAATATTTTTGCTCTCTTTTCTTCCATTTGTTGAGGAGTCAGTCTAATTAGCCTAGTGAATGAAGGGGAAGAGATACTACGGTCTCTAGTGTTAATGAAAGGCGGCCTCCTATTGCAAAGAAATTTTTCCTCTACTCGACGTGCCATGATAATAGAATCAGAAATCTTGAGTGGATTAAACATATGTACCTCATGCTCGATGTGGTCCTTAAGACCCCAAGAAATAGGTCATTCAGATTCTCTTCTGGAATATTCTCCACCCTTAAGGATAGGTTCTGGAATTGATTCACATAATCTTTGATTGATCCTATTTGTCGTAACTTTTCCAATTGACTAAAGTAGTTCTCTAAAACACTAGAACTATAGTGCAATTGCAACTCCTTAGTAAAAATTTTCCAAGTGACACTGAGACCATTCTTCTACCTCTGAGCACATAACCATCGATACCAAACGAATTGGTCTAGTTCAAGATACAAGGATGCCAATGTCACCTTTTGTCCTAATGGTGTTTGATGTAACTCAAAGAAGTTCTCCATTTGATTTATCCAATTCATTGGATCCTTCCCATCAAATTTGTGCATATCCACTTTCGGCATCATGTTCCGTGGTTACGAATAAGTTGGATTCTGATTGGGCTGGAAAAGTGATCCAAAATGGTTATTTTGTCCATTATTTTGAACTGAAGATCCTCCTTGGTTGATATGGGGTGGATTTGGGCCATATTGTTTACCCTTTACATGTTACATGATATCATCCAACCACTGATTGATTTGGTCTATGTCTCCTTTAGAGGCCATCTCAGATTGTACATTTCGCAGCTCATACTCAAGTTGGCTCACCTTATGATCAACTGAGGTAAACCCTAGTGCTGATGAATCTATATTTACCCCTTTTGACTCCAACTCTTCAATCACTACCCCATCTTTATCTGGGGTTTTACCCGGAGTGACCGAATTCTTTTTGCTCTTGTGGAAGGCCGCCATGATGTCAAACCTTAGGTTTTATGGTTTTGATAAAAATTCATCCAAACAAGAAAAAACACAGAGAAGATACTAATACTATTGTTTTGAGAGCTTTCTAAAAATGTAAAGAACTCTAAAAAATTCCACAAATTTTGGTCTAGGGAGCGTTTTTATCAAAAACCTAAATTTGCAATAACTTTTGCAAAAGATATCAAAAAGGTCTGAAATTTTCAGATATTTTTACTTGAAATGATTCACAACTCTAGTAAAAATATCTCCCACAAATTCGATGTGGTTCGTAAGATAGAGTGGAAACAAAAAAATTAGGGTTTTTGCCCTAATTTTGGCCCGGATCGCACTGAGCTACGATACCACTTGTATAATTCTGGATTATGAGAAGCAATAGAACACCAAATAACAAAATATTTCAAAATAATGATCTCAATATACAATTAGAATAGCTTCGCCACTTCGAGGGGCAACCTCCAAACCGTAAAATAAGACTCAAATGCTCCAATGATGATGAACTACTACCTACAATCCCATATATATACTATTCATATGTTATGGCCTTCACCAAGGCCGACCTACTAAGAATGAGAAAGTATAAATGATATAATGAAATGATATGGTAAGCCACAAGTCGGCTACTCGTATCCTAATACAAACAATAGGTTAAGGGCATAAGAGTTCGGTCTTGGCCAACTCATGCGGTCCTAATTCCTTAAGTTCACCGACTCTCTTTTCAATTTAAATATCTTCTTTAGGTCGTTTCATCTTCCAATGGTCGGCCTTATTAGAATATATCACCTACGGATGAATATATAAACAAAGTTAATGTCACCTTATAATTCATCTAATACTCTTACAAAATCCGATTACAACAATATCATTTCAAAAGCACTCAAAAGGTTCCTAAATCTACTTAAATCAGTTGCACATCATTTAGATTAGCCTTTAACACAATTATAAAGCACTCAACTAGATTAAAGAGTTTGTCTTCCTCCATTTCCAAGCATACAAAGGTAACTCCAAGTATTGTTCAAGGGTTTTAAGTAACAAAGAGTTAGGTCACATAGCTGTGGCACACTACATCACACTAATACCACATTTGGTACATTATATACTATATAGTTATCCCACCATGTGGTGTTAAGAGACATGAGGGCACCCCAATGGGGTTGGTGAGTTATTCACACTTGTATAAGCGCCTAGGAGAACTACATGAGGCTTGATCCAACGACGAGGGCATGTAGTGCAACACTTAGATTGCTTCACCAACTAGGAGTCTGACCGCCAAGGATAGTCCATCCTCAACCACACACACACATGTTCTCCTTTTGGTTTTTTAATGTTCTAATGAAGGTTCTAAAGGTTTCTAGGGTTTCCATTTTGTTGTAGGAAATTACAAGTCATCCCGAAGTCATGCAAGCAAGAATGACATACAACAAAGGTCATTTATACACAAGTGAAACACTCAAGAATTTTTAGATCTAGATTTTCAAATGGTTCAATACCATACAGTTCTATGTTAGGACCGTACAAATCAGATCTAGACCATACATTAGTTGTACCTTCTCTTTTCAAGTTTCAGCTCCATAACTTGCACCAAGGCATTTCTAGTTTTTGATATGCCTATTCCATCATCCTATACATCCAGATCATCCATGTTCTTCCCTGTACAACTAATTTTCTCTCTCTTATTGTGTATTTGAGAAAGTACTTATCATTTATCAATTGTTACATGTATGAATACATTATTCGATTGTGAATGATTAATGTTGGAAGTTAATTAAGATCATAATATTCCACCAATTGCAAACCCTTACATCCTTCTTATTGTTTTGTATCCCATAACACGTAGAATTTAATTAGGGTGTAAACACTTAACAAGATAAGTTACACCTCGGTACATTTGATTACTTATACATGGCCTCGACTTGTGGGTAACATTTGAGACATGTTATGTCGTTCTCTCATCACCACACTTCAAGCTTACATTGGCTATATTTGAAGCCAACTTGAAACCTACACATATATTCAATTGAAAACATATTATTGCATTGCCTTTGGCAATCTCTTATATGTTTTATGTCGACCCATAGGGTATCAACTTATTTACCTATTTTGGGATCTGTTGTGATTATTACATTACCTTTGACACTCATTTTTATGCAATTACAGGCTACGCATATTTATACTCAATTGAAACCCAATGTTACTATAAGCATTATAATGTTACATTCACCTATTCAAAGGCTTGATTATCTTACTTATTTGGTTACATTGCAAAATTTCACCCATTAAGGGTTTAGTAATACATCAAGGCATATTGCTTGAACCCACCTCTTACACCATTATTTTTTTATCATGTTTACCTTTCCCATTTAGGGTCGTATGACACATCATTATAGACTACGTATCGATTTCGATAATTCTATCCATGACAGGGTAGATCAATTGCCCCTATTACCCTTGATTTTATGCTAACATAGCAAAGCTTTCATGGTGATATAGTTTCTATGGTTATATATTAGACTACATGTTACTACTATGGTTTCATGAAGTTATCTTTTGTTATGGTGCATCGTTGATTATCATATATGTGTTACACACTCGTGATAATTAAAATTCTTGATTTATTTTGTATATGTTCCACATGGTACGTGTAACAATTATTATTTTTAGATTAGTGATATGCAAGAACATCCCTCACCTCAAAAGGGGGCATATAGTCTATTTATTTTTCATTTTTATCCAATGAGAAATATGTGAGGAACCTACAAGATCATATTTGGAATTGTGTCTTTAGCTAGGAAGCATCTTCTTTGCCTCAAGCAAAGGGTAAATTTTGGACTGTGAGTCAAGGAACAAAGATCATATTGTTCACTTCTTTGGCCAAGGGTGGCGTTGTAGTTTTCATGATTCTCCATTTCTTAGGTGCTGTAATTATTCTCCATTCGAAAGCAACAACAGAAAGGCACTAACATCGTTCACATACCACCAAATTTATTTGTTCATTTTTCTCATTTACTTTTTCAATTATATGCGGCAACATCGTTATCCTCGTTTACATTTTCAATTTTATGCGGAAACATCATTATCTATCAAGGCATTTATCTATAACTTGTATGCATTTCCATTTTTTCAGGTATACATGGCACATTGTATCATTTACAACGACACTTCCCCTTGACACTCGCGTAGGTAAGATCAAGAACATTTTTATCTCACCATTCTCCTTTAATTTTCATGCACACATGAATATTAAAGGGGAGCATCATGTAGATACCTAATTTTGGTACAAGTATTGTTATTCCAATGCTTTTAGCTTCACTTTACATATGGTTTAAATGAGGCTTTTATTAGTGCATTTTCTCTTGATTTTGACTATATTCTGCTCTATTGCTCATGTATGGGCCCCTTTATTGTATTTCTTTTTTTGGGCTCAAGACACTATCGGTGCCCAATAATCACCCATGACACTATCGATGTTTGATAATGTCTCACCGATTTTTTCCTTTGCAAACCTTCATGTTTTGAATTTTAATTGATCACTTTTATGTAAATATTTTGTTTTGTTTTGGGTCAACTTTGGCATGCCAATAGGTTCTTAATTTGAAGTTAAGAAGGCTATATACACAAAGCCCCTAAAGACATTTTAATGACAAGTGTCTAGCATATTCATATTAAGCATCAAAGGTCTAAATTTTCTCAAAAGGACATCTATTCAATTTTTCAAAGGATCTATCTAGTTTGCTTTTTTACCAAATAGAGGCCTTGGAGAAATTAGCGTAGTCTCTTGTAATTCATCTAGAGCCAAAGAGAAGAATAGACACCTCCTATATAGGACTCATATTTGCATAGAACTACATGGGGCCCTAATTTCATAATGATATGTAGTGGAATACTTTTAAGCTGTGAGTGGCAAGTCCATTATTACTTATTAGTTTACCTTGTTTAGGTGAGTTGTTAAGGTTTTGAGCAAAGAGAAGACATTACAACATTTTCATGTATCATTGCAAAAATTTGGAACATGATATTGCCTTTCAAGATTGAATGAAGGTGCATCAAAAATGAGATCGTCCGAGTAACATCAGTCACTATCGATGATCAAAGTATATAATCAAAAATTGTTGATGAAGTCCCAATGCACTATTAGTAGTTGATAAAGTCCGCATTATTGATATTGTCCCAACATGTTAGATTAAGATCAAACTTCCAAGATCCCTTCTCTTCTTTGTTATGAGTCATCTCGTATTTCATTTTCATAAAAGTAGGGCTATTTCAAGTGTGAACTCCTCTTTCATTTGTTCATGTTAAATGTTATGTTTTATATGCCAATTGCATGTCTCTTTCTAGCACTTCTCAACATCGATTCATTTTCTATTAGCATATTCATTGTGCACAATTTCAACACATTTAGGTCATTGTAGTTAAAATAGTTAGAACACCCAAGAATTTCTCTTACAATTTCAGTTTAGAAATACCATAGTAAGGACAACAATCGCTATGGCTCTCATAAATTTGGTGCCCTCGTGTATAAATCTTCTTAATTTTACAATTTGCATGGTTCGAGTTACATTGTCTTACAAACAATGATTCTCACATACCATGACAAAAAGAGTGCAATCACATGATTTGTAATTATAATCATAAATATCATACATATTTTCCACATAGCATACAAAATGTGTACGCTTTGAGTTGGTATCGAACAATCTCTTTTGTGTACATCTCTTTGATAAATATATCAGATCTTTCTATTTTCTCTCGCCTTATGTCTCTCTGTGTATGATGGTGTTTCTTTATTTTGCATTTAAGAAATTGGTTTATACATCATAAGCCAGGCAAAGAGGCAAGCCTCCTTTGTAAGTCGTCAAGGTGAGTGCAATTTTGTTGAGGTCGATACCGTAAGACCTGCAGAATCGTTATTGAGCAAGTACCAACCATGGAATTTGAAGATCGCACTCAAATGCATGGTGAAGAAGTGAAACAAGACTTAGCAAGTCTCTATGATGTTTTCCTATTAATTTTGCTTTAGATGTATAGGAAGAATCTGATCCACTTCCCTCTTGGAAATTGCCTAAGATCCCTTATAATCAAGTTTATGATAATTTGTCTGCATTTCATTTAATAGTCGCTACTACTTTAAAAACCCATGAGTCTATCATTCAAGTCTCTCAGACCCATAATCATGAATATGAGATACCTCTCGATAGACCTTGTAGATATACTGAGCCCTTAAAGGGCAAAAACCTTTAAGTTTGCTCATATAGGATGTGTCCAAATAGGTATTACACACCTCTGTTGGGACGTGGTCTAGATGCCTTTGTCCCATTTTGAATGGATTTACATTTTGAAAGCTTTAAAGATTCTCTTCTAGTTGTTATTCAAACTAGTTTACATAATGTCATTTGAAGTTTTCTGAATCATCTTGTTAGCTTGCAAAAAGAATACCGCTTAAAAATTCCTTCGCTTGCACCTTGCCACCTCTCGGCCTTCATGTGAAACCTAGAGCCTATCCACTAGCCATTTATTACAAAATCATTTACATATTATTAAATACCATGTTCTGTGAGTTAAGCATGGTATCACTAAAGATAGCAACGTGGTGAGTCATGCTAGTCTTGAGAGCCAAAAGATTGAGCCAGAACTTATATCCTGGTCCCAGATTAGAGTCCCCAAGGAATGGACATTGTCTAAAAAGACAATAGATAAAGACCAACCCAAGTTGGAAAATGCTACAACAATACATGAATCCAAATCTGATGTAACCTTGTCTTTCAGATCTAAAAGGTCTCTTCTTGCATTATCGATTTAGTTCCTCCGGATCCGATTATTCTTATTTCTCTGCAATCGAGCCTTCAAATAAGAGTAAAGAACATATTTATGTTTGTAGCCACAATAGTTTGATTCACGATCCTAACACTGATTACCTTTGGTGTAAGGATTGTGAACAAATCATTAAACAAAAGTACATTCCTTCAAATGGACCTACTATTAGTATGGCCTCCAAGCAAGTTGATATTCTTGTATATAGCCCTCCTACTCTTCCTCCTCTAGAGAGTAGTGAAGTCCTCTCTTCTGATGAGAAGCAAAAATCCATTTTCTAGTATCAAAGAAATGTTGACAGGCAAGTTAATCCGTCGAGAATACTCTAAGATGTTGAATTGGACCAATAAAATTGTCAAGATAGTACATGATAGGCTTAAAAATCAAGAAGCCTTATTGGCTGAAATGGAGAAGAATCTAAAGGCCATAGAATTACATCAAAAGGAGATTTGCAATCTGCTCTTCATCTATTAAATACTAAATTTGATTCCTTGTCCAGTATTGTACAAAAGTTTCATAAAATCTTGGAGTCTCAGTATCTAAACATGTCCAACCTCTTATATCCCAATTTGATGATGCAAAAAAAGAGATATCCTCCAAGATTGGAACAAACCATAAGCTTTCGCAAAATTACGCATCAATTGCATGAATCCTCTATGGAAGTCACCAAAAATAGACCATGTCCAAGATTTGGTCAAGCCAATGCCTGAAATTACTCCCCAAGTTGAACAAATACTTGAAAATATAAAAAAGCCTAAAGAAATAATCCCACGATGGTCTTAGAATATTTCTTGGGTGATGTTGCTAAAGCACCTGATTCTCAAGAAAGACATAAGGTTGTTCTTCCAGTAAGTAGCAAGCCTACTTTACGATAAAATTTCTATTGGTATGGCTACTATCACACCGGAAGATGCAGAAAGCATGGTAATAATGGATGGGTCAGTTAGACCCTCTATAAGTGATCCATTGCATATTACTGTGAGGACTTGGCCCTTGTAGCCAAATTGGTATAAATTGGATTGTTCTACACCAACACAAATAAAGGAAATGATTCATGGGATGATAGGATGGTCTAATACTCATTTGCTCCTATATCGAAAAGATCCCAGGACCATTGCAGATACAATTGCCAATGGATTCATCAGATAGCCCAAGAATGGTGGGATGCTAATCCTCATCAAAAAGACATCCTAGATGGAGGTATTGCTGCACTTTCTATTGCTCTTATTGTTGAATTTCTAGGAACTGTGGACAATGATAAGTACAAGAATACTACTCTATTTTTTAAAAGCTAGAATATGTGACATGAGTAGAATAAAAGAATATCAATGTTATATGCAGAGGTTGTATTATAATTTAGGAAATATTAATGATCTAACAATGAAGATCAGATATATTGAGTCTTTTCCTGCATATTTTGCTACTGGATATAAAAAAGTCATGCATGGTAAAACTCTAGAACAATTAAGTTTTGTAGAGTAATTAACTGATTATCATGACACGAATGCTTGTCTCTATCAAGAGAAAAAGGATAGAAAAGACACCGCTAAAGCCCAAAAGGCCTTAGGAACAAAATTATGTCAATTAATGGATAATGATCCATTTGGATGCAAGCCATCTCACACCTCTCCTCGTCGGAAAAGCCTTGTAAAGAATGTTCTTCTTTTTCAAAGGGGAAGTGGTAGATATAAGTTTGAAAAGAAATATTTCAAGAAACGATTTTCTGAAAATTATCCTAGAAGAAAAAAGTATTTTAGAAAGAAAAAGTATCTTGGAAAGAAAAAGAAATTTGTGCCTACATGCTTCATCTGTAAAGAAAAGCATTATGCAAATGAATGTCCTCAAAAGGATACTGCTAAGGCTAAAGCTAAGATCAATATGCTTGAGTCAAAAGGAATAAATAATCAAGAATGTTACTTAATGTCCGATTCAGATTGCTGTTCCTCATATATAACATATGTGTCATCAACATAAACTTTCACGTTCTCCCCATTGGCTAGAACATGTGGGTCTCGTGATAGTAGTTCCCAAATCAATATATCAATAAAGCTTCCTAACATCATAACAAGTTTTTATGCTTACTAATCAACAAGGTACATAACAATTTTATCACAATTTTAACATGGTTCTTAAGCAAAGAATCCATGCACAACTTGTTCCATATTAAATTACATCTTAATTCCATAATAGTTTATGTCAAGTAGTTTTGTAACCTACCACATACCCCAATTAATGTGGTGTTTTTTAGTTTGATAATTCATCATTAGATATGTCCAATTAAAATAACATGCTATCAACTAAGGTTCAAATGGTGTCTAGTTTATACAACTATTTCAGTCTATCTATTTCAAGAGTAAGATTTAAGCTAAAATAAGAAAGTGAAACTAACTAGTCATGTGAGGAAATAAAAAACTTCTATCTTAAAAAACCAACACCCATCTCATTCACACCGAAAATTGTAAAGAAAATAAACAAAAACAAATGTGTACTCGACTTCATTCCTTGAAGAGATGATGGTGGCAAGGGCCCTCAAATAGTTAGGTGTCCTTTGGCCAAAGTAATGATTGTGTCATCATTGCTAATTTGACCTTCCTAGACCTTGTTGAGCTTTGTAAGAACCCTATGAAAAGAACACAAACTCAATGTTCTAAGAACAAGAGCTTAGCTTTGCTTTGCTTTACCCTCGCACGAGTTACGCATACTCAAAAGCCACTTAGAGGAATTTTTCTATACACGACTTGAATGAAGTTTAAATCCTTGCCATGAAAATTGCACGTGCATGTACTTGCTCCAAAGGGAATGTTGTGTAGAGCATAATCTTGTGGGTTACAGATGAATCAATGTGTAAGAATGAAAGAACACACCTTATGTAGCATAAGGTGCACATGAAAAGAACATTGAACTAAGGAATCAACTAGAGACGTGAATATGAACTAATGGCAAAAAACAATCATCACGTCAATTAACTAAACCAATAAATGATCTAAAGGTGTGGAATACTCGCATGAATTGATTTGAAAACTATGGGACCTTTGAAAATATCATCAAAAATCCAAGCTTTAGCTCTCATGGAGAGTGAAATGTACCACCCTAAGATTTGAAACAAAAATACAACTTATGTCATGAGAAAGAAATGCACTGAGATGTTTAGGCATTAATTAGAGCAAAGATAGGGTCCTATATGGTTGAACAGGCTAAAACAAATATAATTAAGGAAAATTAATGTTTCAAAAGTTCATACTAAACTACCAAATGCTTTCTAGACTCCCTCACCTCTATTCAAATAGAAATCAAGTTACTAAACTAACAATAGTATCATGGAACATGTACAAGATGCCAAAGTAGAACTTTGTTTTCACCATCAAATCTCTTTGGAGGTCCAATAATGGCCAACTCTTGGACATCCTAGCCACTATCAAATGTATATAAACCCACATTTAGACTTTCATCGCATAAAGAACATACAACTAACCACACATCATCGCCTTCATATTCTTGTCTTGTCTAGGCCTTGCAAGTACAATTTTGAAAAGGTTCGCAATTTTGACGAATTTATATCTATCATAACTACTTAAAAACAAGCTTGGCTATTTCTAAACCTTTTGAATTTAGTAATGATTTTGAGGTTGCACAATGATATCTTCAATACCAAATTTTTAATAATTTTGAGTTCCAAACTTTTATTGATTTTGAGTATGCACAATGATAACTTCACTATCGGGTTTTAATTATTTAAAGAGACGATTGCTTCCACTTGTTCCATAGTTATAAGAGTAACATATGTCCTATAAAATCCCCTCTTTATCTAAATTTTGCAAACTTGGTTGGATTTCCATCACTATTATAATAGTGGAAATTCTCTTTATTGTGAAAAAAATGTCAACCACGATACTTTTTTGTTTAATTTGACCACACTTTGCTAAGCTACTTCAAATAGACTTGTTTAATTCAATTGACTCATAGAGCAACAATATGAAACTTACGTGTTGGGAGAGTTGTTTTTGTGATTGAATGCCAAAGCATTACAATTGGACACCAACTTAGATAGATTGTCAGCATCTTTTCCCATGTTTCGGAAACATATAACAAACTTACAATAATTTGAATAAGCATACAAACTAAACCAATGAGCACCTTCAACTAAGCGGTTGTGTGTAAGGGGCATCCATCTTATCAAAATCCCCATGACATAATCTTGGCCTCAACCGCTTGACTTTATGTATCAAGGTGCCACGCAGTGATCAAAATTGAGCTCGTCACAGTCTGTCCAAGGGCTCTGAACCCGTCAGAGAAGTGCGGTAAAGAATTTGGCTGTAAAAAAATTAAAATGCATAAATTGCTTGACAATACAAAAGTGTAAATTATTAATAAAAATGTCAAAGGGAGGGTTAAATTAAAAAATACCCGTCAACAATGTTATGAGGAAACTGTCAATTTAGTTTACAAATCCCAAAGTAGATGTTTGATTGCCACCACTGGCCGGGAATCGAGATTAGATATACTAGAGTCTACTTCATAATCATAATCATCCATATCTAAAAGAAAATGTTTCATGACTTTTTGCATACTAAATATAAATAAAAGAAATCAAATTATGGTAAGCAAGGATGGCTGAGCGGTAGATTAAAACAACAAAATCCAGCATAGCATTTAATTCTTTATCCTACATAGGTGCGTGCGTGTGAATCTTATCAATCCTTCCCTACCCAACACATTGGCCAAAGATGTAGTGTACAACTTATGACTGTATTTTGTGAAAGTCAAGTTTCTAATGTAATATCATTAAATGAATCACTTAACTCGCTAGTGGCCATTTGTGGATGTCATCACACATAAAGTAGAAACTGTAAAAGAAAGGAAGCTTTCTTATTTTTAAGGAATAGGGATGCATGTTACAGTGGAAATCTTATTGTTACGATCATGGTGTTCAAGCATGAATCTTCTTTTTCATGGTTGGGATTCTTTCAGTGATACTCATGGTATGGAGCAAGGTTTGAGTTTGGGGGAAATAGAACTAGTTGGCCTCTTGGCAGTTTGGAATTTAGGACAAATCTTAATTGGGAACGTTGAGTTCATTTTCTATTCTTTTAATTGACTAAAGAAGGCTACTATAGGTGATGACAAAAAAATCTTTAAAATTTGCGTGATTTAATGAATCTAATCCTACTTGCTTTATTAATAAATCCATTGTTGTTTGCATTATTACCTATGATCTACGTATACCGGAAACAAGTTTTAATGTTGATTTGATCACACCTTGGATCAAGATGATTTCATCCCCTTATCTCATTTCGAGGGTTAGAGTGCCCAAGATTTTCATGAAATATGTCTATCATCAGTTATAATTTGTTTGTATTCCTTCTATTTCTTTGAATGCTATTACTCAGGCCTTCTTTATTTCAAATTAGAGCAACTATAAATATTAAGATTTATTTTCCAATTCCTGATATATTACAATTAAGCCCCTCTATCATATCTTATGTTGATCTTCTGCTCTCTCTTTCTTTTTCTTTTTTGACAATTGCTACACAAAATATTTCTTAGATTATTTGATTATTTTATTCTAATTAACAAACCATAAGAAACTACAAATGATTTATTTATTTGCTTTATGGAACGATGTGGATACCATCAATTCTATCCCATTTAGTGATTCTACAAGGAAATCTATAGACATAAATTATCTTTTATCTTCTTGAAACATGAAAGGGATATAATCTTTGATATCGGACCTCTGTTTTGTTTATAGCTTATGCATGGAAGTATATAAAAGCTTGAGTTATTAAGTTTTACCAATGTAAAACATATTTTTGTATTGTATTTACATATAAAAGTTTCTATTCAAAATAATTAATGAATATTTGTCATAAACATTAGACATGGTCTAAATTGAGGTCTAAAAGTTCAATATTTTCTTTTCACAGTATGACTTACCTTTTGTTTTGTGTTACAACTATTTACTTTTAGGAGAGGGAATCTTATCATCATAACTCACTTACCAATCTCAATTCATTAATCATACCTTTGACCTTATTTATGACATTATTTTCGAAATACATATAAGTGGAAGACCCATATCATATTTCCATATTGGCATGTTTTTAGGGCAATTATAGCTAAGGGGATTTAATTTTGAACCTTTTGTTGGGGTTTCACCCATAAATGAATGTGCAAATGTATATATGAAATTTTGAATACGTGATTAGAGGAAATAAAATTATGTTGTATTGGAAAACACTCTAGATATGTCATAGGGGTTTAGACTTAATGCTTAATGTAGTTTGTAATTGGTTTGGACAATACTTAATTTGTATGATGTGTGTATTATATTTATTCATGTCATATTAAGTGTAAACATTTTTTACAACTTCTCATCATGGAAGGGCCGGTCTAATCATAGTTATCATATTCATACAAACACACGCGAATGGAGGAAAACACAGTCACCACACACCAGCGACCAAAAACGTGATTTGTGTGTTGTTGTTTGCACCAAAAAGATCTCTGCCTCTGCCATTGAATTTCGTCCGAGCTCAAAATCATATTCGACTTCTTTGTTCGAGAGGAGTATTCATAATATTTCAAAGCCGTATTTTATTTTTAGTTTTAATTTAACAAGTTGTTAAACAAAAGTAAAACCTAAGTTGTATTTATTTTAAGATTTGTATTTAGTTTAAGATTTTTTTCTATGTATTTTTTATTTATTTTTTAATTTAAATTTTAAAATAAAACAATAAGTTGTATTTTGTATGCACTATATTTCATAAAATAGGTTTTATACAATTTAAGTTGCATTTTATTTAATAGGTTTTATTTTGTTTTTAAGACCAATATTATAATTATTATTTGTCAAGTATGTAAAAATAATAATTAAAGCTTAATATTTATTTAATAATTAAACTGTAATTGTTATGTATTGATTTGTTAGTATATTTGTATGTTTATTTATTTGTGTGTGTGATTGATTTATGGATAATTATTCATATTTATAATTTTTAAAAAATTGTAATTTTTTTGAGTCAAACCGAACCGAACCAAACTTTTTGCAAAATCCCGAACACCCGAATTTTTTTCGCTATCCGAACAACCCAACTTTTCGAACATGGTAACTATGGGCCTAATATATACCCTTCACACTGAAATGTAGACTAGCCCTTCAAATTTGATCACTATTGCCAAAGGCCTTTACATTCAACAAGAATTGATCCCTGGTGGGCTCTATGTGAACCACACAAGTTCATCAATTGACCAAACAGCCATTGACATGTTAGAAGAGATTTGATCTTTGGGTGTAGGGGACTTTTTCCATATACCGTTGAAACCAACTACCTCATTACCTCACACACTACATTCTTTCAAAATCAAAGTTGGTGGAGAATGTGGGAATGGCTCCTCGTGGCTTTCAAACTTCCACACTTCAACTCAAAAGAAAATCATGTGGTAACCTCATTTTGAAACTTCCACACAACAATCTTTATAGAAAGAAACAACTTTACTGTAGAATCAAGCTTACTATTGAGCCAACTTAGCAGCTAGTACTCCACCTACCACCACCACAATTGGAAGTTACAATAACAAACTTCAAAACTAAGGATTCAAGACTTCCAATTAGACCTCTCCTTTGTTTAATCTCATTTTCTTAGACCTTACGGCATCCACTATAGTAATAACAATTGCAACACTTCCATCAATTGCATTCATGAACATTTCACAACTTCTAATAAGATTTTAGTTGTTTTAGACTTTACACTACATCCTTTCAAAATCAAAGTTGTTGAATATTGTGTGAATGGCTCCTCGTGACTTTCAAACTTCCACGCTTCAACTCAAAGAGAAAATCTTGTGGTAACCTCATTTTTACACTTCCACACAACAATCTTTTATAGAAAGAAACAACTCTGCTGTAGAATCAAGCTTAATACTGAGCCAACTTACCTACCACAACCACAATGGGTAGTTACAATACCAAACTTTAAAACTAAGGATTCAAGACTTCAAATAAGACCTCTCCTTTGTTTAAGCTTCTTTTCTTAGACCTTATGGCATCCACTATAGTAATAACAATTGTGACACTTCCATCAATAAGCATTCACGAGCATTTCACAACTTCTAATTAGATTTTCGTTGTTTTACACTTCGATTGTACAAATTCCAAAATCCACCCAACACAATATTTGCATTTTCATTTTTATAGCTCACTCTTAGCAAACACCAATGCCATCACCCGTGATGCAATTGTTGTCCAACTAATTAGTTCAAGATCAAACCCCAGAACAATAAACTTTCTTTGTTCCATGCTTCCATAATTTTATTTGAAAGATAAAATTCGAATAAATTATAGCTAAAGCATTTAATTTCTTGTACAAATCAAATGTCTCATGAGCTTGAATAAATCATACCTTACACAAACCAAATAACATACGTGATTATTTTCATTGAAACACCCACATTACTCTTCTTAATGTGCTAATAGAGAAGCCTCTTACAAAGTCTTTAAAGATTATGATAACCAACCAGAAGGCTCAAAGTGAAATAAACTGTATATGAAACATTTATTAGATTTACAGATATAACTAGAACAGTTGAACTTACAGTAACAAGATATATAAAAACGTAAGTGCTAATTACATAAACTTTCAACCAGACCAGGTGAATTTCAAACTCTTCCTTAAAACATATGAAATCTCTTGCATTCAAGTTAACAACATTCCATCTTTAGTGAAACTCCCAATACATTAGCTCACAATGCAACACATGGCTTCTCATTGTAAACTTCTAGATGCCATTTTCTTCGTTGTAATGAACAGGTAATTGCCGCCAAACTATATTAACTACCATGATTTGTTTGTACATATCTCTGATATTTCTCACTAATGTCAAACTTGAACTAAACACAACCACAACAATTATTTTTAATCCATTTGGTACAAGGTATTGGGAACTGTAGCGTAATAGACAGCGGCCATTGAGTGTGATCAACTTACCTTGGTCCAAGCCAACCTGCGAATATTGAGAAGAGTTTCTATAACAGAACAAAGCATAAACTATGGCAGGTGCAGTTGATAGCGTGAATTAAATATGATTTCAATAATAGTACCCTAAATGAAACATCTGCATGGCCTGGAGCCAGTACAAAGCTGGCAGAATTGTAGTTCAGATGAATAGTTGTCCTTGAGATGAACAGAATATAGATGCATAAAGCTACGCATTGAGCAAATACTTCATTTCTTAAAAATGACAAAGCATACCATGGCACATCATTTGCAGATGCACTCATCAGCTAAAATTTTCCATAAATCCTTTCAGAGGATACATTAAGGTGTTTTACTGGAAGAAACTAATTCTGCAGCTTCTATGAAGGAAAGGATGACTTACAGCTCAAATCTTTGCTCTTCAAACATATTGAAGAGATTTAAGCAACAAAGCAGGCAATCACAGGACTTACAGTAGCTTTTCAATGCCAAGTTGCAATTCATCATTGCTCCTTCCAGATACGTCCAGTTACTCTGAGTTTCAATTCTTTCCTTTCACCGCCAGAAAAAACAGTGCCATGTTTCTTTGAATGATCAATCCATCATGGCTATCCCGCACCTTCCTGTGGCTATCTCTAATGCTTCGTGGCACTCCTTGCCATAGTAGTTTCCGACCATTTGCTCCAACCTCGAGGCTGTAGCTAAAACACTTGGCATCATTATCATCTCCCATGAATCGCAAGAACGCTATGTACACAGGTGCCATGCCCAACTGAAACGCTTCGAAATGTAAGCAAAAGAACTGCCCAAAACAATTGAATACCTACAGATAACATGCATCATAAAAAGAGATAAGAAAAGGAATATAGATCAACTTCTGAAGAGAAAATGTTTCGAAAGAGTGCATTCAGATTAGGACTCACAGTTAGCATCCAAGTAGCATTCTCAACCTCATGTGGATTTGACTTTACGTATCGGTGGTTGAAAGTGCAACCACAATGCATATCAACTTTATGATCATCTCTTAGATGAGCCACAAGAAAAGGAATATCACCAGTTACAGTACACTCAGAACCAGCATATGGGCAATTGTAAGGCCTGAAAATACACCGTGCTTCATGATTTTCTTTACTGTAGTATGGAAATATTTCCTGGCAACCATGCCTCTGGTACTTGCAGGGGAGTTCAAGGGAAGCTGCTACCTTTTCCAAGGCCAAACATCTAATATTACCAAGATCGTGCCTACAAGTAGGGCAGCGATTGTGGACTCTGGATTTGCATTGAGAACATAGTGTATGACCATTTGGACACTGCAACCATTGCCACAGCGCAAATTCAAGTGCTAGTTTGATTCATGATTTTCACAATACTTCAGTTGAAAGATGAAAGAACGGTAAAGAAGAATTGTACAGCCAGAGATCAACTAAAAATGACATCTCACAGTTTTCCAGATCTCCAGAAAATAATAACAGGCAACTTGTTGAGAAGATCAGTAAATGAAATTCAACATCAAAACAATGAGGCTACAAAGAATTAAGTCTGTTCAATATTTTATAATAGAAAAGCAAAAATTAACAATCAACATGAATGAGAGAAATATAATTGGATTATCCACAGGAGCAGAGGCCCAGGAACATTCTTCATGCACCAGCACATGCACACAGAAAACTCTGAACATCATACACGTAGGTATTATTGTATTTCTTGCTTTCAAGCATTAACTGGATAGAAAGAGTTGTTTAACCCAATCTACTGATTGTATATCATACATCCGTTTAGGAGCATGTAACCTAGGGCTGGAGGTGAAATCAAGAAACCTTTTCCAATGTCTCCTGAACCTCTAATTTAGTATCAATAAATGTAGCTACTATGGTGATACCTAATGCAACAAGGACAAGGAGCGGTAAAAGGCTTGCTTAAACTTGTGCCAAATAACATTATTGTTCATGACTGGGATCTCAGGCCAGCCATATTTTTGAGTTTACACTGTCACAATATACATGCAAAACAAACATCCATGAAACAAGTACTGCCACGTCCAGAATTTTAAGCTCAGCGGTGTACCTTAGAGAACCTTTGCGTATATTTTAAAATGTGAAGTGCATATTAATTACACCAATAGGCGTTTTACAATGGCAGCCGGGAGATGGTGGGTAGCTGTAATGTCCGTAGATAAACAATTATTTCAAGGCCTTAAAGTTGAGGTTCATTTGACCATCAGAAGGCAGTTTTTCTTTTTGTTTGGAGAAGGAATTAAAAAAATTGCAAGATCTTGGGCATACGGTAGAGTTTGGAACCCCTTCTTTTCCCAAAAAGTTTTTTTCGAGTCCAACATGGTATGTAGCTAGATTGAGGCTATCTATCACCAGTCAACAGAAAATTTGCAAAGAAAGTGATGGATTCAGATTGATATCTATCAGCATTTTTCAGATAGATTTATTTAAGATATCTGTACTAGTTATTGTTACATTACCCCAGAATCCGGTGTTCAATTATAAAATGTCATTAACGCAGAAACCAGTTGGCATCTATATACTGTGACACCAATAATCAAGAGAACCCAGATGTTGTGCTGTAACTATGACAAGAAAAAAAGTCGACAAAGAATCTAAGCTCAATGCAGTCAAATTAAACATGAATCACAATATCTATTAGAATGGAGCATTTGTAAACTTGTCAGAAGGAAAAGGCCTAATCAAACATAAAGAGTGTTTTGAAATCATGTTAAAAATGATACCACAGATAGGAGCTTCATATGACATAGTTGGAACAAAACTCAAATAAGAACATTAACTGTTAAGAGCATACATTTTGCAACAAATAGAGAAGATTCTCCTCCAGCTGAATTTATAAGAAAGTCAATTTCATAGGAAGTATCCAACCCCACCCTCCCATACGGCATCAACACATTCAGTTCTTATAGGTATGTGATGAGAGAAATTAAAAAAAAAACTAGTTTCTTGGCTACATCCACTCACTACATGCATATAAGGATGTCAATATTTTCATTTATAACTTTTGTTGGGCGACTACATTTAAAAGAATTTGGCCACCTAAACTGGCATGCCTTTTTTCATCTATAAATCACCAGAGGTATTATTGGCAGGTTGGCACTCTATTACAAGTAAAATATCTGCCAATGATTAAATCCTGTCTCAAATTTTGCATTGAACATTTGTCAGTGGTCAAAATTGTTTTAAAAATAATGCCACAGATACGAGCTTCATATGACAAAGTTTAAAGAAAAAACTTAAATAAAAATAATAACTAACAGAGCATAATTTTGCCAACAAATAGATAAGGTTCTCATCAGTTGCATTTATAACCAATGTCGATTTCAAATAATGTCTCCAGCCCCAGTCACTTATTGGGCAACAAAACATTTAGTTCTTATATGCATGTACTTAGAGCATATGAAAGACAAATATAATTTTTTTAGGCACACCCATTCACTGCATGCAGGAAGGAATGACAATATTTTGATTATCACTTTTGCTAGGTGGCTAGATACAGAAGGATTTGGCTACCTAAACAGACATGCCTTTTTTTTCCATCTGTAAATCAGCTAAGTTATTACCAGCAGGTTTGCATTCTATTGAGATTTCAATGTCTGGCAATAACTAAATCCCATTTTAAATTATGTACAGAAGAATAGGATATTAATTTTAGTTGTTCGGATATTTCCTTCCATTAGACTGCCTTCTTTCAATCTTGAGGAGTGAACAACACGAAGGAAGACTTGGATTTGGATATTCCACAGTATTGACACCCAAACCAGTTTTGTCAATTCCACAATCCATAACTACAATTCCTTTTTAATAAAATGAAGGAAAAGTGGAGGCAAAGGATCTTATGAGAATAATACACAGACAAGACAGTATAACTTATACTACTGCATAATGCAATTTATGGAATTGTGTAATGATTTCTTCTTAAGTTACAGATTCCTGTCCGGTTAGGGTTTGGGTTTGAAGAACCAAATTCTCTGGTAGGGCATTTTTTTACTGTTTGGGCCTTGGATACAGCTTGGGTTCAGCCATACCAAAAAAATTTAAAATTCTATCCTAATAAATAGGAAATTAGTGACACTAACTACATAGTATCATGTATATAGAAATAATAGCCTAATACAGGAATTCTTCTTTCTGTGTTTCTCTTAGTTTTCAGGGTTCGAAGAGTGTTTTTTTCATATTTTATTCACTTTATGCTGATTTTGGAGCAAAAATGGGGGAAAAAAACATTTTTAGCCTTGGATTCTGCCACAGAAGAACCTGAGCAAATCCAGGCAGAACCCGTACCTAGGACATACCGAGGCAGGGTTCTGCTGCATAGTTCGGAGAATCGGTATCTTAGTTTTATTCTTTACAGTTTAAGAGTGCTTGGTTTAAATATTTCAGACTCGAAAGTTGTTTGTCATTGTTTTATCCTAACAATGAACTGGAGCAGCCAGGGCATGTGACGATAAAATATGTTGCTTATAGTTTCATATGTCACATGATATATCATGTTTTCTTAGTAGGGCAAGTACAAATTTATAGCTAGTGCTGAGCACAAACACGATTCAATCCACAGAGAATACATGTTGTAAAGAAAACCTCTTCCTAATTATAACAAAAAGAAAAATAATCAGAAAAGCTGCGAAGGTTTAGAATTTTCTGAACCTGGAGAATGGGAGGATACATAGAATTAGTGCAAACTGGACATTCCAGCAGTTCATGGACACTACTCGCAGCACTGATATTAGATTTAACAGTAAGGCGGATGGAATTTTTCACTTCACCTACATCATGCTCTACAGGATTTGGAGAAGGTGGATCAATAACTTCAGGCACTTCATGCATGTCTGTACAATGGGTATTGCCCGATGCCATCTTTGTGCTCAGACAACAAAAATGCCGTATTTGCGACTCAAAATCGAGCAGTCTCCAAGAACTCTAGTCTTCTATTTAAGCGAGCAATAAGAGGGAGGCCTTTAATGAAGAGACCATGGAAGCACAATCAAAATCTCACACGGCCAATACTCCAGCATTCAAACTACCATGCCGAAACTGTCCATACCTGCAAGGCATATAAACCAGCACGTGGTGTCATCCCATGAAATAGAATAGGACATATAACCAAAAATATTGATCAAAAGCGACAAATAAATCAGTTCACCTACCTGCATTTGTCAAGTTCCATTTATCATACCATAAGTATAATACAGATTCACAACATTTAAGTTGTCATGTGACCTAATAATGAAATTGTGTTTAGATAAACTTAAGACAAAGATACCAACAAAAATACAGAACTCGGGCTTCCTTAGGACAAGATTTTAGATGAGTTTACATATACGAAACACTCAATTGCGTGCATTTTTAAGAAAACCATTCAATAAAACCCCCTCTAAAAAGTTGCGCCCTACATTTTGTATGTACTATATTGAATCCAAGGCCCCATTTTATTTTGCATCTTATTGGGTTTGTAGTCTAAGGAATAGAATTTTGCTGTTGCAAATGGAATAAGATGTCCTCCATGTGAGACAACTTGCTTTTCTGTATCAGCATCTTCCATCAGATAATCTCTTTATCAATTTCTAATGACAATCCTTAAGCAAAGAAAGAAATAATTTGCTAATATTTCTTTTGTTTCAAATTTTGCACAAAAAATTGGATTAAGTAAATCATAGGCCTAACCTAGCTCAAGCGTCAATGGTGGTGATTAAACATCATGTGGATAATTCCTCATAGGTTCTTTTTTTGTTTATCATTAAATAAGAAATATGGTGTGATGATTGGAAAGGCTTGATTGATCACAAGCTTTGTCAAAGGGTTGAAACCCATAGAGGCTCAAATTTGAACGATATATATAATTTAAGTAAGCTCACTTGTTCCCACAATGGGGTCTCACACACCCGTGATGCATGCAAGCTAGCCTGTACCCAAAAAAAAAAACCTACATTATTTTTTTATTTCATTTCTCTTTCTTGCCCCTTTTTTCAGTCGCTGCTATAAACCTGATGTTTAATCAAACTAATTATGCTGTCTTTCTACCCTTTTGTCCATTGTCACCACACTCCATCTCAATCACGTTATCATCTCTGCTGTTCTGTGATTCTTTCATTGTCCCTTTAAATTTCTCCTTTTAGCCAGGCACAAATTTTCTTCTCTTGTCAATTGCCACCTCCTGATTTTTACCATCACTTCTTGCATCCTCTTCACTTCCCCACCCTCAAATACTGTTATCTTTAGGCAATAGTCTAGGTCCAAACTTTAGAAAAATTGAACTATTCTACCAGAAAGTCCACTGCAATCATCAAAAATATTTATATGATAGGAGATCTTTGTAAGCAAATTAGAATATCAAGTTTTCGGAATTTTCAAGGTAGCCAATTGGAGGAAGAGATGTTAAATACCAATATTGAAAAGTACCTTTTCAAGGTGTAGGCAATTAGAGAAAGAGATGTTATAACTTATATACCAATATTTAAGAGTAAAAATAAAAAAACAATATCTGCATGCTTTTGGGATGTGCTAATAACCCCCTTACCCTCTGAAGACCTTTCCACTTACCATTTAATCCCCTACTTCCAATGCAATAAATGAAAATAAGAGACGAAGAACTGCTTCATTGTAACAAAAATTAAGAAGTTTAAGTATCCTAGCCTGCTGAAATCATCAATGAAAATGCAACAAGAAACTAGTCATGCTAAAAGATGATATGGAAATCATATAAATCACAATATTATTAATATGACCCTCACATCATGTACTTGATTAAGAAGTATGACAATTTTATCGACCTACCTTTAAAATGATGCTAATAGTATCATTTATGTCAGACAATTTTCAGGGATACATTGATTTATGTGGTTATGTACAGTACCACAAAGATGTTCACATATATTCATGCTGAAATGATAAATGAAAGGAAAAGTATCATGTCCATATATTCTATAAAGATTGGTTTATTGACATTTGCACATTGCTGCTACAGGAGGTGAATCAGTAGAAAGAGCTGACAGACTGAATATACAGGGGCAGCAGGAGCTTCTAACGAGAGCTTGAGCAAATAGCATCATACTTCCTTAAACTTAAGTCTCATTCAGATCCAAATGTAAAGAAAAGAAAAAAAGATAGCTGCGGTTTTAGAAGGATAGGCTTCTCAAGGAAATGATAGAATTATAATGCACATTTATAAATAGTTTTTGCAGCTTGCATACTAGAACAGAAGAAAAAGCGAAGACAAATTGAGTTACTACACATAAGATAATTTAGAACAGAAATGAGAGGATGCACTCTGCCTGTTATGAGATGCATTTCTAGCCTTCATTAGTCAAACTTAGACTTAAAGTGGATGTGCAGTCTTGAGTGAATGGTTTTAATGTAGCATTGCTTCTTAGACCCTCCCAAGTTTGTTCATGCCCCTTCTCCTATGATGGCCTGCAATCAAAAGATCATGCACCCCTGTACCAGTCCCTGGAGCTTCACTAGAGATGAAAGCAGACGATTCAGCCAGTGTGTAGAGTCTAAAACTGCCACCTGACCTTGTCTCCATGCCCTCCCAGCTGATACTTGGTTCATGGATAGAGAGTGAAGATGTGATCAAAACGAGAGGATCAAATGATCACACTATTTCAGTCTCTGATGGAGTGGTCCAAGATTTGGGTTTGTTTGGGGTGTTTATGCCTCATTACTGAAATTTACACTTATACTTGGATCCCCATGTGATGATTATATCCATCGGTGACTGATGTTTTCACAAAAATTTATAGCAGGACCCAGGCACCTAACCCTAGGTATCTTTAGCAAAAAAACTAGTTTGTAATGTGGTAAGTGAAAGGTCAAAAATCATGAATTCCTTAGAATGTGAAAACTTCGTTTGTAACCCCACAAATATTTGTCATGTACAGTGTCTATGGTCAATTATAATGAAGTGTCGTACCAATATATTGTAAGATTTCCTCACTAATGAAGATATATATCATTTGAGAAACTTTTTGTGCATGCTTCTATTTTGGACTTTTGGTTATCTATATTAAGTTCTTCACCTTGAGGAATCTTGGGCCAAAAACGGTAATTAAGATCAAAAAGGTATCTAATCAACATATCAAGGACCCTAACACATAGTTACCTAAGTCTCTAGGATGGGGGTACAGGGAGGCAGAGGGATAGAGATTTTGGGACGGCAAATAATTTCCCAAATTTTGGAGACAGCAGGGAACGGCTATTAAAATAATGTATAAAAATTAACATTTTAATTGTATTCAGTGAAATTTAGGGATTTAGACTATGTGAATGTATTTTAGGTACTTTCAAGATCATAATTTAATGTTCGTAGTAAAAATAACAACAATTTAAAAAGTAAAAACATCAGAACTTCTTGGAAATATTTTTTAAAAATAGGGGATGTCCCCTCTAAGTCCCCAAGTCCCCGAAGGGCCGAAACATTTGGACGTCCAGGACATCATCAAAATTTAGGAAAGTGTCCCTGCGTAACACTCTGGGGTGTAACATTGTTGACTTGCCATAACAGTATGTCATGATCAAATTTCATGGACAATCATAACAACTTAAGATCATCCATAACAATGAAGGTCTAAGGATTAAATAAGGAACATCAAAGTATAAATTGTATAATGACTTATTAATTTGAACAAATACAACTTTATCAGTGTTCTATTGGCTAAACAACTGAAATTATTCATATCTTTGAAGAATATATATTTCAAGATTTCCTCATTAATAAAGATATATATTGTTTGAGAATTTTTTTGCATATGCTTGTATTTCGGACCTTGGTCTTAATTGAGATATTAGGATTTTTAAAAGCAAAGAATTTAATACAGAGAAGGCCAAAAAGGTATCATCAACATATCAAGGAACCTCACAATGTTAACGAGCCAAAGCAGTATGTAATGATCGAATTGCATGGACAACAATGACAATTTAAGATCATCCAAAACAATGAAGGTTTAAGGGGTAAATTAGGAACATCAAAGTATAATTACTTATTATTTTGAACAAGAAAATTATTTGTGTTTCAAAATCCAAATTTCAAAATCAAGAGAACCAATGGAAATAAATTCCATCCTATGCCATCAGTTAATGGGTCAAGATCAATCAATTTAAAGAAAAAAAAAAGCTAGGAAGGAAAATGCATTATGGAATCCTCCCTCCTCGGGTTTCTTCAAGACAAACTTCAACTAGGCATCCAAGGGCAATCCTGGAGCCTCTAGCACTAGATGCATAATCCGGCACTGTACAGGTTTGTTGATCAAAGCAGCATCTACGAAACTAGTGGATGGCTCAAACAATGAGGTCAAAACCCAAAGCTTTAGTCCTACGCCTCCAAGTGGCTTTGCAATGGAGAATCAGGAACTTAGTTGTAAAGGGCAACTCCATGGTAATCCTCTCAAGTTTGAAAAATCATGGCTACAAATGCTGGAACCTCAACAAGATTCTTAGTGGAGCTCACACCACCCTTTTAGCAAGACTGGAAGCATGGTTGGTTCAACACTGTTGCAACTTCCAGAGAAGCAAATATAGCAGCTTACTGGTTGGCTAATGAAGGAATAAACCAGCAGGAACCTTTGCTTATCAATAATTCGGGAAGCTCGCAGAGAGGCCTAAAGGATTGCCAGATGGGTGACCTTCCCTATCCAGCATCCTGGCTTTGGTTTTTGTCATCCCAGACTACAAGGAAATAGAGCAGGGTGATAAAAGTGGGTTGTTAGGGAATATTGATCAATTATCTTCCACCATGTCCCATAATTTTTGCTCTCCATGAAATGATATATCAATAATTAGAGGGGTTAGGAGAAGAATTTGGCACATCTTATATAAGCATTCGAATGGCCAAAGATTTGTCACAATTGTCTTCCCTGACAACCACTGATTTTTCAAGAGAAACTGGTAGCATGCATGTTTGAAGCAGGAAGAGGAGCATTATTTGGTTTATTGTTGTCTGCTGGCCTTCATAACATTGGTCCATCCCTTTCTCCCTTGTTTCTAACTCCAGGTGTATGTTGTGTAATGTGTTGTATTCCCTCACATTTTCAATGGAACAGTGTTTCTTCATTTATAATACTATGTGCAAGATGGCCATTTGAACCCCCCATCAGTAATGAGACTGAAAAAACCTCTTCATTATCCAGTCTGTGGAAGTCATGCAATGAAGAAAAGCAGTTTTAGAAACTGATTATTTGGAATGAAAGTGCAGAGCAGGGAAAATCCACCGAGTCAGTCAGTAATCACCTGGAATCTGTCCAGAACCAGGCTGTAGTGAAAGCTCTTGGCCATCACCTCATTCGCCCTAATTTCAGGGGAGTTCAGACACCATCGTGGATGCCACTGATGTCTTTCCTTCACGAAAGCTGCCAAACACTGGTGCCGCTAATAGAGGTTTAGTGTCAATGGCATCTCTCGGGAGTTCGAGACATTTCTTCCAATTTGTTAGACATGTTGAGTCAATTATGGGTTTTTCAGCAGCTCATGGACATGTTGGGAGAAATCCAGTAGAATGTGGGATTTCCAGTCCCTTCACAACCCAGTGGCACCTTTGGTACCCAGGTCGGACAGGAAAATGGCCACACAGAGGCAAATGCATCTCTCAAGGAGTTTGGAGTCACTTCTTCTAGTATGTTGAATATGTCAAGGCAATGATAGGTATTTTGGCAGCTCATGGGCATCTCAAGAGGAAATCTAGTTGACCATGTGGGATTTCCAGTCCCTTCACAGCTCACCAATGCCCTCGATTCCCAGGTCAGACAGAAAAATGGCCACAGCAGGGGCAAAGGCTGTCATAAGTTCATAACTAAGGAACACCTAGCTGGTTGTTTACACCAAAGGCAATAGCATAAAACAGGGCAATCTTGATCAGAAGCATGGCTTCCCAGGTCGAGCTGAAGGCAATGAAGGATAAGTTTTTGGAAAAGAACCGGCTTTCTTGGTAATTCGGGTCACATAAAGGAGTGTCTCAATCTATCATTTCTCTCTTTTTGCTGTTGAAATTCATGCAAAGTTCTGAACTTTTTGTATTTTTAGCCTTAGCTCCTTTCAGTAGCACCCTAGAGTGGTTTTTGTATAAGCCTTAAATGGCTGGCGTCTACACCTTAGTTTGATAACTTCTCTTAGGAGTTTGGGCTGCCAGAAATGCTTATGATGGCCTGCAAATTTGAAAACTGCATATTGGTTTACTTGAAGTTAATATAATGGGTGAAGGACCCCAAACACTCTTTGATTGATCAAAAAAAAAAAAAAAAAAAAATCCCTGCTATGAAAAAAATGGCATAATGTCAATTTGATAATGTGAATATACTCTCACCATGTACACGATACTACAAAAAGGCTTTGGCATTATCATTGAAGCAGAATGATTAGTGTCTTAGACACCTAAAACTACCGATTCTACCCCTCTTCCTCATCTAATGGTTTGCTCAAAACAAAGAAAATACAAGAATTTCACTGCAATCAAAAGATAAATTACACGAGTTCTTCTCTGTCAAGAAATTAGAATATCAAATTTTCAGTACTTTTTCAAGGTCAAAGCAATTCAAGGAAGAAGACATGTTATATACAAATATTAAATTGTAATAGATAGATATATAATATATATATACACACACTATGTAATATGCATATATATAAATATATACATATACAGTGAAAGATCCCCAAATGGATCCTTGGAGCAAATATAAATTTTTCCCACTCAACACAATAGCAAAATACAATGGCAAAATATAAACTTCGAAAGCTAGGGCAAACGGGATTGATTTCAGCCAAATCGACTAGGGTTTTATATGCAAACACACCCAAAATCAGCATACAATAATTATTTTTACTCCCAAACCCTTGGAACAACCCTGGAGAATTTATGGCGAAAATCAGATTTTACAACTGGAAAATAATTTAAATCTGAAACCCTAACTGCTGCAATCTTCAAGATAGCATAACTTTCTCTACACAACTCTAATCTAGGCAAATGACATATGCCCGAACTTGGAAAAATACAAGGAACAAGATGATGTAAACCAAATTATAACAGCAACTACCAAACATGCAGATCTGGCCCTCCTACTATTTCGGCCCACACATTTAGGGCATCAAATGAGCTCCAAAAATTATTTTCTCTATCCCAGATGCTTGCCTATATTTTTAGGAACTCATTCATATAAAAATCAGAATTTTTGGATGCCAAATCAACTCAGAAATCAGATCTGAAATCTGATTATAAAACTAGTAAAAAAACCCTCTAAAAACCCTTTGAAAAAATTATGAAACTAATTGGCTTATTTCCCAAAAATATGTAGATGATTTAGCAATTAAAACCAGATCTAAATACCTCCAAAAACAAAGCCAAATCTGCCCCAACTGGGTCAATCCAATAGAAGATGAACTGCTGCAATTTTATTCTTCAAATGCCTTCAAATAAACTGCAGGAAATTTGTGAGTGAAAAACCCTCACAACTCTTGGGGTTTTCGTCCACAAGAGAATAAATTAGTAAGGGGTTTCGTCCTTAGAATTTATTTGCAAAAGTTGAAGCTCAATGCAAAGGAAAATGACATAAAATATATCTGGATGATCTCTACACAAGTCGACCTCTCCTTATAAAGGAGAAATGGCCCCAAATGACCTCTAAATCAGCCAATCAAATCACAATGATTTTCCCTATGCAAGCATTTAATATTTTTCCATATTAAATGCTTTTCCCAACAACATTTTCCCTCCTAATGCAAGTCGCATTTTTCAAGGGAAAAACATTAATTAAATATATTTTTATCCTCCCTAAACTTCATTATTCCCCTTTGGCCCAAGTCGCCATTATCCTTTCTAGGAAGAATAAAATATAATAAATCCCTTTACAATGATATTTTCCCTCAAGGCAAATCGTATTTACCATAGGGATTATAATTTATTTTTATTAAGCCAAATAAATTAATATAAGTGCTTTAATAATTTTATTTTATTTTTTTATAGCACTTTATAATAATTTATTGTGACTTAAGTCACCCTTATATTTTTCCTTTGGTCGTCGGGTTGACAAAATAGGCCAAAGGTCTTCGATTGGAAAAGGGGACATTACATACAAGAAATGGTTAAATATATTAACAAATGTCTTTTTATAAAATGTACTATATAAGGATCGCCTTATGAAATTTGAAAATGCAATTACAATCGCTTATTAATCATACACCATCTTACAAAAATCATTTCACGTCTCCTTTAATTTATTAACAAATGTCTTTTTGTAAATTGTGTGCACTACATGTAGGACTCAAAGCAAACATTAATAATGATTCTACCCCATCAACCTTATATAACAATATAAATATACAAGTTTGTGTTAGCAATTGAAGGCTTCTGCGAGCAAGTTAATTAGATAGCGAGTTTTTGTCAAATATTTGCAAATACTCGTGAGTTTTTGAAGAGAGTTTTTTTAATTATTTGCTTCAAATTTATGTTTTTTAAAGAAATTTGCATATTTTTTAAGTTGCTGAATATTCGCCAAGTCTTGCGAGTTTTTGCCGAGTCAATTTTTTTTGGATTTGCCGAGTAATTGCGAAATACAAGTATGCGAACTATGCACACAAGTAAACCACACAATTTATTAATCTATGTAACCTCATGCATCACATTTGAGGCCCAGACCTCCTCAATAAATTGAACAAGTTGAAACTTGATATTGAAAAGCAATTGCCTTTACATCTTCTAGAGTAATCCATGTCCAGTTGTGTTTAATCAAGGACAATGGCTTTATTTTCCAGCAATTCAATATAGTTTATCAACAAAACATCCCCAAGTCTACTCATGGCACACCACATTCTAAGGAATTCAATTTACACAAAAATTAATGATATCTTCACCTGCTCACACTTGATATAATATACACATCCAACAGCATACAGGCTACATTTAGGAGTTAGGACTAATGGTGTATGTTGCTACATAGCTGTCTTCCCAATCCAAAATCAACCTAACCTATTTTTCCTTCATACGGGGACAAGCTATCAATATGATCCTTTACATTCCCCTGTTTAAGTCGAAACCATTATACAAGCTTTAACTCCTACCTTTTTCAAAGTAACAAGTTACTACTCACTCTTTTGTAACTGCCTTAAAATACCAATTGTGAAAAATTCAACTTATATGAACACATGTTCACCCATTATACTTTTGCCATCTTTTACCAGATTATTTTTTTGGCTGAGGGTACCAGGAAACTCTACGTGCTCCAGTTGCATCCTAGACCAATCTGCCTTACCTCAACCGAGCTTATGTAGTGAGCCCACAAGGAATCCAACCCAAGACCTCAACCCATTGACTGTCTCCTTGTTAACCAGCGGGTCCATCCAGATGGACAGTCTTTTACCGAAGTTACAAACTTCATCCATCGTGTTTTTGTGTCCAGTTGCTAGCCAGGATTGCTCTAAAGCTTGTAGAATAAATAGTCTGAGCATGGCTACTTGCTAGGATGTTACATGTTAAGATACCATGTTTAATGGGCAGCTTCAATTCTTCAACTCATATGTCAAGAAGGGGCAAGACTCAAAACAGCTATCTACAACTTGTGACTCAATGCATTATTAAATTTGCAGTAATCTATCACATTCCTCTGTTGGGTTTGCCTTATTTACTCTCTACTAAAGCTCTCTTTTATTGGTATGTCAAAATGAAGTATGTATGTTTTCAGATCTTTATACAGTGGCACAGAACTTAGTGACCCCTATTTTAGGAAGGGAAAATAATCTAGATTAAATTTTATCTCGAGAAAACTAATTTAAATGTCAGACATTGGGACAGACAATCTTGTACCACAAGAAATTTATTTATTTATCTGTAACTACCCCAAAGATTTCGAGTTTCTCTTGGCACAGTCCAATGGGATTTCCAAAATTGAAAACCCATTTATCCCTGTGTGTTTTTCTTCTATTCTCTGCTAAAGCTCTCTTTTATTGGTATGTCAAAGTGAAGCGCATCCATTTTCTGACCTTTGTACAGTGGCCTAGGGCTTGGCGAGTCCTAGTTTAAAGAGGGTTAGTAATTACTTTTGTCTAGGAGAAACTAAACAATCATTGGACATTGAGAAAGACACTCTCCTACCTCGATAAATGCTGTTGTTTGGCTGGCACTACCTCAAAATCTTTAACTTTTAAGTTACTCTTGACACAGTCCCAATATGCTTTCCAGAATTTAAAACTCATTCCCAACCTTCAAAACCCATTTCCAAACAAAATAGTGCATTAACCTGATTCCTAACATCAAAAATGTTTCCAACAAGATATCAGCATCTCAAACAGTTATTTAATCTAGTCAGTTATCATATATATGTTGGTCTGTGTATGAAATGCCTTGATATGAACACATACTCGTATTAGCTGCACAACCTTGCACTGGATGTTATATGTATTTAGCATCCATTCCTAGCTTACAAGAAAGGACAACTCTACGTCTTTTAAAAAGTTATTGCTAAAATCATTCCCTATCCAAGCAGCCACAAAGGTAACAACAGCAACAAATTTGACACGTCTTTAAGGCATCCAAATTAGAACCAACATTATTTGCATGGAACAACTCTGGAAAATTGCCAGATATGCCACTTCCGGAGTCACATTTGAACTATTTGGCAAATAAGGTGAGCTATAACTCAGGCGGACATTTGGTGAGGTTATGGTGAGTTATATTAGAGTGTAATCTATGTTTACAATACTAGCAGACTGTGGTATAAAATTATTCCATCCTGAATTGAAAAATGGCTTCAAGAGTCCATGGGAATGTAGCGTAATGGTTAATGAGGGACACTTGCAAAAGCATAATCGGAGATAATCCAGGTTCAAATCCTATTTTTACCAGTGAAAAGAATTCCATGGTATTACAGCATGCAAAGTGTGATTCATGTTTACAATTCGAATTCTTAAGAATGTGAAACTCTCCCCACCGTGTTAAAGAGAGTGTACACAATCGCCAACTAGGTAGCAAAGAAAATAGTTGGCTTCCCCATAATTTTGTTAATGAAATGCCTCAAGGCAAAAAAATTGGAGCAAATAACATTGAAACAGGCAAAACAACTAACAACGCAATTTTCTAAACTTAAAGAGATTCCACAGAAATTTTATGTACAGAAATAAAAATAGCATTGATTAGGGTTTTGAGTCTTGACATAACAATGTACTAGCAAAGAGAAATTTTTCAACGCTTAGATTCAGACTCAAAGAAATAAAAAACATACTGTGCCATAATGCCATATCATTCCTGTTGGGCCATACTTTATCAGTGAAAGTGGCAACCAGGGTTCGACACCACCCAGAGGTTCTACCCTCCCTACACGAGAATGAATAAATAAATGAATCAAAGGTTTTAATAACATCCACTAGACCAAAAAGTCTACGAGACCATTGAGCAGTATCTAGTGCACAAGCGGCACCTTTTGACAAGAGCTGCCATACAACTGTTGCAACATTGATACACCTTGGACCTTGGCACTAAGCCGAAGGCATCCGAGCACCCAATGGAAATGGGATGCCCAAAAATTCCATCTAAAAAAAGATGACCGACATTACGCGGCGGCAAGTTTGTAAATACCTATTTAATCGTCTTTAGTCAATGGAATGAGCTCAAATAATTGATCAATTGGGGCTTTCATACCAGAGGTCCAGGTTCAAATACCATGTACACTGGAGATCAAAAATGTTCATGTGAATATATTGAGCACTCTGTCATGAATGAGACGTACCTCAAAACTACTTACCCCTTGCAACTGCGTCCACGCTGAAGGCTTCAAATTTTACTTTTTTTTAAAAAGAAATTATACCAGAAATTTAAAATGTGTCTAAAATATAAAAACAATGTATGCAAATACCTTGGGGAATGCAGTTCACAAACAAATAAAAACGAAAAATACCTTATTTGACGCCTTTATTTCACGGATAAAATGCCAGCATTTCTCTGTCAAAGCAAGGATTTATGTGCAGGCCCTCTGCACACAAACAATAAGCCGAGAATCCCAAACCCCTAATCATTTTCTCTACCAGGTGTTCCATTTTATATTGACAGAAAATTAAAAACCCTTGGACCAACAATAAAAAATAAGTACAAACAGCCACTCATAAAATTAAACCCTTTCCTATAATTTTCCCGGTCTAAAAGCCTGCAGAAAAGAAATCACGCAAAGTATCAAAAATAAAATAGCAAACTTCTGGTTTTCGGCCAAACTTACCCCAAATCTTTGATTAAAAAACCCCAAAACGTGGCACAGGATTAGGACATGATATTACATACCGTTTCGTTTGAAAGATGCCGCTTGCAGATCTGCGTAGCAAAAAACAGGAGGAAATGGGGAGGAAATGCCATGGATCTATGTCTCCACCAACTCCTCCTTCATGATAGAAAATTAATGCACCAAATAGTATGATTAAAATATGAAACAGATCTCAAAAAATTAGAAACGTGATCCTGGCCTTCTGTTGGCGGATATTTATACGTAGACGGATTCCAATGTTGTTGTACAATATTTTATTCACGAGATGTTTGAATTTTGTTTTTTAATTTTTGGATTTTTAGAGGGAAGGTATATACCTTTGATTATGATAATTTTATTTTAATGATTTTGTAGGTACTTGAGTTTTTAGTTTTCTTTTTTTAAGTGAAGTGTAAAGGAAGTTAAAAAAGGAGCTTCAATTAAGCAAAATGATTATATGATTATGTCTATGACAATGACTACAATGATGTATATTTATAACGGAATCACCTTTCATAATATGTGGAGTAACACTATTACTCGCAATTGCCTTAGGTATATTTTGTGATTTTTTAAAATGTGAAATGTGTTTTGGTAACACCTTCGTTATATAAATGATATATTAATAGGGTTTGTGATTATGGTAGTGGAAGAAAAAATTAAAATAGGTATTTTTTTGTTTATAATTTAGAGCATGTTTTTATGTGTTCTTGGAGTCTTATGTATTGTTTTGTTGTTATGGATGTTATTAAAATCTCTATTTATCTATTTATATGTAGACACCTAATTTTGGTACAAGACTAACTAGCAATTGCACCAAGAAGTAGAATGTTTGGGTCGAAAGGAATGTGTTTATAACTTAAATTAATTAAATAGGAATATAATGTAAGATATGTTAAAGGTTGAATATTATGAATAAATTAATACACATTAATCATACAATTCGAGTAAAACTTTTAATACATTGTACTATGGTAAGACAATAGAATGATTACTTAAAACACAAGAAGGGATGAATACTTAGTTGCACAAAGAGGTACATAAGTGTGTGCGAGACTAGATGAAAATGTTGATATGACTTTGGAAATATTTCATCTTTGGAATTGTGCCTAGAAATTGTTCTTGTATGGAACCGTGCAAATCATGTTGGGACGTAGTACAGTCAGTCCCTCTTATGTACGTTTGGACCTACAAATGGTGGAGTTTTGTAACTTCACTTGCCCATTATTGATTTGGAAATGGTTTTGATATGTCCGGCATTGATTTAATAAAAACCTAATTAAATCTAATTGCAGAGTAGCGATATAATAAAATACAAGTAAATATACGAGATGTTAAGCACTCTAGCAATACAAGACTTAGTTGGGTCTTGCATAATCGAAACTAGTATGGGCAATGTAAAGTGTTGAATTGGATTGAAACAATGTCGCAACTCTTCCCGTAAATTATGGGACACGAGAATAATGCTCGACATGGGTGTTTGGTGTTGGACAAGGGTGCTTAGCGCCGATGACTATTCCAAGGCACTAGTAATCGCGCAGAAGCTTGAAATCTACTTTTTCCTGTGCCGTTGGGGTTTCGCTGCTACTTTCCATTAGTTGTTTGTTGTTCGCTCTTTGATTGTTGAGGGTACCTGTAACCTGTAAAACAAACCCTAGCTACCGCACAAGCTCACAAACACATCAAATTGGAATGAAATATGCAAAATGTGAAGTCAGACTAACCCCGCGGTCACCCGATGAGTGAACTTATGACCGAGCGTTGCACTACATTCCAAACTCCATGTAGTTCTTTGTGCTTGTGTGTGAAATAGTGTCCTTAGGTTGCCCTCGCGCCAATGACGCCAAGATAACAAGCTATAGCTAGATAAGATGCAAATGTGTGATATGAAATTGAACTTTCCCTTCCTATGCACTGTATACAACCCAAAAATGCAATCTCTTTGATGGTGGTGATAGTATGTAGATGAGTTTGCCCCTTATAATTGTCAGCTAGAATAATAGAGTGTATTTTTTGTATATATGGATCTCTTGTTTGAATTTTGACATTGGTGACCCGAAAGGCCGACTATGAGTTCGGGATAAGGATAAGAAAACTAAAAAGGCCGACCACAAATGTCAAAATTGTAAACAAGAATAAAGAGGACAAAAGCACCCAAAATGGACAAGAGCGCCTAGGCGTTCGTGTCCAAAGTGGGTGTTGGTGTCCTAGGATAAATGACGACATATGTGAAAAGACAGACAGACAAGGATCCTTGTGACTGACCAAAACTAGGTATAAAAATGACAGATGTGAGAGAGAAAGACAATAGAAACAATCAAAGCAAGAGGTGGACAAAGGATTGTGTCACCAGTGAATACTTTTCTTACTTAAGATCCATGCATATAACAACATACTTGATGACATAGTAAAATAGTAGTATGTGCGTGATTTTGTGTCTACATTTTCCCCCTTTATGTTATTTGAATGAAATTCAAGTAGTGTAAAGGAAGTAAGGAACATACTTGTATAGAGTGATTTAACAAACATTGAATTTATTAAAACCCAAGCGGATATTTCAAAGTCACATACAATAGATAAACATTAAAGCACAAATATGACCCAAACAATAATCAAATGATAAATTGAAACCCTAAGTGCAAGAGGGAAGAAAGAAGACTTAGTTGATTTGCAATCAATCCCAAAGTGTATGGGGTGGAAAGCGATGAAACAAGAGTGCGAGACTCTTGCCACCCTACTCGAGAAAATTATGCGATTGCCCAAATAGGTTAGGCGAAGGCATTTGGGAGGGTACTGGGGTGCCTAGGTGTCAGAGACCCTATCTAGGCACCTCTTACTACTCAAAATCTCAGAAACTGGTTTTTGTTGTGTCACAAGAATGATGTTAGTCTTCACTCTTGATTGCTTGTGTGTCATTAGAAGATCGTTGAGCTCACATGTAACTTGTAAAACAAAAGATCTTTTGTAAAACCCCAAAACACATCATATCCTAAAAATAAAAAAGATGCAAATGGGGAGTCGAGTGACTTTGGCGTTCACTCGACTCATTGAGTGAACTTACTGACCGAACGTTGCACTACATTTCAAACTCCATGTAGTTCTTGTGTGTGTGTGTGTGCAAGAAACGTGCCCTAGGAAGCTCTTGTGCAAGATGCACTTGATAGCGAGCAATAGCTAGATGTAGCAATGTAAATAGATATGTGGATGAAACAAAATAAACTTCCCCTCATATGCGTGTATGTAGAATTACAGTCCCTCGTGCCTTGAATGAAGCTAAATGGATGTTTTGATGCTCTTGAAATGTAATTTTAGGTGATAGTAATAAATGCTTAGAGCTTGGTCATTTATTATGGTCACATAACTTTGTATTTATATGATTCCCTTGTTTGAATTTCGTAATTAACCACTAAAAGGTCAACCCATAAGAAAACAAGATGCCAACAACTAGAAAAGACCCAAAAGATGTGGGCAAGATACAAAGAGGTCAGGGGCGCCCAGAGGGGACGAAGGCTCCTAAGCATTTGGCGTCTGGTGGCGCTAGTGTCCAGACTCAAAAATGTTGAAGCATCGGAAGTCTGACTAGGCAATAGGGTGTGTAAGGCCAAGAAGGAAAATAGAAAGAAAGCAAAGAGGCCAAAAAAGTGGTCAATTAGTACTTTTCTCACTTATGAATCATATAAATAGTGGTATGTGATCGGGATCTAGAAATGTACCTAAGTGCGTGATTTATCATCTACATTTGCCCCCATTTTATGTTGTTGAGTGAATGCTTGATAACATAAAGTAGATAAGAGATGTGTACTTGATAACCATGTAGATTGATGGCAAAAGCATGCCGAGGAGACAAGAAAAAGTGTGGAGTGATAAAAATGAAGTGTGAAAGCTAGAGAAGAGGAAGTGACCTAGGGGTGAAAGTGTATGTGTATATGTCACATTGTACATGTTGTTGATGTCGCTTGATGTTTGATGATGTGACTATTGCTTCCCATAAGGATGGACCTGCAAAAGAGAAGAGCAAAAGAGTAGTCAAATATGTGTATATTAAAAATTCAATCCAAGTATGTAAAAGTATGTAAAAATGTGAAAAGGAAAATGTGCACCTAATATGTGATGAGTGAAAGGATAGAAAAGATCCTAAAAATGTTGTAGAAGGATGATTTTCTTGGGCATTCTCATGCCAAGTGTGAGTTTTTTGGGCGATCCCATGCCACAACATAAGAAGTGTAGTAGAAAAAGGTCTAGTGTCATTCTCCAACCTTTGACTACTTCCCAAAATTTATACACCACTGCAGATGGTATGATCCTACTTTGTTAAAGTTTGATCCAGTTTGATCTAACACGAAATAGAAAAAGGAGATAACATGCATGCTTGATTGTTGGAGGACTGTGTTTGTTGTATGAAAACCTTTATGTAAATTATGCTAATCTAAGAAAACCACTATAATTGCCCCCTGGTCATAGGCACCCAGGAAGGGTCAAGAGCTCCCAGGAGCTCATGTCTGTATCTAGGCACTAACATTTTGTACGATGCAAAAGACTGATTGATTCTAGGTTGTTTCTATAATTAAATATTATGTTGTTGTTGAATTGTGCATGTCGAATTATGATTTTGTCTTTGCTAAATGGGGTGACTAATTCACCCGATGTAGGGCCCCCTCATTTGGGGTGCATTAGACATTGTTAGGAGTATGCGGCCCAAAGGAGAGGAACAGACGCTAATCGAAACCAATGCCCTATAGGGGGAGGGAATGTTCTTCGTATAAACTAGGGCATATGCAAATAAAGTGGTTAAGAAACATGTGTTAATGAAAAAAAGACAAATATGCATATAAAAGACAATGTGTAATCTAGTAAGCAAGAAGACAATATAGCTGCAAACATGGGGCATCGCTCACGGTGTTACAACACAATCAGAGCCAAAGCGTTCAAAAGCATACAGTATGCACACAAGACAAAGGGAAAAGCCAAACAATGTCATACAATGGCAAATAATGGCAAGCAGAGTATCAAACAACCATGGTGGAAAATAGTTCTTGCAAAGCAAATGTTGCACATGAAACACCTGTTATCATGTTAGAAAGATAAAAAGTATGTCAAAGTGTGTATGATCGATATAGTAGTGTGCTAGTATGAATAGGAAATAGTATAAAATGAAACAATATCACCTGTAGTGTGTACAAAAGTAGATTCCCCCATGAGTCATTGTGGGATTGGTAAGAGGTACAATGTCAAGCATTTGTGTTGCATGTAACAATTTGTGTAAATTCTGCATTCACAACTAGAAGGCAAGTGAACGTGCATGTGTATATAGAAAAGATAATGACATACGAAATATATATCTAACATAGTAAGCAAAGTGTACATGCGAGTATAAGTAAGCAAGAATAATGTGGCCCCAGAGTAAATGTGAATGAATGTGGATTGGAATATAAAATTAATGTGATAGGAGCAATGTGCCCCATGAGCGGATGTGAGTGAGCATGAGTGAAATGAAGTTCATTTATAAAAGACCCTTGGCAATCAAGAATGAACCATAAAATAAGAGTGTGTCATCGGGAAATGGATTGAATTGTATGCGCTAGAAAGATAGATCAATGATGTATAGAGTGTAAAGAGTGTGAGTGAATGTGGTGAGGTTCATTTTAGATTTAGACCTCTCAACAATCGAGTATGAACTGTGGAACTAGAGTGCATCATAGGGAAGTGTGTTGTGATGAATGTGTGCTAGAAAGATGTGTCGTGAATGTGTCAAGTGTGAAATGTGTTGTTTGTATGATGTGAGGTTTATGAATGTAGTATGCCCTCAATGATCAAGTGTGAACTATAGCACAAGAGTGCGTCATAGGGTAATGACGATACACATTGTGGGTCAAGTTGTGTATGATGCTTAGAAAGATGGAGTATGAATCACAAGCAGCATAATGATAGACACATTATGATGTTAGGAGGGGGAGAAGTAAGCATGATTCCCCCCGAGTGTGTAAGAGATGGAGATCTAAGCAACGATCTTTAAGGAGATCGATGTAAGGAGTATTTTCCTTGACAAAAGTGATTGGATGTTGAAGTGGTGATGGTGAAGGGGCCTTGAGTGGCAGAAGTCAAAAGAGGCCAGCTAGATTTTTTTGGTCTTGCGTAGTGGGTGGTTGCTTATTTGGAATTGGTAACACCGTAAAAGACTTGAGAGGTGGAGGAGTTGTACCGATATTTAGAGGAGGTTGCTTAGTTTGACTCGGTAATGTTGTAGATGACTTAGTAGGAGGAGGTGATGGAAGATGAACCTTGAGAGGTGATTGCTTAGTTGGAATGGGTTGAATAGGTGGTGCTTGACTGATTGAAGAAGGCACATTAGAAGTGGTGGCATGATGCTCATTGGACATAGAAGGAGCAGATTTAGGAGCCCATTTGGATGTAGCATTTGTAGATGGGCATGCAACAAAATGTTGTGCAACGAATGAGATAAAGCCTTGATGCTCAAGATGTTTGATTCTTTGTTGTAAAGCATAGAATTCATTGTCATTATGTCCATTGATTTGATGATAATTGCAATATGGATGACCTTGATATTTTAAATGAGGATCTATTGCATGTGAAAATCATAGTGGGTTTCCCAAAACGTGAGATGATGTCAACTATTAATAAATTACATATGTATTAATTTATAATGGTTTCCAAGGTATAACGTCAACCCATTTGATAAAGTATTTACTATCGGTGATGATGAAATTATGACCTTGTGATGATAATTTTACCAACAAAGTCAACACACGATATGGAAAAGGGCCAATGTATGATAATGAGTTATAACTCTTGAGGTGGTGTGATTTAGGTTACCATGTTTGCAAGATTGTTGGCATATTTTGGAATAATTAAACATTCTTTATCCATTGTCAACTAGTAATATCCTTGTCATAAGAAATTTTAAGACATAACTTTTCCACCAAAATGGTTGCCATATTCACTATCATGTACCTCAAAAAGTGCCAATTGTGTTTATTCATGACAAAAAAATGAAGTAAGTGACCATCAAAATATCATTTAAAAATGGATCCACTAATTAGCACGTATCATCTTGCTTCTTGTTATAACCATCTCTCATTGTGTGTTGATGTGTTTTCTTGAAAGAGTGCTTGATATATATATATTTGAACCATTTTGGATTATCCACACTATGGGTAATCACTAGGCCTTCTAAAATATTTGTGGTAGTGATGTTAAGCGATGCGTGATACCCAAATAATTGTGTTCTAGACACTAGGTGTTAAAATGGATATGTTTTTATGATGTCATACATTTCATTTTTGAGGACATCTATAGTGTCACAAATTATCAACTATGAACACCGGATGAAAATAGATTCTCGGATCGGATCGTACCATAATTACATGTATGGTCAAGTAAGGTGTGGTTAATATAATATACAATCCACTCTTTATTGTCATTGTCATATTGAATCAATAAGGCCCCGAGGGCATGCTTGGTAGTTAATGTATACAATAATAGTGGTAAATTAAGTATGGGATAATGTGTTGTGGATTAAGTAAGTACCACCTAATTGCTTAAAAAATGTTGGCAATCTTTGTCCCATTCAAGTATTATAATTTTTTTATGTAGGAATGGAAATGATTTAATTTTATCAACTAATTATGCCACGAAACACCACATGCTTGAATTTTTCATTGAAGAGACCATTGTTGTGTAATGTTTTTAGGTGGAGGCATATTGACAATATCTTTTATCTTCTTAGAGTAAACTTTGATGCCTCACTCAGAGACAATGAATTTGAGATGTAAGTCCAAAAACATTTTTTTGTGGATCTAAGCACACATTAAATCATCACAATCATTTAAATATTTGTTGTAACACAATCGATGATCTTGAGTGCTTTGATTTAGCTAATATGTCATCAAAATATTCCCCAATGGTCTTGTGAATTAGATTATGAACTATGTTCGTCATTTTATGCCAATAAGTAGCACTTGTATTTTTAATCTAAACAACATGACCTTATTAAAAAAGTTCCCCATGGAATTCTAAACCATGCATTTTCTTAATCTATAGGGTTAATATTTATTTAGTGGTAACTGTTATCCAAAATTCACCCCTCAAGGTAATTTTGATAACATGCATCAAATTCTTCAGTCTCGAGCAAGTAGAATTGATTCAAGGCCCAAAATCATGTTTTGGGGGTCCCTTTGGCTTCTCTCTAACTCCCCCATCCAAGGAAAAAATCCAACAAGTTAGAAAAAATTGAAAAAATCCAAAAATTGAAGTCGCAGGCTTGTTTTAATGCATTGCAAGTTTGGAGGTGCGGATCGTACCAAGGTTTGTCATACCAGGTTTGGAGCTGAAATACAAAGGAATCAGCTAAATTGGCTTTTTGTGTCCCAGACTGCACAAGTTCAATAGGGACACGCGGGCGCGCATTGCCAAAATCACCGCAGGTAAAGAAAATCGAGAAAAAGTGGAAGTTTTTTTGTCCCAAATGATTCGTAGGACATCCGGGACACAAGTACGTGCGAGATGTGCGAATTTGATTTTTCTACTAGTCGGTTTATTGCGGATGGCATGGAGAAATGTGTCTGGGATGGTTGGGACAAAAGTATATGCGGGACGCGTAAAGGCGAAAAAGCCGCAAAAGGAACCATATGTTGCGGCGAATGCGGAGGTCAATGACCCTCACGGCCGGTCAACAGCAGACGACTTGCGGGGACAAGGAAGCCCGAATCGGGTGAAGTGGATGAAAGTGTCTAGGACAACCGGGACACGCGGACCCGATTTTTCCGAAATAGCCGCAATGAAGAGAAAAAGTCAACGTTTGACCCCCAAACTTCAAACGGCCATAACTTTTGACTCAAACTCTGATTTTCCTAAAATTGGACTTTCTAGAACAAGCATGAGCGTCCTCAATTTCTTAATTTCAATGAGGGTAGATATATTAAAATAAAAGAAACGTGTTCAGCTCCATTCAATTAATGCTCATTCCGTCGAATGACGAGAAAGTGCAGCAGACCAAAAATAGTGCCGCCGCTCGAGAAGGTCATAACTTTTGCATTTCTCAACGAAATTGCACAAAATTAGTACCGTTGGAATTGTGACTCTGATCCCAACATACAATAATCAAGAAATTTTGGATTTGATGAGAAATTGATGGAGATTTTTCATAAAACGTGGCCGTGTTCATGACAGTGTTTTATTTGGTAGTTGGGAGTGCAATTAAGAGGCACGATCATCATTCTTTCTCTCAGCTGCAAAGACACACTGGGATAGTATGGGAGCCTTTTGTAAGTAACATAAAATAATTTCACTCCATTTAATGCCTCTTACAAGTGGTTGAAGGACAGATTTTGGGATTTCCATTTTCCCCTTCTCTCTCTCTTCTCATTCTTCTATAAATTGGAGTGTTAGGCTCATTGTAAAGAGGAGGTAGTTTTTGTAGCAAAGCTCTGTCAAAATTGCTTTGTGAAGCCAATGTGTTGTAGGCCCTTATAGTGGACTCCTTGCATGGTGATCCAGGCCCTTATCTTGTAATAGATTGAACTATGCATATCATGAAGCAATAAAATACAAGTTTGTGGATGCATCTTCCCCTGCTTGTGTTTGTTTGCACTCTTCTTGCCCTTTCAACCTTCATTACAAGAATATTGTGTCTATTTTTATGCTCTTGCAAGGATTCATTATTATTGTGCATGTATGAAATATTGTTGTGAATGCATTTTCCAGATTGTGGAGAACTGTTATCACCCCTTCTAGTATGCATTTTACTTCTATTTTTCACACATTGGAAGACTACTCTCACACCCCTCCTTTTCTGGTGTATCACCACTTTAGTGTAGGCTTTCATTTTCATGCATTCTCTCTCCTTGGTCCCTTGGAAAGTTAGATTAGGAAAGATATTCTTGCCTGCATTAGAGTAGATTGTGGCAGGTAGTTTAGGAGCAAGAACCAACTTTCTCTAGAGGTCTATCTCAAGTAGCAAGTCCCACAACTTGGAGATAGTACCCATGTTATCCAATCACACCATGAACTCAAGTATATGCACTTGTGTAAACATAAGGAGTCTTTGTGATTCGGTGATAATAGTAACTTGAAAAACTATCTATAAAAGAAAACATGTCATATCCTATTGTGGAGTCCCCTATCATGTTGATGTTTGGTGAGAGGAAAAATATTTTTGGACACACTTTGTTTAAGTCTTTGAAATCTATGCAACATCGAATCTCGCCATTAAGTTTTACCGGTGGAACAATATTTGAATCCCACCGAGGGTAATATACAATGTGGATAAAACCAATGTCTAAAATATTTTGAATTTTCTTCTTAAAAAGAAGCGCAATCTTAGGGTTCACTTTTCGAATCTTTTATTATACCGACTTAACATCGGGTGAAGATTTATTATGTGAATAACAATAGATCTATCAATCATATGCATATTAGTGCAATACCATATAAATAAGTCTATAAAATCATAGAAGTCTTGACCGAAGGAGGCCCTCTCACCATTTTGTAGTGACACGATTAGAAGTATGGGTCGAGGATCCGCTTCGGTACCATAGTTGTAAGTTGTAGTTTCTTCCTTTAATAATGTTGATATGTCCTCAAGATATGACATGTGAGGGATAATATTAATATCGTCAACCTAGATTTTAGGAGAAAGAGAATCACTTTTGCTAAAGTACTCATGGGAACTCATTGTATGAGGAAACCCATTCTTGTAATAGATGGGAGGGAGATCCTCATATCCCTCATGTATTCTATAAGGGTTTCCTCATTATAAAACTCATTTAGTGTACAAGGATATGGAGAAATTGTGTCATTGAGGAGGTCAATATAAAAAAGCTCCAAATATAAGTAAAAGTATGGTATACCTCATTGATATGTGTCCCATGTACGTGTGAAGAGTGAACAAACACAAGGGTACTGCATGATTTATTTCATTGAATGTGATGTGTTGTTATTGTAACCAACCCATTGTTGGTTGATAATAGTATAAAATGTAATAGGTTCATGAATATATTTCTCATTTTTGTTAATGGAAATGTTTACGTACCTTAATTTTCATAAATGACAATGGTAAAAACTGTATATAGTAGAAGAGAATGTTTCCTCGGATGGTATCTTTTCATCAAAAGGAAAATTAATTGTCCCCCGATCTTTGTGGATCGCATATATGGGAAATAAATTTCATTAGTTTGCACCATGTTGTAGTATTTGGATGAATCATGATTGAAATAATAAGTATAAATGTAATTTTTATAATCAAACTTTAGGTAGGCGTGTATGGTGGAAGTTACCTCATATATGTGTGTATATCATGGATGACCAAGTAATATGTTATAATTAAGATCATTAAGCATAACATACTCTTGCTAACATTTGGGGACCCGCCATATAATGTGTAGTGTGATCCATCCTAACACTTTGTGGGGAATAATCTCAAATGCTCAAATTATTATATTCAATCAGTGAGGTCATAATATGAAATTCCTAGGATGTTTAAGAAAGATAGATTGAAAATATTAAGGCTTGTCCTATTTGATTATGACGGGAGGGGGAGAGGAGTAGTTTTATTTCCCTCATTTGGAAACATTCCTCACCTTGTATTAACAACATGGATTCATCGATCTAAATATAAGTTGAGGCCTAATAGTGGGGGAAAGATGCTAACTAGTGTAATATGAAGAGCGAAATGGATTCAAAACAAAAGGTCACACACAAACTCTTTGCAATGAGTATTAACATGTAGTATATTAAATTGGATATTATTACAATACGAATTATAGAGAGAGGATATCACGATACATACAAGGCATGTTCTTTTATGATGCACGTGTTAGAGGAAACAATGGCCCAAGCCTTATAGTAATAGAGAAGCAAGTACAATGTAAAATTCATGTGATGAAAAGAAAGACCTAATGAAACATAGGGTGTTAAATATGAATCCCATTATAACCCTGGAAAGTGTTAAGAGCATGCAAACCCTATAACATGTATAACATAGATGAAGTCTTAGGAAAATGTTGGGATGCCAAATTTAAGATATAGAAATCATTAGAATATGAAACCAACCCTAGAAAAAATAAAGTTGAAACCCTAGAGGCTAGGGAAGGTTGTGTAAGATCAATAAGCAAATTAACCAAATGTTTGCACCCAAATTAAATATTATATTTTACTTTAACTAGGATTCAAATCTTAGAAACTAAAGTGCAATTAGATTAATATATAAGTACTCAACCATTCAAATTTGTGATCTGAAAAATGATATTAAGATTTTGCATCCAATTATGACACATGTTAAATATTGTAAAATAACCTAAGATGAGTGCACTTATATTTTTGTTGCTTCGTAGGTGATGGATCTTGAACTATATCAAATAGGTTGTGATAAGGACGAACATGATTTTTTTAAATGGAGTGTTGAAACCATCTTAGACATGGGTGCCAAGTTTGGACACAAAATTAAAATGCTAGTGTCAAATTTCTTTGCATTTATGTTTTAACACGGGTCTCTTTATATATGTCTTTAATGGATTTCTATCTTGTTTTGTTCTATAATACTTGCACCTACTCAATGATGATCAAATCCTAATTTCTTGTACTAGCACTCATATATATTTTTGGTGTGTGTGACGTACCTCGTCATCACTCGGGGTTTTGTCCACATCACATGATGAGTCATCTTGCTTATCGAGATCATAGGTCTTAGGAGTTATATGACACATGGCGATTCTGTCATAGAATTTGTCATTGTCATATGTGTCGATGATGCCATAGGAGATACATTCCTATTTGGAATCATAAATCCTCTTTCCATCTTGAAGGGAATGAATGTCTAGGAATAACAGTTACACAACACTCCTATATATACCCTCCTTTTTTCGATCTATGAGAATGAGTAGACATGTTTACCTTATGCATGATTTTCCATTTTTGTTTGATTTTTTCCGATTACTTAGAGCATCACGTTACTGGATTTGGAGTACAACCTCTTCGATGTGTATGGGGTTCTAGATTGATACTCTTTAAACATTCTTATATGGTATCAAAGCTCTTGTTCAATAAGCGTGCTCTCGGTGTTTTTGGTTTCAATTAATTCGGTTTCGTTTTTCGTTTTATTTGAAATCTTATTAATTGGTATTAATAACTAGTTGTTTGGAGTTTGTGCATTTTTGGGTTTGCGCATGTGTAGGTTTAGGAATTTCATCGCGATTTATCTAGTTGCAATTATATTTGGTGGGAAATCTAATCTAGAGGTTGGTTCTTCATATTTGGTCTTATCAGTATTTTTAATTAAAAGTGTTTTTTTAAAATATGGTTTTGGGCTTCTCGACCCACCTCCTACCTAGTTTGAATCTCTTGTTAACCATGCTTCTACCTCTCCTTCCTCGGCTCGGCCAAGGTCTCAAAGAGCTCGACAAGCACCTCCCAGCTCAAATCATCAAGTTGGGTCTCCTAGCTCCCTGTGCGAGTTGGCTCTTATCAAGCGAGTTGGTTATTTATATTGTTTTGTGCATTTGTCGGAGCTATTTCTTTTGCATTGTATTGTTGCATTAGTTGGGGTTCACTTGTTTACATTGGCCGAGTTATCTCTTTTGCTTGTTTGTTGAGCTCCTTGATATTCTTTGTCATGTGTGCTTTGTTTGGCGAGTTCCTTGTTTGCATTGCATGTTCGTGTTTTTCCTTGCATTACCTTGGGTGAGCTCGTGTTTGTTGCGTTTGGGTTGCATTGGGTTTTTCATAGCTCATGGGTAGATCTGTCTGATTGGTGTCGAGATTTATTTACAATGTATTGTTTTCGGCCCCGCGTGCCACTGCTTCTCCCTGTCATGCCTTAGGTCGTCGTTCTAACCTTGCATTGTCATGCTGCGTTGATTTGTGTCGTCTGAACCCTTCGTGTTGGCCGTTGCACTTCCCCACTTATATCGGTCTTATTATGGTATTCACACCATTTCTCACTAGCTCGCTTTACCCTAGATCCACGTGGAGATCCTTCCCCTCTCCTCACGGGTTAAATTTAACAGCCGTTTAGACCTTTTTGTGATTTTAGACGTAAAATACTTGTAAATATTTTATCTAACCATCACACATGACTTGCACATTTAAAACATGATCGTCAATTTTTATATAGGTTTGTATATAAATTATAAAAATATATGTAAAAAAGATATAATAAATATAGAATAATTAGTAAAAATAACATTCTTTTGTGTTTTTGAAGGGCAATATTGAAAAATTACTGTCGCCTAAAAATTGTTTGACAGGCATAGGTGGCCATCAAATTTAACCCCTCTCCTTCTTTGGGCCATTTTTTCCACCCCGCCGCTTTGACCTACCCTTGACTGTTCAAAATCTCCTCCTGATTTTTTGCATTGCCTTTTGTATTCAAAGCTTTTAAATTATAAGTTTTTTTAAAGTTTTGAGTTGTGGTTTTAATTAAAAGCAGGTTGTGTGTTTTTATAAAAGGGGTTGGGTTTTTATATAAGGTGGTGGTTTATTAACAATGGGTAAGGTGTTTAATATAAAGGTTAGGTCTTAATTTATACTATTAGGATCTAATTTAATTTAAAGTGGATTAATTTGATTAATCTCAATTAGGAGCTTTATTGTTAAATTAGGAAACTAACTTTTTGATAAGCTCTTTTTAATTTGATTAATAGTTTAAACGTTGCTCATTTAACATTTTTAAATCATCTTTTTGTCTTTTAATCTTTAAAATTAGAATAACAGGGATTTTAAAAGTGCAATTTTAATCATCATTAGCAATTTTTTTCTAATGATCGATTACTTAAAGTGTGTAGTGGCATTTCTAGTGGGTTTTTTCCTTTTAGGAGCCCTCACTTTGCATCCTAGATGCCCTGTAGACTCATTTCAAGTCGTGTTTTACTTTGTATTGCCCTTGTTATTGTTTGTGAACTAGTGAGCGCATCCGCCAAATTCTTACAACAATGGGGTCTTTGTTGTGACATCATATGCTATTTCTCACACAAGACTATATTTTATCCTTCTCTTGATTTTTGCTCATTTTTGCTTGCTTACGGTGTTGAATTGTTGCGATCAACCAACCTTAATTGTGGTATCCACTCTTGCGTGTTATTGTCTTTGATTACAAGGTGAGTGATTGGTGGTTCTCGATGCACATTTCACACTGATTATATTCAACACACTAAACTATAAAGTGCCAAATTCAGGTGGGGTGTTAATATTATTCTGGGGTGGTTGTGTTTCTTTCTCTTTCTTTCTGCATTCCTTCTTTCTCTCTCTTTCTTTATGGATGCCTCTTCAATACCTTTGCTCACACCATTCAATTTCTTCGAATGGAGATCTAAAATTGCTATGGTATTATGTAGTAAAGGGTTGTTTCATGTCACCATGGGAGTAGAGACTGAACCTAAAGATGAACCCAAAAAATCTAGGTGGTTTAACCGTTGTGATGAAGCCTTGGGTCTTCTTTGTATGTCCATCTCTCCGACTTTCTCTTCCACATCAAAACTTCCTTAACACCTAATGGAGCTTGGAAATTTCTTGACGATATGTTTGGGAAGAAAGATGACATGAGAGCACATGAGTTGGAGAATGAACTACTAGGATTAAATCCTATGGAATTTGAAAACCTAAAGGCATTCTTTTGAATTTTTTTCCATACTAGATTGCTTCTAAAGGAAGGTAAAGTGGAGAAGAAATATTCTCAGTTAATCTTGTTGATTATTTCTAAGTTAGGTCCCAAATACTCCATCTTCGTTTCGACTTTCCACGCCACGAAAGCCACCTTGGCAAGTACTTGGAAAATGCCCTCAATTGACAAATTTTCGTCCCAAATCATCAAGAGAATAGGAAAAACTCATTCAAATGGGGAATCTCAAATTCAAGTAACATGCCCTTGTGGAAATTAAGGGTAAGGAAAAAAAATATGAAAAGAAGAAATAGAAAAAGGACCAACCCAAGAAAGAAACCAAGACCAACCAAGCCTAACACGAACACTTTGACTTCTTAGCCTAAAGCGAAGAAGAAAAAGTGTAAGTGTTCCTATTGCTGAAGTTTGTCCATGAAGAGCATAAATGTACGAGAAAAAAATTGACAACTTAACTCATTTACTTGAGAAAAATAAAATAATTTTTCTTGGGTATATCAAACATAATGCTCCGAAGGCTGAGTCTTCTAAATCAAAGGAGTTTAAATTTGAGAAGAAGAAAGGAAATGCCCTTGTAGTTAGAACAACTCCATCGATGTGGATTATTGATTCCGGTGTCTCTCACCACATAGCTCCTTTAGATGTTGAGTTCACTAACATCGAATCATGTGGCATGTCCCAAATCATGTTGGGTGATGACACTACAATGTTAATTTCCGGTAGTGGATCGGTAGAGATGGATGGTGGAACATTTAACCAAGTGTTGAGTGTTCCCAATCTCTCTACCAATCTCTATCGGTTTACCAAATCACTCACCTTGGTGAAGTAATGTGAGTGTAATTTAGTCCTAACTTGGTGATTATACATGAGCTTCACTCTGACTCCACAGTGGCTAAGAGAAAAGAAGATCACCATTTACAGTTGTATACATTTTCCCACTTTACTTTCGATTCGACACCTCTTTGCTTTTCTCACTCATGCAGATGAGGTTAACAAGCTATGGCATGAATTTTTGGCCATCTTAACTATCCTTACGTTGAACAATTGAGCCAAAACAAAATTATCAATGGGTTACCCCACGTCAAATTTTTTAAGGGTCTTTGTGAGGGTTGTGCCCTCAAGAAAACCTAACAAATTTGTTGACAAGGGAAAATCCTGGAGAGATACTCATCCTTTGGATCTTGTTCATAGTGACATTTATGGTCCTTTCCCATCTCCTTCATTTACTAGAGCTATATATATTAACCTTCATTGATGACTTTTTGTGTTACACTTGGGTGTATTTTCTTAAGCTAAAGTTTGAAGTCTTGAGCATTTTTTAGAATTTAAGGGCTCTCTTTGAGAAACAAAGTGAAAGGTCTATCAAGTTTCTTTGAATAAAAAATGGAGGCAAGTATATGAGCAACATGTTCAAATATTTATATACCTTTGAAGGGATTTATTTGTAGTAGACAGTTGCTTACATTCCTTCGGAAAACAAAGTTACGGAAAGAAAGAACCAAACACTTAAGGAGATGGCCACTTGTATGGTTCACTTGAAATCCCTTCCTCTATAGTATTGGGCCGAAGTAGTGAACTGTGCTTGCTACATTTATAACCATGTTCTAGACAAGTTCGTAAGAGGGATGACACCCTTTGAATCCTGGTTTGGATGTAATCCTGATATAGAGCACTTTCACATCTTCTGATCCAATGTTATTGCACGGATTTACGAAAACAAATGCAAGGCCTTGGAACCACAGTCCAAACCTTGTATTTTTGTAGGGTATCCTGATGGCGTGAAGGGGTATATATTTTTGAACCCTACTACTCATGAGATTTATATTGAGAGAAGTGTGAAGTTTGATAAATCATCTTTGAATTCTACTTCTTCACCCTCTGAGGTTCTTGCTCTCCCGATTTGATTTTAATTCATCAGATGATGATGATGTTGAGAATATTCCTCTTCTTGATCCTCCTACTCCTCCCGACCCTCATGCTTGAGTCTTGATTCTAATAGTAGTGATGATGAGGAATTTATCCCTTCTCACTCGAGTGAAGAATATTCCAACTCTGAGCCTGATCCTCTTGGTCCTTGTTGGGCTAGGCACACTTTGTAGAGTGCGTTGGAGAGTGGATTAGAGATCCTTCGGATGAGAGATGTACTCACTCAGAGTTCATTGGACCCCACTCCTTCTTCACCTCTGCTTCCTACCCTCAGTATTTTTGGGAGGATTTTGGATTCTGAGTGGGATTATGCCATGGATGAGGAGTATTCCTCACTCATGAAGAACGATACTTGGGATCTCACCCCTCTTCCGAAAGGAATAAAAATTGTTCGGTGTAAGTAGGTGTACTGGACAAAGTATGGTGTCGATGGAGAAGTCGAGAAGTATAAAATGTGACTTGTAGCTAAGGGTTTCTCCCAGATAGCTGGGGTTGATTTCTTGGAAACCTTTGCTTCGGTTGTAAAGATGACTTCCATTCAATTAACCCTTGCCATCGCTTTTGCGAACATATGGAAATTTCACCGAGATGGACTTTAAGAGTTCCTTCCTTCATGGGGAACTAGAGGAAGAGATCTACATGGAACAACCTTTGGGTTATGTCCATGATTCTTCCCTCATTTTCAAGTTAAAGAAGTATCACTATGTCCTTAAATAAGCCCCTCGAGCTTGGTATACCAAGATGGAATCCTTTCTACTTGCATCGAGGTTCACTTGGTGTAACTATGACTCAAATATTTACATTCTACGATAGGATGACTCTATGCCCATCCTTGTTTTATATGTTGGTGAATTTTTGATCAAGAGCAACTCTTCCTCTATCATTGATTATGTGAAGATTGCCTTGGCCAACAAGTTCTCCATGTTCGACTTGGGCTTGCTTCATTACTTTCTTGGGATCTAGATTTCATAATCTCACTTGGGAATTATAATTTCACAGCCTAAGTAATCTTTTGATTTGTTATCTTAGTTTCACATGTCCAATTGCAAGCCTTCTCATACTCCTTTCCTTTATGGGGTTAAATTGGTTTTTAATTGCTCTACTCCTTTGGTTGATGGTACCTATACGCACCCAAATTTGCATGTGCTACATTGTCGGAAATGGTTACAAAAGGTCCCCAATGATTATTCATATCTTTTCAGAACGTGTTCAAGCTCCTAAACCCACTTACAACTTATATCGTAGCAGATTTCCTTACTTAGCCTCTGCATGTTTTTTCCTAGCTTCTCGCTTTGTTTTAGGCTAGTTTTGACCTTTAGTGTCAAAACCGCTGCCTACTTGGCGGTGGTTTTGTAATCACCGATCGTGGCGATAGTCTGTAATAATCACTTTGCATAGGCTGATAGTCCTATGCACATTTTATAACGTTCAATGTGATTTTAGACACGTGTTGTTTCACTTAACTTCACTTTACATGCACGTTTCTTACCCATTTTGGCTGATTTCAAGCCTAACTGCCTTGTGGCAATCTCTTCTTCACTTCTAATTTGTGATTGATTGTGATTGATAGTTTAAACTCCTCTTCATTGTTGATGTGGCACCCTTTGGCTACCAAATGGATTCAACCATTGCCCAACCAACCTTCTATAAATTGATTGCTTGTTTTCAAGCAAATGGTGGAGATCATTTTGAGTATTCTTGTAATTGCTAAGCTACCTTCTTTCTTACTGGAAACTACATAGCCAATCTCAGTTCTATTGTGTTATCTTTCTTCCACTTGCATTGTCATTGATGCCAATTCAAACAATGCCATTACTCAATGCTTTCCCTCTATTGTTGTCCTTTGCATTCCCAACCTATGGACTCACATGGACATGAGAGACTAAAAAGATAAACTGAGGGGACCAAGTACCACACAACCAAATTGCCACCTTTGTCCTATATTCTAGGTTTAAGTTGTTATTTATTTTCCGTCATTTTGAATTGTATTTACATTATCAAATAGAGTAGAGAATCATTTCCATAGTTAAAATCATTTAAAGTTATAGTAGATTATTTGTTTCAAACCCAAAGCTTTCTTAGGAAAGATTGCTTCTCTTGCCTATCTCTATATGTTTGAGAGCTTATGTGGCTTTTGGAAGTAAATACAAGCATCAATCCATATAGAAAAATCCTTTGTTATTTTGTTAGGGAAGTTGCAGAGAAGAAAAGCTTCTAAGAAGCTATGATTTCTTGAGACAAAATTGAGGTTAGATTTACATTCATAGTTAGAAAAGCTTTCATTTAAAATAAAATAGATTTCCTCTCTGCACAGATAAACAACCATATCCAGGTGTTTTATTTGTTTTAGGATTTAATTAGTTAGAAGATTTATTTTTATTTCTTCATTTAAACAAAAAAGAACAAAAATATTTTCTTTGTTAGATTAGTGGCTTTATTTGTTTATTTCATTAAAGTTCTTGAAAACACAAAAACATAGATAATTTCATTTCAATTAGATTATCCATATTTGCTTGATTATATTATATATTCACGATTCATGACCATTAACGGTCTCAAACAAGAATGTACTTATGGAAGCGATCCACGAGTGTCTCAACCGAATGACCCCAAATTACTCATGGATATAGATACGGGACCCCATCTTCTTATCCTTAGAACACCGACTCAATATGACAAGAAAATTCAACAACTCAACGTGCTAAACATTACGGCCGATAAGGACTATGAGTTCTAGACTACCCTTGGCAACATAATTTGATATTCACATGACCATATAAGGACCCCAACAACCAAGAACATACGGTAGTGATCCTATAGTCCCACAACCAAATGTGCCAAAATTATTCACTGATATTGACACAAGTCTGCGCACACTAGTTTTCCGTACATCACCATTACCACCAGATATCATCTCACAATTGAATACTCTAAACAAGGAAGCTCAACAAGCCCTCACATTTTAGAATGATCCCGCCAACCGAATCTGATTTCGTGAAGCCACACCTCTTTCGCTTATTCCATGACCTTGTCTGGACAGATTTACGAGGCTCCCATTAGTTTCCCACGAATTTCACAACCGGTAGAAAGGATATCCATAGAGATCGATATTGACTAGAGTCTCTATGTTTCCATCCTTTCTAATCCATCCATTCAAGTCATCCGAGTTAGATAGGATTTTGTTGAGCTTGGCGAGTATATCCCATTATTGCGAGTTGAAGACATTGTATTGCCTTGACAACCTATCCATACCATTTACGCACACTTTCGTCCACTACCACATTTTGCTACCATTTAGCCATCCATATTTCCACATCGGCTACCTCGGCATGACCTCGGGGAGTCGAGTGCGGTTGAAGGTCATGTGTTGATTTTCATCTATATAATAACCTTTATCGACAATTGGTTCAGAGCTGTATTTACCTGACTCATACTTGACCAAATCTATTTTACGCTGTTAGGATCATGTCCAGATTTATGTAGGAGCCTCATGAGTTTCATTGGAAAGCAATAAAGTAGATCCTTCACTATGTTCATGGAACTCATATAGATGACATTCACTACTTACGAGGGACAACAATTGACTTGGTTGAATATAAAGAATCTTATTGGGCTGATGATCTAGATCATCATAAATCTACCTTAGGCTACAATTTTCCCTTGGTTCGGGTCATGTCAATTGGTCTAACAAGAACTAAAATGCGATTGAAATATCATCTCAAAGGTAGAGTACAGAGAAGTAATTAATCTTGCCAAAGAAAAATTTGTTTGGTTGCATGGTATCTTAGTAGAGTTTGGTATTCACTTTTTGCGGCTTCATATCATTACTGTGACAACATGAGAACCATCTTGATTTATAGAAATCCAATTCCGTATCAGCGAGATAAAGCAAATTGATATTCACATGAATTTCATTTTAGAGGTGATACATGAAGAAATCATTGACTTGCGGTATTATCAAACATCGATCGGTATAGACATATTCAACAAGCCCTTCACTGAGGTGAAGTTTCTTCACTTGCGGTATCTTCTTGGGGTAAGGTATGTTGTAGCCACCCATATTCTTTTGGATTTCTATTACTTCTTCCCTCTTCTTCTTTAAAGAGAGATATTACTCGTACATGGGTACCTTATCAAGCCTTTAGTTGTTGGGCCCCATTGACACATCTTTCTTAGTTTTCTAGGGGAGTTCTCTTTCTGTTTTGAATTTTCATGACCTCTACCTCAGCTTCGATGAAGGGGGGTGTTGGTGTGTGTGACTTGTCTCATAATAACTTGGGGTATTGTTCACATCACATGCTTTGATTCATCTTGCTTAGCGATATCATAGGTCTTAGGAGTTATATGACACATGACATGATTCCTTCATAGAATTTGGCATTTTCATGCGCTATCGTCATTAGCGTCATAGAGTTACATTCCCTATTTGGAATCGTAACTCCCCTTTCCCTCTTAAAGGGAATGATTTTCGTGCACAAGAGTTATATAACACTTCTATATGTACCCTCCTTTTTGATATATGAGAATGAGTAGACTGTTTACCTTATGCATGATTTTTCATTGTTGTTCAATTCTTGTTGATTACATGAAGCATCACATTACCATATGAGTGCAACATATTTGATGTGCGGGATTCGAATTGATCCTTGTTAAACACTCTTGCATATACTAGATAGTAAAAAATGGTGTGTGGTTGAGTTAGATTTCCCTTAGTGGCCAACCCCATTGTTGATTCTAACCAAGTACTACATTACATTTCCCAAATAAGGGGCTCAAACTCCACATAGTTTTCTTAGTGCTCATGTAAGAGTGAATCAAATTATAGAGTGCCCTTACCCTATGTTTAATGTCGTGCCTTAAAACCAATAGTGGGATAACTAGGTATACTTTAGAGGTACACTTCATGTGTCTTGAATAGAGTGCTTGTAGATCAATATTTTCTAGAGTAAAGCCTCCTTGAAGTGGCCCTTGGTGTGTAGATACTTAATAGTACTTGATTTGGTCTTGAGATGGTTTTAAGTTGTCTAGGTGGATCTTAACCTATTTTAGAGTGCTTCAAATTCATATAAAGGTTATTCCTAATGTTTGATCTTTATTTAGAGAAGATCATGACACATTTTCTTATGACTTTATAAGTGTTTGATCAAGGAGACTTAGAGAATGTTACGTGAGTAAATGAGTGCATCTAAATTTATTTTATATTTTTCTAAAGATGTTATTTTTCACCAAGGCCAAGTAGGAAGTGGAAATAAGATAAACATAAGAAAATATGACCATTAGCCCATTGTGGATAGAATTGTATGGTGGTTATGTCTAACCCGAATGGCGATGTCACAGGGAGGTAGAATGTCGTAGGAATAAATATGGATAAGTTTTACAAGATATATAGGATGTACATGAGCAATGGGATTATTCATGTAGGTGTATAAACATCAAATTGAAATAATAAGAAGTATTTGCAAATCCTTATAAAAGAGTGGAATAATGGGTTTGAGTTTTTCTATGTGAACAAGTCATGATTAAGCGATACTAGACAAATCAATAGTATCAAGTACCCGATCACTAAAAATAGATGTTTACATCTTGTTCTAATTCATATTCACACATTATGATTACTCTAAATTAGGAAAACCGTCATTTTCATATTGCGTTTTTGCAAACACACTTTATTTTTGAACACATTACCCTAGGCTTCATACCTCACCCCAAGGTTTTATTTTATTCCCTTAGTGTTTTCTATTTCATGTATGGTTCTATGATAGTACTCATTCTCCTATTATGGTTTTCACTTCTCCTATTCCAACCAATTATGTATCTTCTAGATAATTGAGAAACCTTTTCTCAAATTTCTTGCTTCAAAAGCTTTATGAAGTAAACACAAGACCAACTAGAAGCCTTACAAAAGACATAAGTGTGTGTACTAGCACCACCTATCCTATATCATGAAGCTCATAGGGAATATAATGACCCCCTTTGGTTAGTATATGAATTTTATTAATGAATCCCCTTAACAGGAAGGATTATCCCATATAAGGTCTCAAAAACAAATCATACTATGGATATAGGTGTAAATAGTAATACTGTTTCTATTGGAAATAATGAAAAATTTATTGGTGAAAATGATAGCAATACTATTTCTACTCATGTTTCTTATATGAATAATAATGTTGCTTCTACTTTGAAAAATCATAATGTGTTAGATCAAAATAATGTATTTTTGGAACAACATATGAATGCATCTTATCATAGTGATAGTTAATTGAATTCACATATTATCAATTCATATATCCCTCACGAGCCTTGTGTTAATCTTCCTAGATCTATCCCACCATGTGATGCATCTTATTTATTTTTATCATCACAACGAAACAATTGTAATATATGATGCAAGCTATAAACAAATTACAAAATGAAGTTAAAAGCATATGATTATCTTTCAAGTCATTTACTAGTTGGGTTGATAATAACTATATTACTAATCAAGTGATAGTGTGGAATATTTAAAATGCCACATTTCCATATAGATTTTCTATGCCCAATTTATCTTATCACAAAAACGAGGACCCTTCTCAACACATTGACCGATTTACTATATGACTAAAATTATATATGCATAATGATAAGATCTTACTTAAGGATTTCCCATATAGTCTCAAATGATTTTCATTAACACGGTCTCATGGTTTACATAATGGTTCCATTTATAGCTATCTAGTACTATGAGATTTATTCCTCAAACATTTTAATCACTTTATATTACCCATTAAGATTTCGAGAATTTGGAAGCAATCCGTCGACATCTTAATGAGTGTATCCATGCCTATTTTGCATGATTCACATCTTTAGTACACCAATCAACATTCAACCCAACTTATAAGTAACAATATTGAATGATTTTCAAAGGTTTGGTAACTCCTTTACCCATATCATTGCTTAATCAATCGATCATGTTGCTCAATTAGTAGATAAAATAATAGCTTACGAAGAGGGTCCATTAGATGGACATGCTAAGCTAGTTGAGGCCCTTATGTCTAAGACCATTAGGCTCTTATCACATGCACATACACACATGTAAGGGACTCATACCTTCAATACATTTTCTTCTACTTCTATGTCAAAAACCACGAGTCATTTAACTTATCACGAAGAGCAATTTTTAACTAAACTAAGGCATAACCATGATACTACTATACATTGTGATGCCAACATAACTACCACTCTCTTATGCAATTAATTTATACGAGGCTCATTACACTACTTAGAACATGGTATAAATTGTGAAATTTTTTGATCGACATTGAGGAAGAGAATTTTGTAACTATCATCACATTAACGAACATGACAAAACAAGTGTTGGAATTCAAATGACCACTTCGATATCTAACTCGAGCCAACATCATACAAAATCAAGAAAGAAAAGAAAAAGAGCACAAGGCACCACAAGAGCATAAGAAAGTTTGTAAGAAAGATCGTAAACCTCCTAATCCAAAATAAGCAAGTAAAGCACCACCTTAAACAAATGAGGAAGATTCAACAAAAGTAATTATACCAAAGCAAGCAGTTCTAATACTAATGAACAAATACACACTAAGAAAATAGTTTATAATATCAATGAGCAAGAGTAAATAATACGGGATATTCATATTACCTTTAAACAAAATAAACTAGAGCAATAAATTTCTATTACAATTGAAAAAGACCAAAAATAACAAGTAATACCTCTACATCTAAGCAATATTTTTCCAAAGCACAACCAAACAAAGTAGAACAAGTGTCGATAGATCAAACAACACCAATGAAAATGGATGAAGTATTGTACCCATTATGTGTTTTTATTATAGAATGACTATATGATTACATACCTAGTGAAGATAAAGAAATGTATACTTTTCATGATCTAGAGTTAAGCATGGTTTTATATGAAGTGATGACTACATAAGTGTCTCAAGTACCAAATAAAAAAAGAGGTCAAAAGAGATTAGTTATATGATGATATACCATTATATCAAAGTGTATCAAATTAGAATTATAAAAAAATCATCCACCAATGGATGAATTAGTGACAATCATAGATAGAAACCATACATGGTATGTTGACATATGTGATGATCTAGAAGTTACATGCATCATTTGGCTATTAAGTGATAATATCAAAACATTGTAAATACATAAGAATGCAAATAAATTAAAAATTGTATCTACAACACAAACACACTCACAACATTTTTGTTTAGTGATTGAAATCTTCCCTCTAGTCCTTAACCAGGTCTTTACCTAATGATGCAACTCATTAAATGGGTATGATGCTATTGTTGAGGGAAGAGTACTTACTAGGACCTCATCTTGCCTTTTCAATATTTCTAATCACTACCCCTTAACATTAGTATTGTATTTACCTTTCATGTCTAATATTCCAAAAACACATAAACACTATAACATCACCAAAATATAAAACCATGATGTACATGTGACATGATTGTCCATTCCTTAGATTTGAGCCTTATGATCATTTGGATTTAGCACTCTACACTAACTTAGAACTCACTCTTTACAAAAATTATTAAGCAATTAAAACCCGTCGACATTATACACATTATAACTTTATATCCTAACAACTTGGGGGAATGTTCAAGCCAGGTGCATATTACACATTGAGCCTAATTTGATTGCATATTTATCAATTTAAGGATTCTTCCATCCTCATATCCCAAGGTATGCCTACCAAATTGATATCATGCCTACACTAAGGGAATCTACACAACCAATTTGTTTATGATCACATCTAATTCTACACTAGTCAATTTCTTTAGTAATACACTATTATCGCTTAAATTACACTTCTTTAATAATTAAAATATGTGTTATATCATGTTTTATATGATGATCACATTGCTTACATATAGACATCAACTTGACTATGATCCATGCTTGCTTGCATTTACTGTTCTTAGTAGTTCACTATTATTGGCCATAGGCTCTGTTTTGGATAAACTACATTGATTGTTGATACAATTTATTGACTAAAATTGCTTGTTTAGAACATTGATTTCTTACACCATTGATTTATTCATGACATCAATTGATTTGATTTCTCTATTGACTTGTGTGTTACATGCTTTGATTATTGTGTGAAATTGATCAATTTTAATGCTCCACGCTCTTGAGTGTTTTATTCCTTGATTGTTGCATGACATTGAATGAATTGACTTATCTATGTGCTTATATGATTATTATGAGATACTATCTACCTTGATTACTTTAGAAACTTGTTTGAATTGTGATAATTTTTCTTTGATTAATCCATACACTTGTATGTTATATGATTTGTTTGCTCCATGTTTATATGCCACATGTCATGTTTGATCTATACACTTATGTTCTCTATGCCATATTTGTTTTTGTAATTGGATGCTTCATCCTCTATTTTATCATGTATTATGGATGTTTATGTGTTATTTTTATTGTTTGTTTTATTTATACTCATCCACGTTGGGGCATACTACTTGTCTGCTTCTGCTGACATATTATGGTTATATCTTTAGAACTCTGAAAAAATCATCTTATAACACATTACATTCTATATCTTTTGATGGGATTGAACATCATATGACATATTGCTTAAATTGTTCATATTATTATTGTTAGATACAAATCGTTATGATATACTTAGCTTATGGAATACATTACTTTGACCTGGCTGTTCCTTGTACACATTTGTTAACACACATGGATTATTGACATACTTCCTCAACACACTTTAATCGATTTCATTTCTAGCTCTAGGCCCCATGATTGATTTATACTATGATTATTTCTTGTTGACATTGCTTCTTAGACATTGGATATTAACATTTTAATTTATAATTCATAATTACTTAAACATTTCTCTGGAACATCATTGTAAACACTAAAATTTGGAAGCTTTTCCTTTTGCGATGTCAAGTGTGGTTATTCTTTAAGACAAATGCTCACATTCATAGTTCAATCAAAATATCACTATAGCTCTTCCACGACTTGATTATCTTTACACTCCACTTTGTCATTAATTCAAGAAATATCATCAAATCATAGTAGTAAACAATGCCTTTACATCACGACACAACTTTCTATTTTGCACCACAATCCTCCTATCCAAGACCATACGAATGGTTAGGACTTGGAATCATATTCTATCCAAATTGTACAATCTTTCCCCTTTTTATTTTATGACTCTTTTTTCAATTTGAATATATTCATTGTGTTGTTTCATCTTCCTAGGTTTATCCTTATTAGAATATTTCACCTATTGAATTCTATATAAGTTATTCAATATCACTTCATAACTCACGTGACACTTTTACAAGATCCTATTATAAATATCATTCCAAAAGCACTCAAGGGTCTCTAAATATGACCATATATATTGCACATTAATTAGAATAACCCCTAATACAAGTTTGAAGAACTTAACTAGGCCAAAGTATCTAGCTTCTACATTTTCAAGCATGCAAATGTCATAGAGCCATATCTTAGCAAGAAAAAAGTCACTAAATATTGTCAAAGGGTTTGAATACCAAAGGGTTAGGTCAAATAGATGAGGCACACTACTACCACATTAGGTACATTCTATACTATATAGTTAGCTTGTTATCTTTGTTTCAAGAGACATGAGGTCACCCCTAGGGGGTTTGCTTAGAATGCACTCACACTTGCACAAGTACTTAAGAGAACTACGCGAGGCTTGATCATGTACAAGGGAATGTAGTGCAACAATTGGATTAGTTTAGTAGTTGGGGTTGAATACCAAAGGTAGTATAACCTCAACATTAACACATGATTTATTGTTTTGGTTTGATAATTATTTGATGAAAGGTATTGTAAATTTCTAGGGTTTCCACTTTGTTATAGGTGATTACAAGTCATTATGGTTTTTTTGTGAGAAATAGTGACATCTAACGAAGTACATTTTTAGGAAAGTGAATCACTTAAGAAGTTTTAGATCCTAATTACCAAAAGGTTGAAGGCTGTACAATTTAGGTCAAGATCATATAGTTTTAGTACAAAAGTTATACGATCCTAATCTGCTTTGTTTCTAATTCTAGAACTCACAACAAAGCATCTCCGATTTCTGATCTACCTTTTCCACCTGTCTACACATTCTAATATCCTATATTCTAACATATACAACTAAATATTTTTTCCTCTTGCATATTTGAGCATCATTTATCATTTTATTAATTATTACTGACATTAATGTACTACTCTAGTTATGTATGGTTAATTGTAAATCGATTAGATCAGAATAACCCCATATTATAAACCCTAACAACATCTTGTGCATTTCCATAACATATATTTAATTATGGTGTAAACATTTCGTGAACACAAATTTTGAGTCAAATCCATTGTTCAAACCTTAGGGACCCTAGGGTTTCATTGATTTCAATATACATATGCTTTCTCTTCATGCCCTTTTAGTGTAGAAATCGGCTTAATCAACAACCTATTGACCATACAATTTGTTTTCCTCTTACTCTAATTTTTTATCCTTGTGGCATCGTCTTCACCCATATTTTCGGAATTATTTCTATGTTGGATCATATCGTGCATGAGGTGCCTTTCAATGAATTGTAAATAACTAGTGAACACTCTTTTGATTACGATCCTAGTGACGATGAGAATGTAGAACAAGAACAAGTTCAATCGAGTATCTAATTTTTATGTTCATCTCTGTGAAAAATTCAACATGTTGGGCCTCTCATTCACATTTTTTTGTTGCTAAAATTTCCTATGATTAAAAATCTAATGAGTGGTCCCTTTTTGGACCACCTCCTCCTTCATTTAGTGTGCACACAACTACTATGTTTGCATCTACGGTACCTATTTCATTGGGGTCATATAATCCTCCACTTCACAATGTTCCTTTCTCTATTCTTATGGCGACCATGGTTCCTAAATCTCCTATCTAAAATCATAGTACATCACATGATTATTATAGCACACAAGCTCTTGAATCCTTTGTTCATAGTTTACAAGCTAAAATTATACAATTACAATAAGGAACATCTTCTTCTTCTCATGTTATGGATTCTACTTAGTTGCTTCATTACCCACTTGTACCCAAAGTGGCTTCCTACACTTTTCCTATCACTTTTGTTTCTCCTAAGCTTCCTCCCATTTGCCTATCACTACCCTAAGCAACACCTCCATATATCATGTTCCTTATTTAGACTATTCTAAAAATGATACATTCTTGACCAAGCTCTTACCTTAGAGTCTCAAAGATTTTTCCTATGATGGTTTTACAATCCACCCATACATTTCTGCATACATACGTTCATTCCATTGTCTAATCAATTTATTGCATAATTTTCTATCAAAATTTGAGTAAAATTATCTTATTCTCAAATGGATAAAATGCGATAAAGTTTCAATGAGACCATCGGTGATTATGTCCTACACTATGAGACCATGCTTACTTGAGTGAACATTATTTTGGATGAAAGTGATTATATGATATGTTTTACATATAGTCTTCTTGTCCCTTTACAAGAATTAATTATCTTTGATAAGTTCAAATCACTTGATCTTTTATACCATACTACGAAAGAACATGAAGCTAATCTCAATGACATGAATAAGCTCAAATACAATCCTAATGCTCTAAAATTTCTAATAGCAAGTTTCAAGGCAAAGATACTTCTATGAATAAAATAATGGAGAAAAATCTGAAGCTAAAACTAATATCAATGTTGTATCTCAACCTATAAAGCTACAACTACAATCTTATTGGTGAAAATTCACTCATTTACCTTGTACACCATTAACAATTCTTAAACACTTACTTGAGTGCAATTTTATGTCTCTCCCTCTACTATTTGAGGTTGATACAAGTATACCTCATGGTAAGAGATTTGATGCTAATGCACATTGTGATTACCATCAATGTGTTAGTCATTTTAGTAATTGTTGTCTTAAGCTTCTTCAAATTATACAAGATATTTTTGATATTGGTGTTATTGAATGCAATTATCTCATTGAATCTAAGCCTATTAATGGTAATATAAAGCTCAAAATATTCAGTGACACACTTCCTGAGTGTAAGACTCCTAAATCTAATTTGGAGGTTCACCATGCTTATCGTGTTGTACTACCTCTACCTTCTTATGATCACACATTCAATGTTATGATTGGTTCTGTTACTACTACCCCACTTCATCGAGTTATTACTTTTATGACATTGATATAGTGCAAAACTTTATTTTTGATACACTTTACATTCAATTTTTTTATCAACATCATGTACACGATGTTTTGATTGATAAATTTTCTTTGCATAATGTATGCACTCTTAAGTTAATACTTTCTCTTAGATATACTAAGAATCAGATCATGTACTTGATCTAAGAAACACATAGAGTATATTTTCTCCATCTCATTGATTTGCTCCTTTGATTTGCTTGATTGAATGTATGTAAGGATGCTTAAGATCTTGGACAAATTTTGGCAGCACCTCCCCTTGATCAATGGCTTGATTGAGCTGATAGATTTCTATGAAGATTCTTGGATGGCTTGAGATTTGGGCAACATATACTTGCAAATTTCTAAGGTGCTTGCCATGGAGGGTGGCACCTCTATTTATAGTTGGAGGAGGTAGAAATCAATGGCTAAGATCTTTCCATGGTGGATTAAATCAATGGTTGAGAATGGATGAGAGGAGAGGATTGTAGAAAATTCTAGATTTCATGAGAATTCTCTATTGAATTAAAAATTCAATGGAATAGTGTATTTTATTTGAATATTTGAAAAGAAGAGGGAAAGATGGAGAGGTTTCTAGAATTAGAAGCCTCTAGATTTGGGGGAGCTTCATTTAAGTTGTGATTAGGTGAGATTAATTACATTTAGTGGGGTGATTAGATGGAGAGGCTAGGCATAGAATAGGTATAGGGTAGGTGGTAGGTGGGTGAGTATTTTTAAATTAGTGGAAAATAGTTAATGAGGTTATTTAGTGTAATGAGTGAAATATTAATAATGTATTAATATTTCTAAGGGTGTGAATGGGATTTATGTAGTATATATAAATAAATTGGAGCATGGTTATATATATAATATATGATATAATAATTAATTAAATTAATAATTAATTATTATAAGGTTTGTGATGAGGATAAATAATTATTATGGGATAGGTGAATTATTTTTCTTAGATGACTATGTCGACATTTTACATGTCTACATTTTCCCCTCTTTGAAGTGTTATTACGTAGCAAATGACAATTCAAAGAAGAAAGAAGAAAAGATGTTGTGGATGGTGATATGATGCCCCCTCGAGAGGTTAGGCGGGGAGGAATGAGTCGGATAACCGCTCGAAAAGAGAAGGCCTAAGTTAGTTAGAGGGATGATTAGATGATGAGAAGATTGAGAAGAGATTGGAGAGTAGCAAAAGAGGACATTTAGAGGATGAGAGGAGAAAGAAGTAGAGATTAGAAAGGAGAGAGAGGAGAGAATTAGAAAGGAGAAAGAAGAGAGGAAAAAGAAGTAGAAGAATAAGAGGAAAATGAGAGAAAGTTAGAAGAAGAGAAGATTAGAGGAATTAGAAGAAGGAAGAAGTAGATGGGAGAGAGAGAAGGTAAGAGAGAGTGAGAGATTTAGTAAGATGATAAGGGATTTGTTAAGGATGTGGGATGATGAGGGGGATATTTGTGAGTTAGGATGTAGATTTTGGGATGCCTAGTCAAGGTGTAATAGATTGTGGATTTTGAGGATAGGAGTTTGTGTATGACATGGGAATGAGGATGATTTGGATTTGGATGATGATGGAGATGTATCAATAAGATTGTTAAAGATTGATTGGATTGGATGTTGATGATGATGATGTATGATGATGATGTGATGACATATTGTGTCCATAGAAGTTAAATCATCATTAGTGGTTGTGATCAATGTGGCATAAAGCAAGATGCACCAAAGTATAAGGACCATGATGCAATTGCATAATTTCTAGATGCCCTATCCTCATATCATTGGAAAAATTAATAAAATGAGGGTCCTCATATCATTGGACTAGATAAGATAAAAAAAGTGGCCTTGTATCATGGCCAAGTGTAAAAAAGAAAAAGTGGCCTCATATCATGGCCAAAATAAAATGCATATAAACAAAAAAAACACAAAAAAATACATAGTGTATTTTTGGTTAGGTGAATTTTGGATTTTTTGAATTTTTGAAATTTTTAGATTTTTGAATTTTTTGAATTTTTAATTTTTTTTGGGATTTTAGAATTTTTTAGATTTTTATTGATTTTTGATTTTTGAATTTTTTAGATTTTTTGAATTTTTAGATTTTTGAATTTTTTAGATTTTTTTTTTTAGATTTTAAGATTTTTTGATTTTTTGGATTTTTTTAGATTTAGATGAGGTGATAGAGGAGGAAATTTGATGAAGGTAGGAAGAAATGGGAGGAAAACAGATACATGGGGTGAAAGAATGGGCTCTCGGAAGGTTGGGGGGTCATCGTGGTGGGTATAAAAGGGTTTTGGGGACCATGAGAGGGTCATTTTTGCCGTGTGTAGTTTGAAAATGAGAGCTTGAGAGAGAGAGAAATGGAATATGAGAGGATTTACGGACCACCAGTGGACCTCGTGAGAGAGAGTACCAACGGCCAGTGGAGGCGGGACTACTAGTGAGTGATTTTATAATTTATTTTGTGTATTATTTTGCATTTTTCAGGTTTTTAGGATGTTTTTAGGTCAAAATCATTGTTAGGTGCACTTTTTTAGCATGCGTACAAGCCTAAAATGGTGCGTATGAGATGAAGAGTGGTGCGTATAGGTGATTTAGGTAAAGAGGAAATGAAAAGCATGTTTATAGGGAGGGTAGGTTATAGTTTTAGTGCATTTTGTTTTTTTTTGGTTGCGTATGTATCATAGTGCATATATAATAAATGGTAGCACATTTATTGTGATATGAGTGGGGTGTTAGAATGGCACATTTATTTTGTTTTAGTGCATATAGGGAAGATGGGTGGGTGCATGGATAGTAGCACATATGAAAGTTTAGTTAGTAGCACGTTTAGGATATATGGTAGCATGTTTTAGGGAAGGTTATAGGATGGATGGTTTGGCATGCATATATAGATGGTATTGGCACATTTAGGGTATAGTAGTGCGTATGGGGAAAGTGGTGGGAATTTTTTTTGCGCGTATAGGGTATGGATTGGTGCAAATTGGGATATAGTAGTGTGTATGGGTAAAAAGTGGTAGCATTTAGGGAAAGGGTAGAAAGTTATATTTTAGAAGAAATGTGGGATGGGGAGGGTGAGAGGGATGTTTTGTGTTAGTGATTAGATGTAGATATTGACATGTTTCACATGTGTGAATTGGTGTTATTACCTATCTAGGTGAGACACCACGATTGAAAACTTTAACATCTCTTAGGAGGTGTTGATGTAGAGGCCGAGGAGGAGGAGGCATCATTGTTACATGTGTTGGGATTACTCCACATAGTGAGGATGTTAGTCATGCGAGTAGATGGGCCTTGTTGACAACCTTGGTAGAGTGATGACACTCAGAGACCAATACCTTTTGGTTGCTGACATGTGAGATGATGAGTGACATTGGAGGATGTATATCACATCTATCGGTTTCTAGTAGAGGGAGAGCCTATAGTGGTGGAAAAGAGTCAGAGGCCGAGGGATAGTATGAGGCTATTGACAGATGTGGAGGATGTGCCACGAGATGGGATGAGGATAGATCTTGGGATGTACTTTAGAGAGGGGTTGATGGAGCGAGTGCCTTTATTACTGTGTTCATTGATTAGTTGTGTATTATTTCTAGATGGTGGGGTAGGTGGTTTAACATTGGTTTGGCAGGAGTGGTGCATGCGATGTGGCAGTAGGAGACCTATATTTTCATGGGCTCTAGCAGTATTGGCTGATTATATCAAGATTTACATAGAGTGGCTTATGGTGAGGGAGGGAGTATAGGAGCAGGGATCTTACTAGAGTATGGAGTTATGACCATATAGTTGTTGGGAGGTCGATCGAGATTAGAGAGAAGTAGTGACAGGTGGGGAGCGCATCTATTTATGGTTGGTGGATGATGAGGGGGAGATGGGAGCATTTGGGAGAGTTGGATTGGTATCAACATGGCATATTGATGAGTTATAGGCTAGAGATATCACATGGAGGCCATACCGATAGTATGAGGTATGGGAGGGAGATCAATGCCATCTAGGGAGGATCAGTCACCATATTATTTGGTTGGTGGTTGTCCATATACATAGAGTGGTTATAACCAGAGACATGGTATTATGATAGTTTGGTATTGTATACAAGGTATACCAACGGGTCGACATTTGTTTGCTCGGATGACATAGGAGGTAGAGGTTTGGGGTGTAATGATTCTAGAGGAAGTGGCTAGGGCCAGCTTAGATGAGGATACGTGTGATTGTATGGGCACCATTACTAGTGGTTGAGGATCCAAGAGTATCCCCAGGGTATGTGGAGTGGTGGGTGGAGATTAGGCTAGTATGATTGACATAACTGAGAGGGGGATGAGGTTTGTGCATGGGAGATGACAGTTATATAGAGGATTTCCCAGGATAGGATAGGCATTAGTTGTATCAGCCATAACCATAGGTATAGGAGGAGGAGGCATAGAGGCACCACCATTATTATTTTTTAGGTGGCCCATCAAGACAACAAGTAGCGCAGTAGCCCCAAATATAGAGAGCCCGAGAGAGGACGGATATAGATGTGATGGAGGTAGATGATACCATGGTGCCACTACAATAATGCTTCCATCACAGACAGATGGAGTAGGGCCTTCGGATCTTATTGGATAAGGGGGTGGGATGGGAGGAGGGAGGAGGGATGGGAGGAGATGGAGGAGGTGATGGAGGAGGAGGAGATGGAGGAGTGGGTGGATGAGAGATGCCGATCTACATAGATATATGATAGAGATGTTGGAGAGGAGGCACATGCACAGTAAAGAAGATAGATGGCTTACCTATGGGTAGGAATGTAGTGAGGATGAGAGATATTCATGGGTTTATAGTGGTGGTGGGATAGAGGGAGAGAGAGATTACATGGTTGGAGTCAGAGATATCCCGGTTAGAGAAGGAGCGAGGACCATGTGATATGCGTGCCATGATAGATATTATGTGGATCGAGGGCATATAGGGTGAGATATGGAGCATTGGATGGAGGAGTAGGGGGAGTGGTGGTGCATAAAGAGTGGTTCGAGGTGGGGGACAGTAGTAACACCTAGCACCTCACGGAGATCGGGGACAGATGGGGCCTCTGGGGATGGTGTCACTACAAGTAGTATCAGGAAGTGATATAGCGAGAGGCACATTATTATGAGGATATGGTGATGCATGACCGGCCAGATTATGTTCGTTATGTGGATTATATAGATGGAAAGAGGACGGAGTAGGGGATCAGTCGAGACTAGAGTCGATCCACATTTTTGGGAGTACTACTAGTATATGAAGCCTCCTCTAGAGGGGAGGATACAAGTAGTTTGACACCTGATAGTGTCAAGTATATCATATCATATGTATTTTTTTTTGATGATGACCTTGTGTGGTCATATTTTTGATGTATGTATAGATGATGATTATTTTTGATGGCCAAGATGGTTATATATGATGGTCATATTTTTGATGTATATATGGATGATATATGATGATATAGATGACCATGATGGATCATATTTTGATGTATATATGGATGATTAGATATATTTTGATGACCAAGATGGAAATTTTTGATGTATATATGGATGATATGATGATATATGAGTTCCCATTTTGGATATATATGTTATTATGATGGATGATTTGATTTTTGATGATGTTGATGATGATTTCTTTGGGTATTGATGATATAGTTTTATGATGTGATGTTTTGATTATTTATTTAGTTATGGATGTTTATGAAATGATGATTTTGATGATGATTTGATTGATGTTATGTTATGATGATGTTTGTGATGTTGATGATGTAATTTTTTATTATGATTGATGATGTAATGATGATGATGATGATGATGTTACTTTATTATGATGTTGAGAATGTTTAATGTTTGATTGATTATCATGATGAGTTATGATGTGCTTATTTACTTTATTATGGATGTGATGATGTGTATGTTAAAATGCTTAATGTTTACATGTTTTATATATGTGATGAAATTTATTTTATTGTGGTTTATTATAGTAATGATGATATGATTTGATGATGGATGGGATTATATGTGAATATTATTAAAATGTGAATGAGATCATATTCATTGTGTATTATTATTGTGATGATGTGAATATGTAGATGGTTTAGTTATGATTTATTTATGATGTGATGTGTTCATGTTAGAGATGGATATGAGTAATGGTAGTATGGATGATTGATGAGATAATGACTATGTGTTAGAGATATAGATGGAAATGTATTTGTGTATATGTATAGATGGAAATATAATTTTGTGATGTTATGCAACATATGGTATGTATAATGGAAATGGGTATCAAATGTTTTCAAATTTTATACAAATATTTACAATATAATCATTATGTTGATCATGATAGAATGACAGAGAGAAAAGGAGAGTGATAGGGAATGCAAGTAGTAATGGATGGGAATGGGGGATGGAGAGAAATGAAGGCCTCAGGATCTTACAAGGGTTGCATTTTGATAGCTTTTAGTGAGACTCTTGGAAATCTATTTCCTATGGGAAAAAGCATGGGTAATGTGACTTGAGTTGGGATTGGGAGAGATATTCCCAATCATGACAGAGATATGATGTGTATAGAGAGGGAGAAGAAGTCTTGATTTTAGAGAATGGATAAGGTAGATTAGGATGAAAAAATGGATAGGAGGGATGAGGATGGAAAGGGGGTAGTGTCCCCTAGTGTGCATGTATTCTTAGTGTCATAGAGTGCTAGTAGACAAATGATTGGATTAGATTTACCATAGTTTTGGGAAACCGGTTTTCACCATGGTACTTGCCCAAGGTGCCACCGAAGTGGTTTTCACCATTGGATGGATTTTTTTTTTTTTAACATGGAGCGTTAGGCATTTTAAGCATAGAAGTGATGAAGATGCATGATGTTCATGGGCTCATCCAGCTCATATCTATCTAGAGTAGCAAGCTTATAAGCACTTGAGCCAAATTTAGCGATGATGACATATGGTCGAGCCAATTTGGTTCAAACTTTCCCTTCTTTTCTCGATCAGCGTTAGTTGCATTGATTTTATTTGAGGACTAGGTCACCAAATTCAAATTTGCAGTCCTTTATGCACTTGCTATAATGGTGGTGAAAGGTGGATTTTGATAGGCTTTGAGGTGATCTAGGGCTTGGAGGCATTTCTCATCGAGGAGCTCAAGTTCTTAAAGGTGATGGACATGGTAGTCTTCATCATTGATGAGGTGTTAGAGGGAAAATGCATAGGGATGGGATTTTGATCTCATGGGAAAAATTGCTTCGGTGCAAAGACAAGAGAATACGGAGTGGCACCGGTGGGAGTGTAGATGGATGTGTGATAGGCCCACAAGGTGGGATATATTTGTGTATGCTAATCACGTCCTACTTGATTTACTATTTTTCCAAGGATGCATTTTAGCATGTCTTGTTAGATGCTTCAGATTGGCCATTGCCTTGTGGATAATAGGGGTGGAAAATTTAAGCTTGATGTGGAATTTTTCACAAAGTTCATGGACATCTTGATTTTGAAGGATTTTCCATTTTCCGTGATTAGTGTGGATGGGACATAGTAATGAAGATGATGTGGTTAAGGATGAATTTGGATATTTGTTTTCCTTTGACATAAGTGAGTGGCATGGCTTTGACCCACTTTGTGAAGTATTTTGTAGTTGTGATAATGAATTTATGGCCATCAGATGAAGTGGGATTTAATTTTCCCATGAGATCGAGACCCTAGGTAGAAAAGGGCCATGGGGTTGTAATGGGTTGTAAGGCTTGTGATGGTGTGTGGATGAGGTCAACATGCTTTTGATAGGGGACACATTTACGGACATAGGAGCATGCATCTTTTTCCATGTTTGGCCAATAATATCTAGTGTGTAAAAATTTTTTTTTAGTGAGGGCCAAACCACTGGTGTGGGCACCGCAAGTCCATGCATGAACTTCCTGGAGTGTTGATTTGGCCTCTTGGGAATTTAAGCATCATAGACAGAGTTTCATCAAAGCTTCTATGATAAAGGGTATCTCGAGGATAGTGAAGTGGGAGGCTTGTTGGATGAATGATTTTCGATGGTTGTGAGGGAGATTTGGTGGAAGGGTATGATCATGTAGGTAGGTGTAGATGTCATGGTACAGGGGGAATTAGGACCAATGATCTCACAAACCATCTCTGACTCAGGAGTATCATAAGTGTGGGATCAGTTAATTGCTCGATTAGAAACTTTGAATTAGATGCATCTGGAGGCATGTCTAGAAGTGAGGTGATGGTAGCCATAACATCTACTTGATTTATTACTTGTATGAGGACTTGTTCAAATTGAATATGCTAGAAATAGGCCTTGAAACTATCGACCATTCTTTTATAAGGAATCAATTTATCATCCTTGGTGGCATATTCATCATTGACTTGTTTAATGATTAGTTGTGAATCACCAAAGACATTGAGATGTTTAATATTCCATTGAATAGCCATTTTTAAACCAAAAAGAAGTGCTTCATATTCAACAATATTATTGGTACAAGGAAAAGCAATTGGAAAGCTTTAGGAATTAAGTCACCTTGAGGAGTGATAAACATGATACCTGCTCTGAGCCATGATGTGTGAATGAGCCATCAAAGTATAATGTCCATATGTTTATTATGATTGTACATATGGATTCATCTGGGAACCATGTGGTGAGTGGTGTAGTATCAGAGACTGGAGCTTTTGCCAACTGGTCAGCTAGTACTTGTCCTTTGATAGCTTTTGATTAACATATTCAATGTCAAATTCACTGAGAAGCATGATCCATTTAGCCATTTTCTGTGAGATTGATTTAGAAAGTAAATATTTGAGTGGATCAACTTTAGCTATGAGCTTAGTAGTATTATTGAGCATGTAATGTCATAGCTTTTGAGAGGCAAAGACCACAACAAGACATTTTTTCCATAGGGGTGTAGTTGAGCTCATATGTAATTAATGTTCAACTTAAATAATAGATGGCATGTTCCTTTCCTTGACTATCATGTTGTGTTAGAAGGGCTCCCAAGGCATGTTGTATAGCTGATATATAAAGTAGAAGAGGTACTCCTAGAGTAGGAGGTACCAAAATAGGAGGATGCATTAAATATTCCTTAAGCTTATCAAAAGAGGCTTGACATTCCTCGTTCTAAGTGAAATTTTTTCCCTTTTTAAGTAGATGGTGGAATGGATGACATTTTTGTGCCAATTATGAGATAAAATCTTGATGGCTTGAATCTTTCCCTGTAGGCTTCATAACTATTTGATATTTTTAGGTGGAGGCATTTTGATTACAACTTTAACTTTATCTAGATCAATTTTGATTCTACATCTAGAAACAATAAAAACCTAGGAGCTTTTAGATGTGACGCCTAAAAATACATTTCTTGGGATTTAGATGGACTTTATATTTCTCAAAGTCATTCAAATATTCGAGCAGAGGAATGTAGGATGTTTCTCATGAGTTTTATATTTTCCAGAATGTCATTGATGTAGTCTTCAACTATATCATGCATCATATCATGAAAAATGACATTCATGGCATGTTGGTAGGTGGCTCTAGCATTCTTGAGTCTGAAGGGCATGACTCAATAACAATATGCCCCAAGGTGTAGTAAAAGTTGTTTTATGTTGATCTTAAAGAGGTAATTTAGGAGGTTGATTTCTTCAATATTCCTTAGATTATAAAAGAAGAAACCTCCATGAGAGATAACATTCATGCCCATTATTAGAGTCAATGATCATATCAATATTTGGTAGTGGGAAATCATCTTTTGGGAAAGATTTATTGATGTTTTGGAAATTTATTGAATATGAATTCCCCATTTTTTACCTATTAGGGATGATATTGGAGATCCATTTAGAATAATCAATAGGTCGGATGAAACCAACATCAAACAACCTTTGAGTTCCTCTTTGACAAATAAACTAACTTTTGGATGCATTTTTGAAGTTTTTGTTTGACTGATTTTGCATCTTTTTACACTACAAGATTATGGACCAAGAGAAGGATCCAAACCAAGGCATATCCACATAGGACCATGTGAATATATCTAAAAATTATTTGAGGAGTGCGGTAAAGATGTCATGATTATTCATCAGATCAGAAAAGATGCCCCTAGTTTGAGAATCTTGGGTTTTCTTTCTTGTATGATGTCTATGATTGATATTAATGTTTTCTAAATAAGGATGTTGAACCATCTTGTAGGGATTCAGAGTTGGAGAAGAATTTGATTGATGACTTGATCATTTTGGGATTGGGGATTCTTGGAAGAATTCAATGAGGGGATCTTCCTTGTCAAGGTGACAAGAGAAGGTGGGATGAGGGATATTAGATTGGGATGGAAGGGAAAGGGAATGCTCTATGCCCCAAAGTAGGCATCAACATTTAGACATACTTGGAAACCCTTTTTATGATCCCCAACAAGGTATATTATCATGAGTTCCCATGAACTCAAGAATTGCTTCATCATTTTGAAATGAGTCAAGAGGAGGATGTTCTGATCATTGGTCCCATTCAATGAGTTGTGGATAGGTGAGGGTGATGTCAATGGTGAGAGAACAATGGTTTGGGGAAGAGATTAGTGTTGGTGAGGTCTTTGTATTGGCTATAGATGGAACTTCGTATCAATGTTTTCAATGACCTCCTTAGTGGTATTGGAAGTGTCACTAAGGTCATCATGATGCTTTCACCAGGTGGTTGGTATACCCAAGTCCACATCCATCAAGGTTGGGGATAGTGGTGGGGGTTAGGATGCCTTGTTTGTAGTGACCTAGTCCTCATCCATGGAGTATCCCATATGGGTCATCATCCTTCTAGGAATTAGATATACTTATTATCAAAACAACAAGAAGGTATAGAATCATCAATAAGCCATGAGGAATTAGATGGCTCAAGGTACTCATCAAAAAGATACCCAAAATGAATAAAAGTGGATGAGCCTAACACATATGTTTTCCATTTGTTTGGATAAATGTCGGGCCTTCGAGCCATTTGGGTGATGGTGGTAGATGGTTGATGTTGAATGTTTGGTATTTACCACACCCTGTCATTTTAGCTTGAGTGGTGGAGTGGGTAGAAAGGAGTGGATATGGGTGGAGTAGGTAGGAGGAGAGTGGATGATGAGGAGGCATGATGGGATGAGGATGGAAGACTATCTGGTGAGACATATGAAGTGAGATGATGATGATGATGATGTTGCTAGTGCAGGTTTAGTGATAGGATAATAAGGTTCGATAACTTTAAGCTTCAATGCTTGGACAATATTGAAAGGGTTGAGGGTCACATGGATAGTAATTTTTGTACCAACATGTTCAAATTTGAGACATTGATGGAGTGTGGATGGTACAAACATTCATCTCATGAATCCAGGGTCGACCAAGAAAGAGGTTATGTGGGAATTGGATATCTATAACATGGATGAGGGTGGGGAGCATGACAGCCCAATGTTGATAGGTAAATAGATGGTGTTTAATGATCTACACTCCATATTATCATATGTATTTAATAGTAATTATATCTTGTTTAAGATCAAGTCATTGTACCCTAACCGATGAATGAGATTTAGGTACATATATTAAGAGCCGATCCATTGTCTATTAGCACTCTTTTTAACATGAACGTTGTCAATGGACTTTGATGTAAAGAGGAAGATTGTGGGTAGGGCCGTGTGGTGGAAAGTCTTGTTGAGTGAAGGTAAGTGGGATTGTTGGATATGGATAAAGATGGGCAACAAGGGCTTGAAATTGTGTAGGATCAATATCGGTGGGACACGTGTCTCTTGGAGGGCATGGTATAAAATGTCTTTGTGGACAGATGAATGTCTTGAGAAGGTCCATGATGGATATTTATGGGAGTCTTCTCAAGTTGTTTGATGATATTATATTGTGCTTGTGGTGTTGGGTTGGAAGATGATGAGTGGCTCCTTGAACCACCACATGGTTCCTGTGAGTAGTGACAAACACACTAGGGGTTTTGCGAAGGGCCCTTTATTTTAATGGTGGCTACTTGATGGGGAGAATGGTGGATATGACAACAAGTGATGTATAAGGAGGGGGTACATGATGGTAATTGATGTGGTTAGAAGCAATGATGAGTGGAGGATTTGGGTTTACTTCAGACTTCTATTGTCCTTGGTTAGAGGCATGTTTTGTCCATGATTAGGAAGGGGATTTTGATATATCCCAAGTTTTTGATTTTGGGAAGAAGTGGAAGCATTATCCTCTATTTTGATTTCACCTCGGTCGATAAGGTCTTGAATATAATTCTTTAATTTCATACACCGATGTGTGGTGTGACCCTTGATTTTATGGAACTTGCAATATTCATTTTCTTTGAACCATGAAGGTTTGGGTCGGGACTCATCGATGGGTTGAGTTTGAGGAAAAATGACCATATTGGTGGTAATTAATTTATCAAGGATTGCTTCCATAGATTCACCAAGGGGGTGTATGTTTTTCACCTGGAATCTTGAGTAGACCGAGGTTTGTCCTTTAGGGATGGATATAACGGTTGTGGTATGGACGTGTTGGATATTTTTGGTGTTTGTTACTCCATCACCGACAACATTCTTATTCTTATTAAAGTATTTAGGTTTTTCAGATGTAGAAGGTTGGTTGGATTGATTGTGATTGTCATGGGAATATATCTTAATAAGGCCTTTTGTAATAAGGGCTCTCTCAATTTGCATTCCCTTTTCAATGATGTCATCAAATGTGTTTGCACAATGGACTTATAAATGAAAAGCTAATTCTGATTAAGGTTAGAGACAAAAATGGTGACTAGTTGTTTTTGGGTATGGGCCATGGAATGTGCTAGAAGGGCTCACCATCATTGTAGGAAGGAATGATGAGAAAATTTCACCATTTCATTGTTTGGTATTGCACAAATCAATCATTGTGACATCATGTTCTACATTATAGGAAAAGTGTTTTATAATTTTTTCTGATAAGTCGGCGAATATTGTAATAGAACCTTTGGGAAATCGGAGGAACCATTCTAAAGCTGGGACCACCTAGACTTCTAGAGAAGAGTCTTAGTAAATAGGAGTCATTGTAGGTGACTTCTTGAAAAGCATATAGAACTCCTTAATGTGTTCATGGGGATCTCCTTTTCCCTTGTATTTTTCAAATTTAGGTGGTTCAAAATATGGTGGAAAAGGGACCCATAAGATATCATGGTCAAAAGGATAAGGACAAAGTTCCTCAAATTTATATTGACATCCTTGAGTGCCGAGTTGCAACCCTTGAAGCATTTCCTTCATAGACTTCACTTCTTTCTCTAAGGTTGGTTCTGGAGGATTGGGAGGTGGTGGATTGAAGTTGGGTTGAGAATGTTGGGAACCATGATCATTGGATGGTTGTGGACCAATTTGAGAGGCTAATTGAGTGATTTGGTTACTCATTTGTTGTAATTGAGACAATATGACTTCTTTAGATACATTGGTGGTGTTCTCTCTGCCATCCCATCTGTGTACAATGTGATGGTGATTTGGATTAGGATGGTGTGTGGAAGGTGGTCTTTGGCCAATGTTATCATTTTCATCTGGGAGAAGACTATGGAGTTGGTCATGAGTGTAATCAGAAGGAATTTTTCCCCCATGTGATATAACTGGAGAAAAAGGGCATCCTTATTCTTTTCAACAAAGCGGTTTAGCATTTCTCTTCATTCTTCCTTTTGTAAAGTAGGTACTAGAGTCATCATCACTACTAGTGTTAACCATGGTCTCTCATCTTCTCCTCTAGGTCAATTTTCTTCATTATTGGCATCATAATAATTGTGGTTGAATAGATCATTTTCCATGTTGTGGTTATTATTTTTTCATCATTTCCAAATTGGGATTGGGTTATTATTCATCTAGGTGTCATTAGATTATGATGTTGGTGAGATGTGTGAGATGAAATTGTTTTGGAGTGAAAGATGTATAGATGAAAAGGGAGATTGATTCCTTAATGAACTTGATGCTTAACCTTAATAATCTAGTCTTGCTTATAGGATGGAAGAAATTGAGGAGAGAGAATAGAAGAAGGATGTGCCTCATTAGTAGAGGGATTAGGATGTGCCTTGTTATAAGGGCTTAGAAGAATAAGGATAGGGATAAGGATATTTTTCCTATTAGCAAGATGTTGATTAATAAGATTAGGTTGATTGTATCAAAAAGGGATCGTAAATAGGATGTTTTAGGATGTGTATGATGATATAAGGTTATGATGAGATTTGGGATGGATGAATTATATGATTGGTATGAGTTCTAAGTCTTATAGACCTAGGTTGATTAAGATGCCAATAGGAAATGTCAAGCGATTAATAGGGTAAGTCTTATGTGGTTTATGATAGTGTGTTTTGTTTTGAAAGTGGAAAAGATGTGGTTGTGGTTAGTGAAGGATGAATGAATGTGGGATTATGAATTTATTTAATGAGATGGGAGTGTTGATTTTTTATTAAAGTTTTTGGATTTTGTTTTTTTTGTATTAATGTAGGGTTTAATGAGGAAATATTTATATGATGGTAGTATATGTATAAAGTTTATGGAGAAAAAATTTGATTTATTATTTACAAAATGTGGGTGTAATGTTAAGGGAATAATTTATGGTCAAAATTTGGGTATTATATGGAGAAAAGGATAATCAAAGTGAAGTGTGATTAATGGTACGTAATGGGGGATTATGATGTTGTATATTTTGAAAATTGAGGTCAAAATATTATGGTCAAAAATTGGTGGGTGATAAGTGTATGGTTTATTTATAAGGATTGGTGTGAGGGTTATTTCACTGGTTTTGACAAAACACTCAAACAAGTACACTCATGCATGCACAATCCTAACTAGTCAAGTGGGATTACAATCAAGCTATAGCCCACTTTCAATACCACACATGACAGTGGTGCTCACTGAGTTGGCCCACCTTTGCGTCGATGTGTGATTGGCTAGTGAGTAATCTTTGGTGGTTCCTTCCCCTGCACTATAGCTTGGTTGCGGCCGAAGGCTACCTATGCTAGGATAAACAAGCTCTCTAGGGTGTCCCATATATACCTTACGGTATGTGGGGCCCAAATCCAAAGATGTTGTCTAAGGCCTAGGTGTTGGGATGTGGAAGCCCCTCACTTCACGCCATGCTTAAAACACATAGACACTTAGCCAATAATGACATCTTTCCTTGAATTTATATACCTCTAGAACACGGGTGTGTCTATGTGTGTGAGATGAAGCCCATGGTCATGAGACCCCTATGACTATGGTAAGTGCATGGATGTCACTTCCACGTCACATTACCCCTATGAAAATAAAAAGGGAAGGAAAGTTATCCATTTTTATCCTCAAGATCATCCTAGGATGCGAGAGGAGAGCATACACGACGTCACTTTGGGTTTAAACAAACAAGCACACGAAGTAAAAAAAGGACAACACACAAATTTAATTAAAAATGAGTTATTCAAATGGGGGTCTTTGACAAGTGAACTGTAAAACAAAAATATTAGTAGTCTTAATGAAAACCCCAATATTCTTGGACCGTTGAGCTGCAAAACAAGGGTTAGTAGTTTAGATATAATTGGTACCCTACAACCACAAATGTTAGACTAAATGTAAAATGAATACCAATTCCAACATAATTTCCCCTTGTTTGTGTAACTTCTCTACAAAAATAGAATGTTAGTTTTTAGGAAACACAATAAAAAGAAAAATATATAAGTTATTAATCAGTATGAAGCCAAAATATACTATTCAGTAAACACACTACTACGGGTTATACATGCTAAAACATGCTATGAACGCACTATAATAAGATATACGTTCAAGTATGAAAATATGCATAGACAAAGTGTTAGGAATCAAAGATGCTATTTATGGAAGTATACACGCTAAAAGCGTAACAAACACGCTAATAATTAATGAAGCTGCGCGAACCACCCGCACAAACAAAACGTTAATATAAAAACACTAAAACAAGTAATAAACACGCTACAATAGGTTATGAATGTGCTTTGAAGTATGAAATCCTGCACATGCATAATGTTAGAAGATAAATGTGCTAATACATAGTGTAAATGCGCTAAAATGATTGATAAATGTGTTGATATGGTTATGGCACTGCAAACATGCATAGACAAAATGTTAGAAGACAAACATGCTTGATATAGAGTGTAAACACGCTAAAATATGTATAAACGCGCTAAACGACAAAAACACGCTAAAATGGTTCCATACACGAGACAGAGCCAAAATTTGACAGGTAAACAATTTTATTTTACGAGGTTTGTGTTTCAAGTTATTTTATTTTAATCAAGCAATTTTCAATTACTAAATTAAAATGGGGAAAATGTAGTGCCTTGAATATGGACTAATGACATTTGGAAACTATCTTTAGCATTCAATTCAACCCATTAATCATTGTGCACTTAAATGACTAGCTCCTACGCTCATCCTTTTCAATCAAACACTCCCTAGCTACTAGGTTATAAATGTTACTCATTATTGACTAGTCAAAAACCCACTTTTTGAATTTATAACACATCTTCAGACATCTAAAACCAACCATAAGTGACATAATTCATTTTGCACCTAGTCACTAATGATGCATAAATTTGTTTGGATGGATTTGTCACAAGGCTAACAATATTTTTCTCCATTGTCATAATGATCACTTTCTTAAAATGCCCAAGTTAGCCTAGTCGGCCCAAAGTGTAAATTGAGCTAGATAACCTTTCTCAATAATCACCTGTAAAAGCACAACCACCCCACCCATTTAAAGGATATATTATCTCAAATCTTTGTGACTACCTATGAGATCACAACAAAACATCCAATTGCTAAATCACTCTCTTAAGCACATCAACCATCACTAAGTCTACATACATCATATAAGGCTTCCCAATGTCATTTTCAAAGCTACATCCTATACCAAAAATAATTTCCAAGTTTGAAGGTCTTATTGGGGTACTCATTGCCAAATATATTTCTATTGGAAATCTTACACACATTCACTGGGTTGGGGAACTAAAAGGGTTTGATGCATATTTAAAGTATTTCTATGTAGGAGTTGTGGGGGAAACTTATCCCAAATAAAATGAACCCCTTTTTAGGTTTTCAAATAAGGAGAGCCAGGGTTTGAAGAAAGAGAGACCTTAATTCGCTGCAAATATGTGATCACATAATTTTGAACATAGAAGAAAAAAGCTAAAGATCATAATGTTAGAACCTATTTTGAACTTAGAAAACAAAGATAAAGATCACAATGTTAGAGGTACAATTGAAGAAAATATCATAAAAGAAAAATCTTTTCATAGATGGAAAACCTATCCGAGTGAATTTTCCCTACATAGGAGAATTCATCCTCCCTTTAGTTTTGGCTCCCCAATTTTTAGTACAACTCAATGATACTCTGCACTGACTTGTTTATAGAATTTTAGATCATTATCACTCCACCTTAACTAGTAAATCATTGTAATCTCTTCTAAACCTAACACACACTTCATTTATATAGCTTTACAGAGCTTGTATAAGATCATACTATTGCAATACATGTTATTATAATATGTGATTTAATTTAATTTTATTGAATTTTTGGTTTTAAATAATATTTACACATTATAATTAATATAAATTAGGAAAATCCTAGTTTTCCTATTGCATTCTCGTTAAACTTTGGTGTACTTTCTAGAAAACAAAAGTGAAGTCTTTGAGGACTTGAAAATTTTCAAGGCCCTTGTTGACAAAAGCTATTTGAGAGAAAAATATCTTGTATGAGAATAGATAATTGAGGAGAGTTTTTAAAAACCAAATTATTAAACCTTTATAAATAGGAATGAATTCAACTAGACAACCTTAAAGGGAATGACCAATTCCATGGTACATTCTTGATGTAATGGCCCTCCAAGGACACCATCAAAAGCGCCAATCGAGGCAAAAATTTTAGGGTAATTTTTTTTTTTGAAATGCTTCGTTAATACTATTACATCTTTTAGAACCTTCCCTGATAGTTACGAATTGTTTTAATTTACCCAATTAAGTGAAATATTAGCCTAAACCCGATTTTTAATTATTTACTTTTACTTTAGATTTACTAGCCCCCGCCCCCCCCCCAATAATAAAAATAAGTAAATAAACCCACTCCCCTTTAAATTTAATCTACCATTTCCACCAATATTCCCATGACTAAAAGTGTGTAGGATTACATGTGGGCCCTAGGATCTGCCTAATCTCAACCCTAGATCTCATTTGACCTAAATTTGCCCTAGATATCTATATCCCCTTTTTCTTTTATCTCTTTCTTTCATTTTACTTTCTCCATTCTTATTCTTTTGTTTTCTTGTAAACCCCCTATTGTATGTCCCTTCTAAGATCTGGTTGAGTCAATTATGAAATGTTTATGGATATATATATATATATATATATATATATATATATATTGTTTATTTTATTTATTTTTGTTAAGAAGGAGAGGAGGCATTTTTCTAGCTAAGAGGGTGGAAGAGGCGGTGGATCCGGAGGGACGGAGGTGCGTGGAGGGGGGCAGTGCGTGGAGGAGAGGCGGCGAGGAGGCCGCGCGAGGGAGGGCGAGGGACAGCGGGGCGGAGGAGGCGCGTGTTGGGCGGGGGCGAGCGGAGCAGCGGCGGCGGCGGCGGATAGAGCACGGGGTGGTCTTTGCCGGGACAGAGCAGCAGCAGGGGGGGCAAAGGAGAGTCGTGCTCGTGCTGGGGAGGGGGCCGACCCTCCCCCAATGGAATTTCTTTTTTTTTGTTTTTAATTTAATAAACAATTAAAAAAAACGTTTAGTGTATATATATATATATGTATGTATGTATGTATGTATGTATGTATGTATGTATGTATGTATGTATGTATGTATGTATGTATGTATGTATATAAAACACACACACACACACACACACACATATAATATTTATATATATAAGATTTAGTAACCATGCATATAAATATATTTAAATATATATGTGCATATATAGATTTTAAATGTATATAAATATGTATATGTATATGTATAATTTTAATCCTCTTATTTAAAAAAACATATTTCCATATACTAATATAAAATTTTAGTCCATTGGAGGTAATGCATTTGTAAAACCACAAAAAAATACAGTTTTAATATATAACAAGCAGCAAACTCAGGTTCTTTATTTACTAAGTTACAATGATTAATTTGGGTTACTCTATATTTAATGTGCAAGGAAGATAACCAAGTATTTTCTGATAGAAATAAGACTTATTTCTAAAATGAAATCTTCAAAGTAGATAACTTAAACTAAGTATGAATATTTAACAAAAGCAAAACATTAAACTTCTCATGGAAATGAAATCTAAATTTTCAACTTTCCTTTCATGTATTAATTTTATCAATATTTTTAAGAGAGGAGCATATTGCAAGAAGGGGAGTGTTTTTCATTTAATAGTAGTCACATAAACAATTAGTTTTCTAAATAACATACTTTCTTAAGTTGTCACATAAGCAAGAAAGTGCAAGGAAACAAAAAGAAATACAGATTTCTTTTCTTGACATAATGCTATCAATGTTTGCAAGGTAACAAAGGTGTAAGGAAACCAAAACCTTCAACAACTATGTTTCTTTTATAAATATAAATGCAAGAGTTATATTAAGATTTCAAGTAGATAGATTATTTACTTCATTACTTCACCTCCACAAGCTTGAGTTATATGGATGTTAACTCCCAAGTAGCATCAAATCAAATATTTCTAAAACAAGTCTACAAGTGATACAAAATGTGCAAAATGGAGGATTTACAAGGAGATGTAAACTCTCACATACTATGTTCCAAAAGAGGATTACATTACAAGAAAGTATCACAAGGAAGGATAAGAACAATAAGAGCCCATAATGCCACCAATCCAACTTGAGAGCCATCTTCTATGTCTTCCCAAAACCATGCAAGGAGAAAGAAAAGAGCTTGTTTGCCACCCAACCATAGGCATCATCACATGCCTATCCCAAGGTTGGGATGCATGCTAGCCTCCCCCAAGCCCATGGGAAAGAGGATAGCTACCCAAAACTTGCACAAGGAGGAGGGTAAAACAACAATGAAACAAGCACACAAACATAAAGTTCACAACAACACAAGACTCCAATTTACAAGGAGGAGAACCCATGTTCATCCTCAAAATGGGGAAGAGAGGAGAAAGTTCTCCAAAGTTATATATCAAAAATTCTTTGCACATAAAAACATCTCCATATCCTCCTTATTGCTCCTAATCAAACCAAGCCCTCCTTATTCCTCCCCCTTTCTCCAAATCCTTCTTGGAAGGATTTTCAAACCCCAAAGGGGTTTCCTTACCAAGAATGGGGAAGGAGATTCAAGCCAAATGAATCAACTTCCCCACCTCAACCAATGAGGGGAAAAATAATAAGACTCCTCAAGGCTTGTCCATCAAGCCTTGAGGATTGAGAGGGAAAATTCCCTCTCTCTTCCCCCACACTCCAAACTCCATCATGCCATATGATGGAGGGAGTAAACACAAGCAAGAAACCAAAATCTACATTCAACAATTAACAATTCCAAGCAATCAATCTAACAACAAAAATAAAGCAACACAACAATAAGACATAAGAGCCTACCTCAAGGAAAGCTTTCCAAAAAGCTTCCTAACTTCAAGTTTTTCCACTCTTGACTCCAAGCAAATCCCAAGCTCCAAATCACCCAAGCATCCAAAAGCAAGAAGTTCCCAAAAAAAAAGTCCCTTTTCTTTCCCATGAATGAGAATTTGAAGAGGAGACAACAAGCATCCTCACAAATGAGGGGGTGACATGTGTCACCCTCCTCCCTCCTCATGGTCAAAGATGCCAAAACAAAAGAGAGAAAGGGTAAAATTAACCTTTTTCCCTCTTCTCCCAAATTCCCTTAAATGTTAGCAAGACAAAACTAGTTGAACTTTTGATAAACACACAAATCCACATCCCTTACATGGATGTGACAAAACAAGGGTAGAAAGGGAGGGAAAACTCCCTCTAGCCTTGAAAACAAGCCCCCCTACCCATTAGGTAGGGTCCAAGGGCTCATTTTTGTGATAGGGGGACTCCCAAGCTACAAAGGGGTCCCCAAAAATGCCCAAAATACCCTAATTTCGGGTTTTGCATTTTTGGCACAAGGGTAGGGGTGTGGGGACCACCCAAGGGTCTCACATGTGACCCTAAACCCTTGTGATTAAGAGACACATAAAGCATAAACCACAATTCAAAAGAAAGAGGAGTTATTAACTCCCAAAACAAGTTTATAACTTAACCAACTACCCTAACCAAAATTAATAAATCAAAACACAATACATTACATACATTGGGGTCACTCATAGTGCCCAAAATTAATAATCATCTATCCTAAGGCTTCACACAGTGAACATGGCTAGGACTCACCAGTAACGTGCTTGTGCAAGATTGAGTAAGCGCCCGAATCCCACGTTCTCCTGTAAACCTGTCACCTGCACACTCATTGCACACATTAACCGCACCTGTCCGATACAATATAATTAAATGACATAGTAAGATATCAATGCATGCTAAACTAACCTAACATCCTACTGAAATCAAGATGCGACAACGTGCACAATTATATTCCATATTCCAAAAGTTAGACAAGATGATAAAGTGACATATAATCCCACCATGCAACAACTATCCATCAATATAATTAGGTTCCAAGCACATCATATTCATTAGTTTCCATGTCATAACAAGAAAATGCGACAATAAAGAAATTAGGCTAAATTGGCGCTATACGCCTGAATGTCACACATGTCTAATAAAATCAAATATCTAAATATAATGTCCAAGATATCACCAATCCCTGTCAAAACATGTCTATGAGCAAATAAACAACAAGCTACTGAGCTATAAAAAGTGTGGGCACTACATTAAGACTTTCGTCCTAAATTTTGGGTAAAGGAAATTCAATATGTAAACTACATTCAAAATCACACTTTCCACTCAATAGTGCAAGATATGATACCGAAGAAAAATGGTCTTGTGTTAATCCCAACATTTCGACATAAGATTTTTGGATGTAATACATCGATCCATATCCCAATTGACAAGTTCCAAGTTATGGAAAGGAAGGGATGCCCTTGTATATTTTTTTGTCCATTGTGAATATGTGAAGGAAATTCATCTTCTTTATTTTGGAACCACTAAAATAGTTTCCTGACATGATTTATTTTTTGATGAATAATCTCAAACTTATGAGCAATCATATACACCTCCTCCATTGAATTTTGTCAAGCTAGACACAACTTTCAAGCCTTACTATGAAAAACAATATGATTTGGATGACTCGTAGTCTAAAAATTACTACAATTTAGATGATGAGTCATAGGGGGAAAACCAACAACACCACAAGTGCCAAAAGACACAAATACTTGCAAGTGGAACTCTATATGTCCCAATCTCCGAGTTCATCATAGTGATAAATCTAACTATATGTGTTAATTGAGAAAGTCCTTGTACAACTTGAAACATTCTCCTCGAGCTTGGTAAGAAAATATCAACATATTTATAATCAATTACGAATTTACATGGATTCCCTTCAAACCTAAATTCCAACCAATAATTTAGATAGACAACTATTGATTCTAATCCTCTATGTTGATGAATTTAGCATTATAGGAGCTTCTCTAAAGTAGGCTCATAATTTAAAAGCTAATTAGTATTATGAGATGATTGACATGTATTCGTTACATTTTTCCTTGGTGTTCAAATTTCACGGTTTGAGAACGGAATTTTTTTCCATATATCTAAATATGCTCAAGATATTCTACAATATTTCAACATGGAATACTGCTAAGTCTAGACCAATTATTTTTCAATCTAAATTCAAAATTTTTGCCAAGTGCAATTCTCCTTTAATTGATTGTAAAATTCATAAGTAGTTATTGAGAACTCTACTATACTTGAATCATACTCATCTTGATCTCTCTTTTGTTGTGAGTATTTTATCATGCTTTTGTCATGACTTCCATGATATCCATTGTCAAGTTGCTAATTCCATTCTATGGTATCTTTGTATTACTACTAATTATGTAATAGATTACAAGTTAGGAGACAAAGCCTCAATTTTTGGCCACATGTTAGAGGGAAAATATCAAGGAATATTTCTCCTTGTGACGGAAAACAATAGTTGTAGATTACATAGATAATGATTATGTGGGAGATCTCGATGATCACAGTCAATTACAAGATACACCTTTTATCTTGGCGAGGTCTTGTGATTTAGTCAATACTATATTATTTCTTTATTTTCAACAAATATGAATATAGTGGAGTTTTTGCTACCAACCATGAGTTAATATGGATTCAAAATATGATTTTTGAGTTTGGATTTCTACTGACCAAACACATATCACTTCAGGTGTGATAATCAAAGTGTTATCCACCTCTCACAACAAAGTTGAGCATCAAAACACAAATCACATTGATATTCATATGCATATATTAAAAACCGATACAAGACAATGCCATTGATCTTAAGGTCTATCAATCAAATGATCATGTTGCATTTCAATATTTATGAAGCCCTTGCTTGAGCCCTGAGTTGTTCAACTCATATAACTTTTGTGAGTGAAGGAAGGTGTCTTTAAGGTGGGACAATTAATTGATTTTTTTGTCCTTCCCTTCATCAAATTATATTACAAGGGGGTGTTAGTGTACTTAACTTCTCATATACTATCGTATGACTTTAAGATGGACTTGTAATATTCGATGTAATATAATCCATGGATAATACACTAAGTGGTGCACACTTATCCAGGTGTTATTTATAAAAAGAGTACCAAAGAAGTTATTGGATTGATTGACTTATGCCATTTATAGTATAGTCTTATGTTCGAGAATACAAATTCTTATAGATAACTACTCTCCAAATCTTAACCCTAGCATTTGCCTTATATATTAAAGAGCACAAAGTGATAGTGGTTGAGGTATCACTATAGAAGATATTTATTGTTAAACCTGATGAATTTAAGACAAAGATTTTAATCTAAAGAGGTAGTCTTGTTGCATGTGATCTGAATTTGAGTAAACTATTAATTTAAGATTTCATTGACTTATAACATTGCATGTATATGTGTGTGTCTTAGGGTTTCTATAACATTTTTAAAGAATAACCACTAACTTTAATACTTTTCATCTATATATAGCACGGGGTTGCCCCACACACATGGACTCGTGATATGTGGTGTGGATTACCGGCATCGAGCATAACTTTGCCTTTTGATGCAAAAGCACCTAGGTTTACATACAATCTTTCATCAACCAAAAATAAAATACAAAAATTCTATGTTTATATACATTCTTGTGTGCAACATTTCTCTAGAATGATTTGTGGTATTGTTCAAAATGTAGACCACTCTTCATAAGTTGGTGTAAGTATGCATCATATGGTGCATATAAGAAATGATGATTTGATGGCCAAAAGGTCTTGCAAAAACAATGAATGTATAAAGGAGCATGTATTAGGGCTAGGATGTGTTGGCTAAAGGTGGATGATACATTTACTAAGGAAATTTTCACCCTCCCTTCCTCCAAACATATTGTTGATAGGACCGAGATTCATTTAGGGGGAAATTCACCGCTTACCAAGATTTATGACATCCTTTAGGGCTTTTTGCACCATTAACATATAGTGTTTTATGCACAACCTCCCCCCCTGAGAGAGAGGTTACCCTCCTTCAATGCCTTAATGTTGTCCCCTATAATCTCTTTAAGTCTTAAAGGGAAGCTCATGAACATTTAATCACTTTGAATGATCTTTATGGGGTTGTGATGCATATGGATACTAACAAAGATCTCATGATTGATGGATTTCCATGTGAATTTTCTCAAACTATATAGAATACTATTGGTCATGACCTACATAAAGTTTACATGGAAGCGTTTCAGTCAAATTCATTAGGATCACTTATCAATCAAGGAAATATTAAATGTATCCTCAAGGTGGGGGACCCTACGCTCTTTTCCATTTGGAGAACCATTATTGTTCTTAATGTTTCCTACACGATTATTTCCAAATCCCTATCCTTGAGACTAAAGTTTCTTCTTCCTCTTATTGTCCACTTAAGTATCTTGGGTTTATTCAAAACAATATATTTTGGACAATGTCATTAGTTTTGGGAAGGAATGGAGTGGGCCGAGATCTTTCAACCGCAAAACCTTATTTGTAAAGATTAACTTTGGTAAGGGCTATGACAGATCAAATAGCCTTCTACCATTGTTATGGTCTAGGCTTGGGGTTTTGGACCTATGTTTATTTTGTAGACATGTTAATTTGAGATGTCGGGCTTGTACCACCGTCACCAATGTTCAATATAACACATTTGGTCTCTTTATATCTATAAGGAAATGATATCCTTTAGCCCCTCTCTCTTGTATGTCTTGGTTGTCGAAGCTTTCATTTATCTTTTTGAAAATTATGCTTCTATGGGATTGTTGTAAGACATTTATGTCCCCAATTCTAATCAACAACTTGTTAATGGGAATTTTGTAGATGGTTCCTTTTTCACTCTTTGAGAAGAGGAATATTTTGTGAAAAATGTTATAGAATGCCTTGAAATATTTTGCTTGCATTGACTCTTATATTCATTGGAGGAAAACTCAATGTTATAAATAGTCTATCTCTCTCATTCCTTGCTGGCTCGAGGGATATCAAAGGAAGTGGGTTCAACAAGGTAAACAAATACAATTCTTAGGTAACCCAATTAATTTTCAAGTCGAGCTCCTTATGCTTTCTATAGCTATATGATTTGGAGGGTTGAGAAAAAGATGGCCTTTTGGGTCACCAAGCCCTATTCTTATCTAGAAATTTTAGGTTTGCCCTAGCCGTTAATTCTGACTCATGTGTACTACTATTCTTGTTGGGATTCTTTTAAAGACGCCCATGATAAGCTAAAAAAGCCTTTATAGGATTTTCTTTTGGCTAATTCATAATAAACTATAGGATTCCAAAAAGTTTCTTAGGATATCTACTACAAACCTAAAGAGATTGAAGGCTTGGCCTCCTAGACATTAAACTCAAGGCGCACTCTTTATGTTAAATGGGTCAATAAAGCCTTGGAAGAGGATGAGGCTTGGATTTTTCTTCTTACGGGAAATCGTATTATGAAGGGTTTTCCTTCCGGGAGAAAGGTTTGGTAGGGGCTTGGGCAGCACTCTCTTCTCATTACCTCTATTTCTATGAAAATTGGTAGCACCTTTATTTCTTAAAGTATTTAAATATATCGGTTGAGTGTCATCTTGAAAGTAAGGTGTTAGTTGTGTGTCAATCTAGATCCCCATCAATCACAAGTTATTGAAATGACTATCTATCTTTATCCGGGGTGTCAAGTTATTGAAATGGCCATCTATCTCTATCTAGGGTGTCACCATCTATCCACTCTTGAAAGTAGGTAGGAAATTGGACACTACTCAAACCCAACCTTTCTAGGTTGGGGATGGGTTTAGGACTAGCCTCTCCTCAACTCTCATTCTTTATGGTGGTCTCCTACATTGAATTACTATAACGTTCCTTTTGCCATGGTGCCCTAAATTAAAACTTTATAGTGTTTAGAAAGTGTATCACATTCATAATAGAGTGTTTTGTAACCAGATGCCTTTACCATATATCAAAGACAAATTTCAAATAAATAAAGGGGACTTAGAGTCAATCGGTGAGTTTCAAATTTATACATGAGGACACATTCACAAGATTGAGATTAATTCAAGGGCTCCATGGTTGAAAGAATATGATTAGTTGGCGTAAATCCCTTCTACTAATATAAAGCTTGATTTGGTTATCAACTTCTTTCTTTTAACCACATTCAAGTGAAACCCTCAATCACCACTAGATACTTAAGTCTACTATAGCCAAGCGGGCCAAACATTTTTCCAAGCTTTAAGTGATTATCGAGCCCAATAAATTTTGCTTTGTTTGGTTTATTACGTAGTAAGGGTTACCTCTAGGGACGAGGTTGATTCATGAGGGAGTTTTTAATCTTGAATTTGTTTATCCCTGTCACCAAGATGAGACACTTGAGTACCTTTTTTGGTTTTTCCTCATACCCAATTTCCATGAAATGGATTGACACCTTCTTTAAATCATTCCTCCCAAAATTCTTTTCTAGGAGAATGGTGCTTCTAGGGGACTCAACTATGCTACTTGCAAAATACAATCAAATTTTGCATATTTTTGTGTTGATATTTTATGTAGATATGAAAAGATAGAAATTATGTTATTTTTAATCTTCTTTATATAGATAAAGATTTTTCAATGAATAACAAAATTGTCATTTCAAAGCGTTATGCTCTAGATTTAGGTGAAAATAAAAAAGTTAGAATGGAGGTGGAGCACCTCCAATATCTTCTTGACCACTAGGGAAGTGCCCCTCGCACCGTCGGGTTGGGTGTCACTAGACTCTTCCCACCATCGGTCTCCTTCTCAAGGCCGTGGCTTTGGGGCGAGGATGGAACCACTTGCATAGTGGAGGAGCTTTTGTCCCGCTCTTCTAGGCCATCTCTTAGTGGTGGCAAAAGGGTGTGGAGGGGGTTTAAGCAGAGGTGGTGGGTTTGGTTCCTAGTCAACACCACCTCCGAACAAATTCTCTCCATCGGTATTTGTAATTTCTTTTTCCATACAAAATAATGATGAAGAAGAAAAGTATAAAAATGATGGGTTGGATCTTATACCTAACACATGTCATCTCGCTTGAAAGTAGTAGTGGATAGGGGACATACTTGATAATCCACCTCCTCCTCTCGCCACCATGTTTATTGCTATGTAAATGGTTTTTCCGTAATTTTTAGGCATGTTGCCCTTCAGATTTGTTATATTTTTTTTTTTTTTTGGGTTGAAAAGCTATTTTTAAAAATTATTGTCGTATAACATAGTGCAATCATCTCTCCTATCAGATTTAGATAATTGGATTTGATCTCTCAAGTGTTCCTTTTTAGGTTCGATTTCTTTCCACCTATTTTATATAATCAACTATAGTTTATTAAAAAAACACGCTTTTCAATCCAAAGATTAAATAAGAAATTCGAACAAAACTTCAATGTTTGGGACTATTAATAAATCAAACGATATTTGTAAACATAAAATGCGGAAAAAAAAAGCTAAATAATGGAATATGGCTGCATCGAAGATACCAGCTGATCATTGGAGAATGTAGGTATGCTAGAGTCAAAATGTAGCTACATGAACGGTGCTACTTTAGCATGTGGCCAGTACAAAGAAAGCCACTCTAAGGTGGGCAAGCAAGGAACAGATTGGAAAGACTCCAGACGATACCCCTATCATATGTGCAACTTGAGCAAACAGCATTTATGAAAGTCTGTCTAGTCTTTCGCAAGCATATGTTGTCATTGGAAAAACTATTACAAAACCATATAAAGTAGTTTTTCCCTAGTTGCAACTATCAACGTCCCTCATCATTTCTTCATTTAGTTCAGACCACACTTTCTCAACTTTGGACACAAAATCTGCAAAACACAAGAAAACATTCATCACAAGATGTATATCTATTGAATCAGACACAGAGATCAGGACTGTAATTCTAAAACAAAAGGAGACAAATGAACCTGGAAATAAAAAGAGAAATGAACATCGTTTATCACAACTCATAACATCCTTACCTTGAAATGAGGGATCCAAAAAGCAGGCCTGCATTATGAAAGTTGTAGATGATTTATAATTCAAAAATTGAGGTAATAAAATCTGATTTTAAAGATCTCAAGACAACCATGTCCATCTCAAGGGTGAAAAGTCTTTGGTGTAATCAGATATGTATTGCTTGAAAAAAGAACAGAAGAAGAAGACGGTAAACACAAAGTCATATGAAGAGTGCCATGACTCAAACACTCCTCTCTGTAAATATGCAGGACAGTTTTTAATGTCAGTGCCTTACCGTGACTTGCGCTTTAAGGTCATTTGGGTTGGACTCTAGAACAGGTGGATCATTTTGAAGATTTTGTGGCCTTTGGGTTTTACCTGCAAGGAAGGGATGCATTAATCTATTATCCATCCCTCAGATGTTGCTAACAAAGGTAGTTTCTACCTACTTAGATATTAGTAAGTACTTGAGAAGAGGGGAAAAACCTCAAATATTAGCTTAGAAACCTTCAAATTTTTGGAGGCAAACTTTACTATATGGAAAATAAAATATATAGTCATACCTTCATCAGTCTCAGTCCCGGATGCCATATGGCATTCTTGTAAGTATTTAGTGAACCTTGGAGGCAGATCGGCACAATTTGATTCCAGCTGATTAAAAAGCTCCTGTCGCTCCAGAAGTTCCTGTGATTGATCCACCTTCATTGAGGAATTCATCCCCTGCTTCTGAGTATCAGATTTGTCTAATGGAACCCCATCTATATTTTCACTGTACATGTTTGAAAAATTGTTACGAGTCCCTCTTAAAAAAGGAAAATAACTGTTAGGAGGAAGATAGGGGTTTGTTAGAAGATCCAATAAATTTACAAAAATTTAAAGATCAATGTAACGAATTTGAAATTAGTACCTGGCCTGAGGTTTGTGTATGGCGAGAAGCTTGGAGGCAGAGGATTCATCCCACAGTATCATGTTTCTAGGAATTTCTTCTTGAACTTGGAGGAAATTATTTGCTTGCAACATTTCCTGGTTGGGAAATGCACAATCAGCAGCTCCATAACTCCGTACAAAGCAATAGTTTAGGCATGAGATGAAGTACAAAGGACAGAGGAAGTCTATAAAAGAAAAAGAAAAAATGTCCTAAAATCACCTGTATTACACAGAGAAAGTCGCGTGCATGAAGTGCAGTGTCGAATTGCAGCGCAAATTTTGATCTCTCAAAACCCTGAAGGAAGTGATAGATTCATCTGAACTTAAAAGACAATAAAACTGTTTTCACAAAAATTAAGGCATATAATTGCTTCAAATCTTTAAATTTTCCGTGAAGAAAGAGTAAGCCTGAAGTTTGGACTAGATTCAGGAAGATTTGCCCTGCATCGCGTTAATTCAATGAAGAGACGAAGGTTTTGCTTTTAAATGGAAAAGAAATGTTAAATTTTGTCAACAAATCTCTAAAGATTGAAAGCCAAATGGCAGCTAAGCCAAGAAAGAAGAATTATTTTTGCTTCAAAGATAATTATACTAAAGTTTAGAGGTTTGCCTTGTGCAGGCATTCCCTGTAATAACTGGCAAAGATCACTCTGCCTCCTTTTATACCGAACTTTGCCTGACATGGTATCTGCGGCCACATGAACTTTAGCCTCGAAATTAAGTGCTCCTCCTGCGTCAATTGCAACATATACATATTAGTACTACTTGTAATGCCAGAAATGTTTGAAATTTCAATGTCCGGGCAAGACTTTAAATGTTGCTGGGTTAACGACAGCATTCAACAAACAGTAAATTCTTTCGAGCCTTAAAAATACAAAAACATAACAATCCGAAAATTTAACCTGAAATGAAGTCGAAACAATAAATTTTAATTTTTGAGAACTAAAAACTGAAACAAAAGCGTGAAATCGAAACGGCATCCAGAAATTTAAACAATCTCGGATAAAGATCGCGGAGAAATGAAGTTAATTTTGAGCAAAAATGAGTCAAAGCGCATTATTTAACAATATCTTTATTCGTCCGGCCATATTTTCGAGCAATCGACATAGGAACCATCGCAGTTCTCTACAAATCTCGTTTCTGAAAAAAGGAAGTAAAGATTGAAGAGACTTACGTGAACTTTACCGCGTAGCTTTACATGAAGTTTAGTGGCAGAATTGGCGGTTGAGAGTGAAAGAATCGCAGGAGACCTGGAGGAAATCCATGTCCCGTCGGTTGAAAAGAAGCGTTTATTCAGAGTTTTGAAAGGCGAAACAGATTTCTTGTCTGCGTGGAGAGTAGGCGGCGGGACAAATTGAGCTAGCTGAACTTTCCACTCACTGCCATTGCAATTGCAGGAACAACATTCTGTCGAGGCCATTACTTCGAGAATATTGATTTCTTATGTGAAATCCTTTCACAGTGCTGGTTTTGGTTTATATAGCAGAAATGTCGGGTAATTTTATTAAAATTACACAAACAATAATTATTTACCGGTAGGAATTTCTTTTGTTGCCTTCATCTTTTCACACATAAAATGTGAAGAAAGGCTGAATGCATTTTATGCAAAGGAACCTAAGCGTCTTAGCAAAGGAGTTTGCTGGACATTTATTTGCATTAGTCACATTAGCACAGAAATTAGCACAGACATTTATTTGCATTAGTCACATTAGCACAGACATTTATTTGTATCTTTCAATGTTTGAAAAAAGTGAGTTCAATTTTGTAAGCATCGGTTCATAATGTTATTATGCATCGTAGTCCAAGTTACAATCAATGGTGTAAGTTGCACGACTTCCCCAATCTAATAGTCTTATAGTACCCACAAATCATACAACGTAACCAAATCAATTAAATAACACACTAGTCATTGTAATAGCTAAAACCATGTATATTAAGGCCACACAATTTCAAGAAGAGAACAATCCTTGTATACTTGAATTTAAACTCTCAATGAAGCCTTTGGGCATCCAAAATCCTAACCGGTGGTCATGAACACAATAAATGACTCTTCCGTCATCATGAAGCCTAGAATATAGGCACAAAGAAGAATTTGTAAAGCATTTAACCAACTCGATAACTTGGAACACAAAGTGATACTCATGCATTCTAGTGAATATTGTTTCAAACATTTGAGTCCCAAGGATTGAGAATGAAGGAAAACTTTTTGAAGAGTTTGGTTGATTCATAAAATTTAAAGCAAAAAAATATATTAGGAATTTGAGAATCGACAAGCATCTATACAAAATTCAAATGTTACAATGATGCTTGAGAAATTGAAACCTCCCCACCAAGATTTAAATCATGTTTTGCACGACATAGGTCAGTTTTCAAAAACTTTGTAAAAGAGTTTGAGTTTGTGATTGTTGAAAATCGACGCATACAAAGTATCATTTTACTTTAGGATTAGATCAAAGGCCATGAAAAACAACTTAAATGGAAAGAACATAGTATTATCATGAATCACAACACCCTATGGTTTGCACAAGTGTGTGTGCTTGAGCTCACAATGTGATTGGATAACATGGGTACTATCTCCAAGTTGTGGGACTTGCTTCTTGAGATAGACCTCCAGAGAAAGTTGGTTCTTGCTCCTAAACTACCTGCCACAATATACTCTAATGCAGGCAAAACTATCTAGATCTTAATCTAACTTTCCAAGGGACCAGGGAGAGAGAGAGAGAGAGTGCATGAAAACAAAGCCTACACTAAAGTGGTGATACACCAGAAAAGGAGAGTGAGAGTAGTCTTCCAATGTGTGAAAAGTAGAAGCAAAATGCAAACTAGAAGGGGTGATAACAGTTCTCCACAATCTAACAACTGCATTCACAACAATATTTCATGCACACACAATGATAATGGATCCCTGCAACAGATAAGATAGACACAATATATATGCAATGAGATTGAAGGGGCAAGAGGAATGCAAACAAACACAACAGGGGAAGATACATCCACAAACTTGCATCTATTGCTTCATAAGTATGCATAATTCAATCTATTACAAGATAAGGGCCTGGATAACCATGCAAGGAGTCCACTACAAGGGCTGCAGCACATTAGCTTCACAAAACAATTTTTACAGAGTTTTGCTACTTAAAACTATCTCCCCTTACAATGAGCCCAACACTCCAATTTATAGATTTATGAGAAGAGGAAGAGAGAGAGAGAGAGAGAGAGAGAGAGAGAGAGAGAGAGAGAGAGAGAGAGTCCCTAAATCTATCCTTCAACCACTTGCAAGATGTGGTAAATGAAGTGAAATTATGTTATGTTGCTTGCAAAAGGCTCCCCATACTGTCCCATAACTTGCAACAGTGAAATATGTCAGCATATGCTTCATTGAATGCATCCCAACTACCAAATAAAATCTTTGCTTTTGAATCTGGGCACGTTTTATTAAAAATATCCATCAATTCATCAACAAATTCCACATTTCTTAATTTTTGTGCATCGGGCTCAGAAACACGATTCCAACGGTTCCAATTTTATGCATTTTCGTTGAGAAATGCAAAAGTTATGGCCTCATGAGTGCAGAAAGTTATTTTGGGTCTACCAGGCATTTCTATCATTTGACGGGATTGGGTATTAATTGACTGGAGCTGAAGATGTTTCTTTACTTTTATATATCTACCCTCATCAAAATTAATAAATCTAATTTTTGTGAGGTAGAGAATGTCATGCTCGTTCTGAAAAGTCAAATTTTGTGAAAATCGGAGCTCGGGATCAAAAGTTATGGCCATATGAAGTTTGGGAGTCAAACGTTGACTTTTTCTTTGTATTGTGGGCATTTCGGAAAAATCAAGTTTCGGTGTCCCGCATGTCCCTTGTGCGACTTGGGCCGGAAATCTCCACTTAATTTGCACCACTCTCGACCCGCCTGGCCCCTTATGCGGCATTTTCGTCTTTTCGTGTCCCGTGCGTACCCATGTCCCAACTGTCCCGCAGACCGCGTGGGACAAAAATGTCCAAATTTTCCGATTTGCTCTTGGATTGCAGCCTTTTCGACTTTTCGAGTCCTGGACGTCCCCCGCGTACCTATGCGGCTTGGGCTCCAAAAGCTTGATTTTGCCAATTTCTTTAAAAATCAGCGATTTCGGCCATGCGGGTCCCAACTGTCCCATGCCTACCTATGTGGCCTAGGCTCCAAAAACCTGATTTTGGTGCAATACACTAGCACAAGCCAATTTTTTTACATTTTTTGCAATTTTTTAACTTCTTGGATTTTTCTTGGCCCTGAAGAATTGCATAAGTTACCAAAATTTACCTTGAGGGGTGGATTTTGGATAACACATGCCCAAAAGAACCTTTTGTGGTTAAAGTTGAGAGACTTGCAAAAGCTACAACTAAACATAACATAATTTATTTCCGACACTAAAAAGGGAAGGCACTATGAGGAGAAAGGAAAAGTAAAGCAGCCGGAAGAATTTGTACTACGTAAGCATGATGAAAGGGGCGAGGAAAAAACAAAATGATTGTGGCCCTTATATCTCCTTTCAAAATGGAGGAAATTACTCTGGAAGTTGTAGTATATTTTGGTGTTCCTCACCAAACAATGATTACAATATATATTCTTCTAGATTTAAAATGACTGGCCATAAATTATAATTATGTCACACTTATGCTTAGTCTGGAAGAAAAAAAAGCTCTAATTGTAGAATGTAAGGCCTTCAAAATTCTTGCTCATTGGTATGTAGAGAAGCAATTTATGGAACAACCATACATTAGATAAGCAAGTAATAAATAATACATTTGAGGTCCAAGCGGAGGGGATCCATTCGTCCTCACATTTCTCAAAAGGGCCCTTTTGTTTTGATTAAAAATGATCTTGTTTGACATGGAAGAAGAAATAGAAGGATCTAAAGAAGCGATAATAAATTGGATGTGATTATACTAGCTCTGTCACACATAGTTTCAAGAATAGAACACTCCTTGCATACTCATAATTGATTCCAATTATTGTACACAATTTTATCCATATATATATATATTTCTCCTTTGTGATATTATGACAACAAGCCAAGGAAAATGGAGAAGTACAATTTCAAATGATTGTGTAGTTAAATACCTATCCACGACAAAAGAGATAATAACAACAACCCATACATCATTAACAAGATATTTTAGACAACACTTTCACACAAGCATCAATACAAATAATAATGAAATATTACATTAGATATCTATCATGTAACTAGATTGGTTGTCTTCCTAAAACCTCAAATTCATATATGACCCTAAACAACCTCTTGCCATGTTTCCACCATAAGCATACAATGAGCACATCACTTTCCACAACTTAAAATATTCCAATGCAACAAGTCTGTGGCTTTGAGGTTCTTAAGAGCTTTTATTTCCTCTCCGCTGCAAGAGCTAAATGTGTGAATACAATTGCGAACTCACACTGCACATCTCCCATTCTTTCATTGCCAATTTTTTTCCCTACGACATATACATAACATAGATAAATGTCTTATTAAATGTTGGATGTTTAAGCATATAAATGAAAAATCAAGAGCTTCCACTTTTTTAAATTGCAAAAAGAGTTGCCATATTGCGAAGGCACAATTATACATTTGTACATTACATCAAGTGGGGAGTGAAAGCATTTACATTTTTTAAACCTCAACAAAAACCAAACAAAAGCAGTAATATTCAAGTGCCTTTTGAATAAGGTGAGAACCTCTTCCTTGTAGTATGTGTGCTTTGCATCTAAGTAATATATGGAAAAATATTTTTTAAACAATTTTAACGAGTTGATAGCAAAGTTTGAATGTTGAATATCAAAAGAATTGAATTCACAACCATACCTTTGACCATGATATTACATCTTAATATAGGGACACATTTTTTCATATAAGAAAGTGGTAGAGATTTTACTATCCATAAATATTTCAACACACTTCAATAGGTCAGCTATACCTTTTATGGCTTAAAGCTAAAATTTGCACACATTCAAGCAACTCATTGAAAAGAACTTATCTAAAAATGGACAACTAGATTTGATCTAGCTGTAATTACAAGTTTTTACTCACTTAGATGATTTATACCCACCAAATACAAATAGAGTGTGTTTACAACATAAAAGTAGTACTTACAGTTGAACATATGCAGATATGATATCTAGGAGTAAAGTTCAATCATTTTGTACTAGGATTCCCTCCAAATAAAAGAGATTTCTTAATAGGATCCACACCATAGATATACAAAAATAATAGATTTTCTTGTAGGCTCTTCTTTGATGACATTTCTACATCTTCAAGGATTGATTCGTTTGAAGGCTCTGCTTTGATAACATAACTACATCCCCAAGAAATATAGTACAAAATTTTAAACCCATATCATTGCTACCAAAAATCTTATAATCACATGCAAACCAAAATACACCAAAATAATACTAATATTAGAAGCTAAACATTTAAAATGTAGAATTTTAAATGCCAAATTGAATGAGTTCGAGAATGAAAACATCGACTTGAACTTGCTTTCAAACATATTCACAGATCCTTCCAATTTCAATACCAACATGATAACAAAGAAGAAACACATGGCTAGTTATATCCCCATTTGCCTAATTGTTATTGAAAAAAATCTATTTCCATTCTAGGATGTCATGTGGATTAAAACCTGAAAGGCTGTGTCACATCACGTAGCATTAACTACTATATACTAACAAAGATTTGAGATCCAAAATTTATAAATCTCAAGCAACCTCAATAAATAACACCTAATCTCAAAGACTAATTGCAAATAATTAGAGATAGTGCCGAATGCAAAACAAAACTCAATCCTTTATTTATGTAATTTGCAATCATAATATCAATGCAAGAGATAATGAACTTGAAAATATATATCAAATTCCAAAGATTTGATAGATAAAAGGCCATTCATACTAGGAATCTATTAAGCCAATGACATGCTTGATGTAGAAATAAGAATATAGGATCTATGACAATCACAGAGAGAAATAAAATGTTGGAATAATAATTACATTTGAGTAGGTAAAAAGCATGGTAAATCCCAATAAGGTTTCCCAGGAAAGGATTTTGAGCTGTAATTTTGTTTGAAATCATCAAGCTTGTAAGATGGAGATGCTTGCTCAGCTTGGTTCTTATTTATAACATGTACATCAACCAGAAATGAGTCTTATATGGAACATTTCACATATAAAACAAAATAACTCTAAAAATTGAGCGATGTGTGGATCCATGAGATAAAGGTTTTGTTTCTACATTGAGGTAAGCCATTGCATCATAATCAAGACTAGATGGACAAAAACGAAAACCACAATAGAAATTTAAAAGTGAGAGATGCCTAGAATATCAAATAGACTATGAAATATCCCTTGTGGGATACCACTTAAATAACACAAAATATTAAAAATTTGCAACCAAATAAAATACTTTTTTGTACAGATTTTTACCAATTAGGGCAGCGAACTGAAGAAAATTAATAACTCCCAAAATATCCACTCAAATCACTTGAAAATTTAAAGAGAGCTTGCTAATATTATAAAGAACATAAGAAAACTATTTTTGGAATTTTTCAGACAATATAACGCTGCTAGAAAATTACAACGTGCCCTAAACAACTAGAAAACTTCTAAAATTCATATCTTCCCGAATACAAGTGCAAAAACTATGAAACTTTTGAAATAAAATTTACAAATATAGAAGATGATATGCCCTCAGATCTGAAAATGGCCAATTGAAACCCTCCAAATAAAGGCTACAATCTCCAAAACAAGTCGCCCTTTTTGGTAGATGGTCAAAACCCCTTTGAAATCCTCTCGAAATGATGTCAAACCCTTTCTTTATTGCTGCCGTAAGTCTGATATGAAAACCCACTGATTATCTTCACAAATTATCTCAAAACCCCCAAAACCCTATCTCTAAAACCTCTGAAAATATCTCTGTAAATCAGCCCTGAAAACAACTCCAAAATGACAAGCTAGGGTAGATCTTTCACTACCGAAGAATGCCTTGCTAGCTAGGGATGGATCTCTCACCACCGAAGCTAGGGTTCCTGTGGGATTTCACTCCACAAGCTATAGATTTGCAAACAACAGTTGCACATGAAAGGAAATAATTAGGTATGCAAGGATACACTCTAACACTCCCCAAATCTCCTTATATAACTTTTCATTACCTTTTTCCAAGTTGGGAGCTCCATGTGGGACTAAAAGTGACTTAAGTGACCCCAACGAAGAAATAGAATAATAAAGTACCATAAGTCACCCCAATGAATAAATAGAATAATAAAGTACTATGAGCCCCCAACGACAAAATATAACAATTATTACCACCAAGTCGCCCACTTAATGTCAACGACAAAATATAACAAAAATTAATGTGGTAATAAGTCATCTATACCTAATAGCCTCTAGCGTCGTTAGCCCCTCGGGTATGTCCAAGGCTAAGACGAATGAAAAAAACTCCTAGGCCATTTACTTGGAATTAGGGACATTAGGTGACTATAAATCCAAAAATAGGTGATGGGTAATATCGTTTTTCATAAATTTTTGATCAATTACATCCGGCGGAAATGGGGTCCTTACATATGTAAGTGAGCATATGAGATTATTAGATTGTTATAAAAAGGACAAACACTATGACATTTGTAAGACAACATGCATAATTGGATTCCTATGGCTTATGAAGCATATATATTTACTCATAAAATCAACTATACATATTTCAATATCAATCCCACACCATAAAACGTGGTGAAATAGTCTCACTCAAACATTTGAGTGCAAGTTATGCACTAGAAATCTAAAATTTAAATAATTAAATGCAAAAATCTAGGGCCAATCCCACTTTTCATCTTTAATGAAATAACTATTATCTAGAAGGCACCATATTAATAAACTTAAGAGTTGCACGTATTACGGATTTAGCAAGATAAACTCATTACAAAAAAATATATTAAAAATTGAATATGAATTTATTTTCTTTGTTGAACATGATTATAAGGGAAATAATGCATCCAATGTTATTCAATATTTTTGGAATCTATTTTCCTGCATAATACACGTGTCATCATCTTCCAATGAAGAAATTCGTTGCAGTGAATGTTTACTCTAAAGTTTGAATAGAGTACATGTAGTCAACAAAACAACATAGACACAAGTCACAAATATGCACTTTTAAATATACAAGTCACAAATACTTTTAAATATGTATATAGAAACAAAGGATAAATGTACTCAAATTAGTCAGAAGACACTTTGTAGGGCAACATAGAAACCAAACACATATATGGGCTATTTATTTTCAACGATCTAAATTTAGTGTGGGATATAGAAATTAATGATGGGAAATAAAGTAAGTAAAATTGACTTGCAATAATATCAAAAAATATCATATATTTTCCATGTTACAAACATGTAGGTATGCTTTAAAATGTTTTTCATTCGTTGTCCGATTGACATTAGGGTGTGAAATAGGGAGGGATGAGATCTGAAATCACCATATTTTTGCAACAAAAATGTAAGTAAAGATTGTAGAGCATCATATTGTTGTAACTATAGATGCAAATGAAGGTCTATAAAGCGCTTTTTGAGAAAAAAAAAAAACATAGAAAGAAGGCAAACTTGCATTGATAAAGCAAAAATCACTAAGAAACACCCATATCCTAAAAACATAAAGTTGTTGAAAAGGACATATCTTTTGGAGGTTCACAATATTTGTCACTACTAAAATCCAATAATTAGCAATATTCTTAATCCAGATCCAAATATCCGAGACCAGGAAAATGAAAATTACTAATTTGCAAAGGGGGTAGTTTTGTCTTTACCATAATTTTCAAAGCATCCAAAGAACCCAAGGATGAATACCAAACTTGAGACACATTGGAAAATAACAAGATAATGACAACATCTCGCACATTTATCTTCATATATCCTAATACTTAAATAACCCTTACATATACCATAATTTGGTTTCCTTTTATTAAAAACAAGAAGAAAAACTTCATCTTGATACAAACTTTGCCATGATGTCCCAAGGTATATGAGAACATAAGAAGGGGGAAAGCAATAAACATAGATAAAAATTACTCACCTTTCTACGGTGGCCTAAGAAATCTCCACAAATTGTGCATCCATGTCATAAATAGATTGCAATCCAAGATCAATACAATCTCTAATACTTAATTAAACTTAGTTTGAGAAAAAAAAATATTAAGAAAATATCACCTTGAATGCAAAAAAATTTGGGGAAAAGGATGTATATTTCTCTCAAGAGGCAAGCATGCTGACATTATTCTCCACTACTAGCAATATTATCAATATAGATCTAGATATTTGGGACCATGAAAATGAAGATATCCTATTTGCAAATGGAATAATTATGTCTTTGTTCGTATTTTTAGCATTCAAAGACCCCAAGGATGAATGCTAGACTCGAAACTAGATGAAAAATAATAGGATAATAACAACTTCACAATCACCTTCATATATCCAAGCATTAAAATAACCTTTACAAAGCTCCCGTATGTAATAAAACATCACCAAATCACCTTTAAAAAATGGGAATTCAAAGGGATGCACATTAGCATTTGTAAAAGATGTGCATCATTGTGGGCATGTCGTAGAATTTTCTAGGTTACAAACCAACAAATGGCAAGCCCAAACAACTAAAACTAAATCAGAAACAACTCCTAATGTAATTTTCTATGCAAGATATCTACCAAGCAAGAAAAACAAAAGCAGCTTTTTAGTGCACATGAAAACAACAAAGATGGCCAAACCAAGCAGCATTTGAGCCATACCTCAATTTGTTCTAGTTTGAAGCTTGATCTTAAGGTTGTTGTTTTCTATAATTCAATAATTATAATGGTGTTAACACTGTCACTTATTAGAAAGAAATATAAAAATTTAAATAAAAATATAATTGTTAAGATAGTGTCACGTAGAAATTAGATCCATGTATTTTAGAGATAATGAATAGGTGGATATTTTGCTTGTTTTTTTGGTAGCCTTTAAAATATTTTTTTTTTGGTTGTTTTTTTAAATTATTACCCTTTTGAAAAAATGTTCAAAGAACTCGCACAAAATTGGAGTAAGATTTTCTAGGGTTTCTCTTTTGTAACCACCATACCACGGCCTTTTCGAGATCTATGGGAATTTATTGCTATCGTCTCTCCTAGGGTTTCTCACTCTGGCGTCCCCTATATAATGTCCTCGCCATCTTCAAACTCAGTTATTTCAACCGTGGCAGGAGATAGTGGAGCGAGTAATGACACCACCGGCGAAGCGACCCAAGAAATTCGTCCCAAAGGTCTTTCATGAGGTAATCTTTCTCCTCCTGATGTAGTTCTGCCCATTCCTAAATTTAATGTTGTTTGTCAATGGTTAGAGCAGTTTTTCCTCATTGGGTATTTTGTGGGTCGAATCCCCTCTAAAAGCATGCTCAAATCCTGGGTTAACACAATCTAGACTCCTCATGGAGTCCACCTGGATAGCATTCAAAACATGACCAAGGTTTTCTTTATTTTTGTTTCTCTGACCCTGCTATTGTGTCCAATATTCTGGCTAAGCAATCCACTTTGTATGTACGCAACTCACTGCTTGTGTTAACACCCTGGCACAAGGAATTTGTGGTATCTGAGTATACCGCCCTTAAAGTGCCTGTTTGGGTTGAATTTCTTGGTCTTCCTCTACCATGCGTGCCTTTTTTGCTATAAATTGCCACCTCACTTGGGCAGGTAGTTTTCCTGGAAGCCGATAAGTTTTACCATGCTTGTCCACAGAAGTGAGTATGCGTTAAAATTGATCTCTCGTAGGATCTCAAAGAATTTGTGGATATTCAAATGGGTAATAAACGCTATTCCCAGTGGGTCATGCAAATCAATCTACTCAACACTTGCTTCCATTGCCAAGTGTCTAATCACAAGATCAAGGATTTTTCGCTTTATAAACCCCAGAATCCCTGGTGGCCAAAACAACTCCCAAGCAGTACCAAACCCTAACAGAGGAAGGTGGTAAGTTCGCAGGGGCGAAACAAGAACAAATCCCAAAAATCCAAAGCCTCTCTTGGGTGGGTAGTTTGCCTAGAAGCCGATAAGTTTTACCATGCTCGTCCACATAAGCAAGTATGTGTTGAGATTGATCTCTCGCAGGATCTCAAAGAATTTGTGGATATTCAAATGGGTAATAAACGCTATTCCCAACGGGTCATGTATATCAATCTACCCAACACTTGCTTCTTGCCAAGCATATGATCACAAGATCAAGGATTGTCCGCTTTATGTACCCCGTAACCACCCTGTGGCCAAAACATCTCTCGAGCACCAAACCTCACATGTAGGAACGTTGGCAAGTTGCTGGGGGCCGGTGAAATAAGAACAAAGCCCAACAATACAAATCCTTTGGCTCCCATGGCCATTGGGAACTAGTTGTTAAGGAACAATCTCTTAGTATCTTGGCTAAGGAGCCTAAAACTACTGCTAAAGAACCAACCGCGCGCCATCTCAAAGCTACTCCATTGCAAAGTCTTCCAAAGACGCCCTTGTGGAGTCGGTTCTCATGGACCAGAATTTTTTTGTTTCTCACATCCCCATCCCGCATTCACTTCCACTGCTGCTATAAAACAGCTCACAAGAGCCTTTCAAACGACCCGAAGTCCTTCCCGCATCTTTCAAGACCATATCCCAACACACAACGTGGATTCCACCAAAGCGGAATACAACATTGAGTACGCCGACCGAAAAAGTTGATCTACAAGATTTTTTAAAGCACAATGTTACTCGTTTCTTGCATAATCAATATGATGCCCTTGATGGCTTGGAGGATGGGGATATGGCTCGACCAACGTTTCCCATGAATTGTTTATCTTGGAATGTTAGGGGTCTTACAGACTCCTGTCGTAAATATGTGGTGCGTGAAACTCGACAACGATGTGCAAATCTAGACGTTTTGTTTTTGCAGGAAGTAAAAATTACAGGTTTTCAATTACAAATGGTATGTAAATCCATCTGGCCTGACAACTTGGCTTTCTGTAGAAATCATGAAGTAGGAGTGGGGATTAATTTCACTTTTTGCTCCCAAATGGTGGCCCTTATTAATTGACCATGGAATCGACCCCACCAACTGTGTCATATGGGTCCTCTTTAATATTGAAGGCCACCCTTTTGGGCTCATAAATATTTACACCTCGAATGATGTGGCCGAAAGGGCCGATCTATGGCGGTGGATAGCCAACTCCATTCCCGATGCCTACTGGGTAATAAGTGGAGATTTTAATATGGTCAATCCCCTAATGATAAATGTGGCCACTTGCCTATGAGGTGGATACCTGGTGAAAGGGAAGCGTGGTACTTCATGTGAAATAAATTCAATTTTTTTGATCCTAACACATCTTATTTTCCCACCTCTCTAGCTTGGTACACATGGAAAAATCTTCATAGAGGGAAAGATCACACTCTTAAATGACTTGATAGGGCCATGTTGTCAGCTCAAAATTTATTTGAGTTGATAGCATTTATTCTATACCAGTGGAGGTCATGCCCGACTTTGTCCTTTTAGACCACTCTCCTATACGATTTCATATATGTTGGCATGATGCACGCCCCTTTTTGTCATAAAGGCCAATTCTTTCTTAGTACTACCTTGATGCAACATGGCCCCAATGTTAATCATATCAAATGGGTTTGGAATTTAGCTCCATGACCAATTCACTATCAGTATTTTCATCCACCTATGCAAGCCAGCTGGATACAATGGTGGGAAGATACTTTGACTCGAACTACCAGATTTCTTAGAATCTACAACCAACAGCTAGAAAAATTCGGCGCCACTCATACACCGCTAACACCTCGGCTCTCATATGGGTGACAATGGCGCTTTAAGGTGATCCATTCTCCGATGCTCGTAATCGCTAGTTGTAATGCTCTGAAATAAAATCCAAATTGCGGATAACTATAATGCCAGAGGTGCTCAGATCCGGGCTCGATGCATTGGCTCAAGATTGGAGATTAGGTTTCGAAAGAATTCTTTCTTTCTCTCGAGCCATAAAACCTTCTCAATAGATCCGAGCTATCATGGACAACGAAGCTTGGATTATTGACACACAACTTATGTTGTAAGCCTTTGTGCGCCAATACAAGCTTGTCTTTCAAGCTCAACCACCCTCTGTAGCTCACCGAGTTGCTCTTGACCACTATTTGGGTGTTTTGCCGCACAAGCTTTTAGAGGCTTAGAAGGTGTTTTGCGAAATAATGCTCACCATTGAAGACCTCCATGAAGCCACTATACAAATGACTAATGATAAGTCACGTGATGGATTCCTCTTGTGAATTTTATAAAGCTCTTTGGGATTCTGTCGGGCAAGACCTTTTTCAGTCTATCTTGAAGGATTTTAGAACCAATCCCTAGGGCCACACATTAATAAGGGAAACATCAAATTTATCCCTAAACAAGGAGATCCCAAGCAAATCACTTGTTAGCGGTCGATTACACAGCTTGAATGTCTCCTACAAAATCATTGTCAAAGCGTTAGCTCTACGATTACACAATCTTTTGCTGTTATTATTCAACCAGAGCAAACATGCTTCATACAGGGACGTTTCATCCTAGATAACATCATCGTGGTGTGGGAAGGCATGGAATGGGGCCGTAGATCTCATCAGGCCGCCGTGTTTATCAATATTGACTTTGAGAAGGATTATGATCAGATTGAATGGCCATTCACTCTCGCCATGCTTCAGGGCCTTAGCTTTGGACCCATTTTTATTCAATCCGTCAATATACTTTTTGCAGATGCCTCTGCTCAAATTTCTACTAATGGCCTCAGCTCGGAGCCTTTTGGGCTTTTCCGGTCTATCAAACAAGGATGTCTTCTTGCCCCCACACTGTATGTGTTGGTGACCGAAGGCTTTAGTTATCTCTTAGCTCATGCCAAAGCGCAGGTCTTATTCATGGAATCTCACTGCCTGATGAGCCCCATTTACAGCTTCTCAATGGGCATTTTGCGGATGATTCCTTCCTTATGTTTATTGAGGATGATACCAACATTAACAATGTTATGTAATTTTTGGGTGCTTTCTGCCTAGCTTATGGCTCATCCATTCAGTAGCAAAAAACCCAATGTTATCGGCGATCTTTCCTTCCCGCACCTGACTAGCTTGCCACCTTTGATTGGAAAATTCTGCAACATGGTGATATTTTCAAATTTCTAGGTATTCCATTTGCTTTTCAAGCCTCCCGATTGAACTATGACATTATGTCATTCAACGGGTGGCAAAAAAATTGGAATATTGGATCACTAGACCTTTATCTCTGGTTGGTAAATTCCAAATTTGCTCTAAAATTCTTTTGCCGCCATCCATGTTTACTACTCGTCTTGTTGGGTTCCTTCTAAAGCCTCCATTCAGAAGATGGAAAAACTTCTCAAAGATTTCTTATGGGCTAATGCTTCTACTGGAAAAGGTTTTCATCGGGTAGCTTGGGATATATGTTGTTTGCCTCGCAATTCTGGAGGCCTCAGGCTTATTCACATTCAACGTCAAGGGCAAGCTCTTTGTGCTAAGTGGATTATCAGAAGCATTATTGACCAAGAATCTTGGACAATTCTCATATGACATGGCATTGTGGAAGGTTCTCCTTATGGCCGCCCTACGTGGAAAGGCTTAGGGTTTGTCAATTTGCTCATCACTCCTGTGCCTGTCAAAATTGTTGGCACCTTTGTGCTTAAGAGTATTTGGAAAGCGTGGGAATGTGTCAAACCCTGACTTTTATGGAAGGGGGATGGATTTCGTAATGGGCTTTCTCTCAATCAACAATCTCTCTGGTGGTCGCCGATTTTTCAATCCCAAGATAAATGCTTAGCAGAGGTCCCAGGAATCTCCACGCTCAAATTCTTCAAGCGCAAAATTCGCACCATTGAGGACTTATTTTGCAAGAACGCTCAATCCTGGTTCTCTTGGCCGGATTTTAAAGCTCTGTTTTGGCTTTCCAACCAAGATCAGGATACTTTCACTACTGTGATCAATTCGGTTCCTGATCACATGTTGCATAATATTTGTGCATTCCTCTCGCCCATGGTGGACAAATAGAAGTGGTATGCCGATACTTCTTTCTATAACTACAAAGACAACAAAGGCTATTGTTGGCTCTCACCCCATTTGCCCATGGTGGACAAACTTAATACTCATTGGGGAATTCACGCCACTCTGTCTACCTGGGGTAGACGATTTGAGATTGTTTGGACTATATGTGTGGAGCCCAAAATTGCTCATTTTCTTTGGTGTATTCTACACCAAGGCCTTCCTATCGGGGCTCATCTTGTTCAAATTGGGATCCCGAATCCCAACTGCCCTTCTGTGGACATCTGGAAACACTTTTGCATGTCTTCTGGTTTTGTCCCAAAGCTCAAATTGCCTGGAATTGGATCCATTCATTTTTTCCCTTCACGACCCCACTGTTTCACTTGGCAACATATCCTCTTGGGAGATAATCCCAAACTTCATCTTATGTTCACATAGATTTGGTATGTTTTCAGAGGGGAGATTCTATTTTGGATATAGAAAGAAAGAAATGATTTTTTATTTGTTAATTCTGTAATTGATCAATCTTTCTCAATTTATAATAAATCTATGGTGATCTCCAATGTGCTTCGTAGATTCAAATTCAGCAAACAGGTGGCGTCAAGGTGGATCACCTCCTGGACTCCTACCGCGCCACCTGGGGAAGCCTCGTGCAACATTTCCTGAGTGCCTCCGTCTCCCACTAGGTGCTCCTTGCCTTTAGCCCATGGTGGCTGGCATAGCCGATCTCACCATTGTGCTGCTTTCGGGCTTGCACCCGTTGCTCTTCTGAGCCGTTACATTGACATAATCACTCCCAGCTCGCATTGTGGCGTGGCTGTGGCTCTCCGCCGCATTTGTCGGCTCGCCAGCAGGGTTGGGCTTCACCACCGGGAGCATGGGTGGGGCTCTCCGCCGCATTTGTCGGCTCGCCAACAGGGTTGGGGCTCGCCACCTCGCCAACATGGGTGGGGCTATCCTTCTGCCGATGCTTCGCATCAGGATGCTTGGTACCCACCGCCACCTCCGCCACTATTGAACAAATTCCCTCGCCTCAACCTCGCCATTCCTACGAATGGAGAAGCAGACTCAGAGGAAGAAATTGCTGTTGGTTGGAAGCTTTCTGGATGCTCGCAAGGACCTGCCTGGTTTGGGATGGCCGGATGATCGAGATCCGCCTGCCTCAGGCATGTTTATTGTTGCTTCTTGATAGTGCCTTTTAAGTGTTTTTAGGCGATGCCTTTTTGTTGTTCTCTCATAAACTCGACCTAGTTTGACTCTTGCTATTCTAGGCTTGGCCTAGCTTATTCGTGGTTTTGGGGCGTGCTCTTCAGTATCTTGTTCTATTAATATAATATAAGATCCCTTTTCATCAATTTTTTTTTATTACCCTTGTTTGACTCTTTAATCTTATTATTATTATTCCTAGATTGTTTTTTTATTCTAATTTTTAAAACTAATTCATCTCATTATTTTTTATTTAATAATAGAACACAGACATTTCTAATAAAATTGAAAAAATAAATTTGGATTAGATATATGGGAAACTCAAGAGAGATATTTGATTGATTAAATAAGTTAAATATATCTATTTTTAATATTTCAATAGTGGGCCCTTAGTCAAAATTTCAAATGTTATGTGGTTATATATATGTGTAAATATTATGACTTTTCTTATTTTAAAGGCTTTGGGTGGGTTTTTAAGTCCATCTTGTTTATATATATATATATATATATATATATATATATATATATATATTAAGTTTATTCTTTAAAAGAAAAGTGTGCATCTTAGTAGTAGGAGTGATAATATTTTGTTAATTTATATGTTAAAATTATTGCATGTAGTGTTCTAAAATTTGAATGTATTTATTTAATTAAATTTATTTAGAATTTAAGTTTAGTCATGTCTCTTATAATAATAACTCTTACACTTAACAAAAAATTATAGCTTTTAAATTATTAATTTTTTTGGGGTTTAATAATGATTGGTCTAAAGTTATTTTTAATAAACAACATAGGTTTATTTTTCATATAACAAGGTACTTCATATTTTATTCTTAGCTTATTTTATTTCCACACGTCAACTTATTTCCAAATTTGTGTACACCTTATTTTTGTATATCGATCTTGTTAAGAGACTATAACAATAACATATGCAAAAACATAAGCACAAACCCAAGACAACACAACTTTATGAGGAAATGTAAGTGCTCATTTTCAATCTTTTTTATTTGCTTCTAGACTTTTGCCATTTGTCATGCTATATTTATATTGTGTATGACATCGTTTTGAAGTATCTTGAGCAAAATATACAATTGAAAATAACAATTAGAGTAAAACTTTTGAGTTGCACAACAAGATATATACACGAGTTATAAAAATCAACAATGTATTTATTCTTCCATAGATGAGTGATGAACATTGTCTAATAGATTTAGCTAAATCACATTATGAGAAATATCTAGACCTAGAAAAGCTTATTTCCAAGATAGATTGTGTCCAGAAATATTAGGAAAATCATTTTGTATCATGGTCCAATTTTTTTTTAGCAAACCTACAACACCAAAAAATATGCATATTGGATTTAGGAGATTGCAAATTGAAAACTTGGTACACTTAATAACAAGAAACTAAATGTTGTCACCAATGACAATGTGTGCAAGAGTAGCTTCTAAGCAATCATTTGGGCCATATCATTGACTTTAGACCTCCAAATTGCAGCCCCAAGATGTTGCCTTTTGATTTCAATAAGTTTGCATCTCCACTTTGAGTTTAACCTTTGTTCCAAAAATAATTTTGCAAAAAGTTTCCAATAAACACATTTAAATGAAACACTTCGCCATCACTAATCCTTCACAAAATTACATTAACATTTTGACGTATACAAAATTATCCACAAATAATTGAATTTCATTTAGAACTAAAGATCTTCTACATTCTAAAGATGATTTTTTTTTTTGACTAGATGTTAACAGCCAACCTGAGTACCAAAATCTCCAAATTATTACATCTTCTTAGTATGTGTACTAGCTTAATATTGATTTATATGTTATAATTCATATATTTAATGCAAAGATTCAACTCAACCTCGTCTTTTATAATAACTTTTGCAAGAATAAGAACTAATGTCTAAATTTTTGAAAATGAAATTAGATGTCGTAAAAATAAATAATTCAAACTTCTCTTACAATAATCTTTACCTACCCTCAACAAGAACGGATACCTAAATTATTGAAAATAAATTTGAACGGTTTAAAACTAATTCAACCAAATTTAAACGAGCAAAATATTGGGAAAAAGGCATGATACTTCATTAAAAATAAAAACATTAAAATAAATAGTGTCTCCTGCATTCTAATAATTTATTTACACTTCACAAACCAAAGAAAATGATCGCATTTAGTGTATAACAGCTTTATGATTTTTCAAGCCAAAGGGGTTCATCAAATTCACCCTTGAGCTTCTCCCTGCAATTTTCTCACCAGCCAAATTCAACGAAGTTAAGTTCAATAGTTCATCACTGCAACACTGGTGCCAAGCAGGAGTCCCATCTTCATAAGCATTAAACGTCAACCTCTGCAGATTGCTCCCATTCAATCCCGACACGAAAAGTTCTCCGTAAGGCTGGAAATGGTTGGGAAGAGAAACTGGTTCTGCGGACACCCCACTAAAATTTGCAGTAAACAGCAAGCTTTTCGAATCGGGACTGAAGCAGACATGATTGATCCTCTCTCTCTGGGGTCCCGGTATTCTGTGGAGCCCCGTTCCGTCAGGGTGTATCAAATAGACGCTGAAGTACTCCTCCTGCTGTGGATCGTGTCGGTTAGAGGAGAAAGCAATCCATTGCCCGTCGGGAGACCAGCAGGGCATCGTGTCAATCCAGGGGCCTTCTGTCAGGGTTCGAATCCACCCCTCCTCGCCTTCCTCTGCATCCATTATGTACAGATTTTTGTGCCCGGATCGTCCCGATCTGAACACTAATTGTTTCCCATCCGGAGACGAGTAAGAAAACACATTATTGAGGGTGCCTTCTTTGGTCAGAACTCTCACCTCCGATTTCACCTGCGTTTCTTCTCCCAAATCCTCTGGTTTAAAGCGAATCGAGACGACATGCACTGTAGATTGAAGGGAAGCGAAAATGGGGCCAACAGAGGCATACAAAAGCCCTCTTTGTTTCCCATTCCACGCCACAGCAAATGCAGGGCCTTTGAAGTTCGTTTCCCATTTCTTGGACCCGTCCGTCTTCACCAAATGCACCCCGCCGTCTGGGAGTCCAATGTTCGGATTGAAGGCGATGAGAGACCCGTCCGGAGAAAACGCCGGGAAGGAGCCGTTTATCCTGTGCAATTTAAGCTTCGGAATCGGGGATTCCACGCGCTCCAGGAACGGAATGACAGTGTCGGCGTCCTCGGCATCTTCGCCCCTGAATCTGTGGAACCCCAGCCTGAGCGAATCGGGCGAGACGAAAGGGTTGTAGTGATGAATTTGGGGATTAATGGAGGCCGTCACGGGTATAAAGGACCTGGACTGCAGGTCGAAGATTTCGATGTGCCTGAATTTGGACTCCGGTCTGCGCGTGGCGACGGCTATCCAATTCCCCGTAGCGGAAGCGCAGGGAGTGAAAGCTTCTACGGAGGGTGGAGTTATCTGCTCTGGTGGCACCGCTTGGTCCAGGTTCAATCTGTAGATGCTCCACCACCCGTCCTCCGCTCTTCTGTGAAAATACACGGTGCTCTCATCGGCCCAGCTCTGCAACCATCCGCCTACCGGATCCGTCCTCCACCCTGAAAATGTACAAACCTGTCTGAAGCTCGTGAATATGGTCCCGCCGCCATTCCCCTGCTCCGTAGGAAGCCACCATGACCCACTTCCCCGAAGGAGATAAGGCCGGACTGTAATCCACCACTCCGCGTGGACTAAGGCGAATCGTACGGCCGGTTTTGAGACACGTAGCGTAAACCGCGCACCAGCTCTTAATCGGTTCATCCGGAGGCTCTTGTACGGACACGAAATAGGCCTTCCCGTTTCTAACCGCGGGTCTGTCGAAGAAAAATGGCGGGCGCGCCGAGTCGTCGACCGTGCCCTTCAGCGGGCCTAGCACGGGCCCGTCTTTTCGACTTGCAGAGCTGAAGTGAAGCCTGGAGTTTCCCGTCCTCTCTGAGACGTACACCAGCATTTCGTCTTCTTCGTGGAACTGTGAGAGGGGGTTTCGAGGCGGAAGGACTCTTCCCTGGAGGAGGAGCTTGGCATCGGAGGGCGCGACGAACTGAGCATTGTAGTTAATGGATTTTCCGTCGGTGAGTCTGCCATGGTTGAGAAATTTGAATTGTGAGAGGGAAGATGGGGTGTGAGGAAGATGGAGGGTGAAAACGTCGAAGCCGTAGTGAAGTCTGCCCACAACGGCATATACGATCGTGCCGTCTAATTTTCCGTAGCTCTCGACCGGTGCCATGGTTGATCTGAATCGGAGGAGACGATATATAAACCAGATCTTGTGGGGCGCGTGGGAATATATCATCCGAGTTCGATGAGGTGAGCGGGTGTGTCATGAATTATGTCGCACATTCAGCTTAGCTTAGCTTTACACGTTGATCGGACAGGCATAAGCCATTCAATACAGATAATTTGGCCTTCACAACTATGTTGATTACAGGTGGGTTGAATAACTCCAAAATTGAAAGGTGTGGGGAAAGGAATATTGAAAGTGGAGGTATAAAAAATGCTTTCGACTATAACAGTACATCATAACTTGGTGTCTATGGGGAATATTAAAAGTTGAAGTGGAACAAATGTTCTCGACTATAATTATAAACCATAACTTGTTGTCTATGTGGAGACAACAAAATGTTACGTAGGGCCGTGAAAATTGAATCCGTCATTTATAAACGTAATGCGAGCCAATATTTGTTATGTTGTTGGGTATTAATGAAGTGTTGGTGTACAAGCTCCATTGACAATTGTTGTTATCAACCGTATTACGACACCTCATCTATTGCCATTAATATTGATTAATGGTATGACCCGAGCCCATTGTTATGTTTATCTCTTGCAATACTTAATGGCCAAGACACCAAACCACTGCAAACATTCACACATCTCTTTCACTTTGTTGTGGTGTTTCACATCAATTCGCAGGGTAAGATGCCAAAGAACTTGAGCTGCACCTGAACCAACACCTGCATGTGAATTTTTTAGCTCTTACTTGCGGATTTATCAACATTTGAAGCTTAGTGATTTGACATGTTTGAATTCTACATAAGAGGGTAAACATAAATTTGTGAACTTAGCCTAAAGTTTACAAGGAGCACTATACACTTTTAATGGGTTTTTGGGTTGTCTTTGTTTGATGTATAGGATGTGCTAGCCAAAAAATGGTGTTTTTAAACATGTTACATATATGGATTCCGCTTGTTTATCTTTCGACATTTGTAGCTCATTTTAATCAAGAGCAAGAAGGAAATGAAAGAACGATCCTAATACAAGTGAGGTTTTTAAAACCTCACTCAGGTCATGAGTGATACAATCTATTATGATTATCTAAAATAATTTTATATTTATTTTCTAAAATTTGCCGAGTATGCATATGTTCTTGTGTTTGTTTGCATGCGTATAATTCATAAAAACATGATTTGAATTTATCTGTGTGATTTACATCCATACAAACATGCACTATTTGGAGTGATGCTTCTTTAGTTTGGTCCAAGTGAGAAAAGTATGTCTAAAAATTCTTCTGCACATGCCTACGGATTTTCCACACATGAAGCTTAGTGGTGTGATGGGTGTGGATTCTACAGAAGAGGGTAAGATTAAAATCTTGAACATAACTTAAAAGGCAAAGAAAGAGCATTGGGGGGATTTTGATGGTTTTTTGGGTTGTTTCTTTTTTATGTGAAAAATGTGTTAACTAAAACAAAATGGTGTTTTTAAAAATGCTATAGATATGGATTGTGTTTGTTTATCTTAAGGCATTTATAACTCATTTGATTTGGTTAAGTGAGAATAATATGCCAACAAACATGGTTTGTAGGTATATAATTCATATAAACATTATTTACTTTAATAATATGAATTACACTCATACAAACCATTTAGTTGACAATAATTAGTCACACTTAACCATATCAAATGAGAAAAAAATAGTCGAGATCGGGAAAGTATACAATTTTATATCTACTCTATTCCATAAATTGTACAATACCCAATAATTTCATTGGAAAAGACACATGATAATATAATTTATATTAACTAAATGATTTACATGGCATGACATTAGATGTTCTGAAAATTGGGGTGCAAAATTAGGTCCATCTCCGATAATAGCTCATTCCTACAACAAACAACTTTGTCAATCTTCAAAATCCATACAAAAATTTGTGTAATTATAGTTTGTTGAATTGCCTTTGATAAAAACATCATAATGTGAGGCCTTTAGAGCACTATGTGGGAAATATTTTAGAATTTCATTGCTTGGTGGTGTGCTCGTACGCATAACTCCTTTCGCTTGCTTTCTTAGAAGATCTTGTTGGGAGGTTGCTCAATGTCATTGGTGTTGTTGTAATTTTAATCATACCACCTATCATTGTTTGCAAATTTAATACATGTCCTTGTTGAGAAAAACCTGTCACCTGCGATTGATTACTTGGATTAGATGGATTATCAGAATCGAGATAATTACTTATATTTGCAAAGGAAGGAGCATAATTGTTCATTATTTATATCATAGAAATGTTTGTCTGGAAACAAATTTTCCATGTTTTTAAGCCTTCTCTACCTCTCCTTTTCCTTAATTAATTTCTCAAAGTCCCACATCCTTTTCTATCTCTTTCTTTAGATTCTTTTCATGTTTTTCCCTTTATCATTCTTCTTTTTTTTTTTTGTTTCAACTCATTTTCAATCTTATCCTCCTTCAAATCCTTCTCAATGAGTCTCGATGCCTTCTTTTGTTGTATGTTCTTTCTTCATGGGTTTGATTTCCTCTTTCACCTACTTTCACGTTTCTTGGTCTTGAAGCATTTGAAAAAGTCATTTGCTGTTAAAATTTGAGATTGTCTACTTAATCTCACTACATCATTTGTTGAACAAGGAGATTTTTGCTTAAGCCTCTCTATTGGAAGCTTAAGGAAACTACTTGAAATATTTCTTGCTTGTTGTTCTTGACCTTGACCGCATTGTGGTTATTAGTTGTTACATGCAACAATATATTATGTTGCTTCTAGATCAACTACATCATCACAATCCTCAAATTCACTTATAACAACATAGAAGTGCACCACCTCTTCATTAGGTAGAGCAACATGAGGGGATGTCATTGAAATACCTACATATGTATTGGGAAAATCTAAATTTACACCTATTTGTTTTGTCCCCTCCTTGATCCAATATGGTTGGCTTACTTGTGAAGGTAGGCTCAACCCCTCTCTAACCACTTGTTCTTGAATGTTACTCACATGAAGCTTGACTCATTTCTTCACCATCTTGATTACACGCTTGGGTTTTTGTTACATGTGTGACTTGGCTGATACCAAGTACAATTGGATCTATATATGTGACGTTGGTCTAATCCTTCTCCATAATTTTCAATTTGAGTACATGCGACATGTATGCTATCCTCTGCATATCCAACCAATCACATGATGTTTTCAATAACACCTCTATCATTTTCATCTCAAACTTAAAATGCTTGACTTGGCGCCATGTTTTCTACAAGTGCCTCTATATTAAGTGGCCATATACATGTCCTCTTAAACATGAATTTATATTTTCTATAGAAAGAGACTTCTTGAATGCTTTGTTACCCAATTGAGCCAATTCAACCATGTTGATCTCAAGTCCATGATTTCAAGCCACCTAAGTTGACAATTTAGTTTTGAAATTGTTCTTGAATGATAAGAAGACATTCACATCCAAAGGTTGTAGTTTCTGGGAGGTTTGTAATGACAAAGTTACAAGATCAATTCCTAAATTTCTAGCCTCTTGAAAAATTTCCATTTCTACATGACTACTGTGGCTATATCAAATATCAATAAGTTCCTATTAGCAGGAGAAAATCCACTTGGGATTGATCTCTTCAATTAATGTAGCCAATTCAAAACCAATTTTTAGGTCATCCAAGCATTGAGTTGTAATCCCATGCATGATCCCGGTTCACAACCCGTAATGTAGTTATTTAAATCTTTTTCCCTTGAAAATGTAAAATCTAGGGATGTTTTTTCTTACCGCATTAACATTACAAAGAAAGGTGACCCTATATCGGGATGCTATATTCATGAGAAGGGAGAACCGATACGCATTTGAGACGAGTCAAGGATGGGATCAACTACAACATCTAGGAATACCAACGTAAAACATGAGTTACTATGGTGAGTGTTAACCAAGCAAAATGACTTATTCATGAAAATCATAATCAGTTTTGTTTTTTTGTTAAAGGATAAAAAGATGGGATATAAGTTTGAGAGATTTCTAACCGGGAAAAATAGGATTTGGATGGTATTATTCGAGTCTTTTTAGGAAGTTTTTCGGGCTCTCAGTGGGTTACCACCAAAATAGAAAGTAGAGCATGAGATTTAGCTGCATTCTTGCTAGAGTCCCCTCTACCGAACATCGAGTTGTATAGGAAATCCTTGTTGGAGAGTAATAAAGTAAAGAAAAAAATATAGGAACTACTAGACCATGGTGTGATATGTCCAAACATCTCATCATGCGGTTCGCTTATTGTGATGGTGACGAAGAAGGATGGTTCTTGGAGAATGTGCATCGATTACCACACTTTGAACAAAATCACCATAAAGAACATAATACACTCCCCCACATTGATGATCTCTTAGACCAACTTCAACATGCCACATTATTCACGAAGTTGGATCTCAAGTCGAGTTATTACCAAGTCGAATGAAGGAGGAGGATATATGGAAGACTGTCTTCAAGACAAAACATGGTTTGTGTTAGTGGTTAGTACTTCCATTTGGTTTATGCAATGCACCCACTACATTTATGAGATTGATGAATGATGTATTGCGCAGATTTCATAGATTCATGTGTCATTGTTTATATAGATGATATCTTGATTTTTAGTGCCACATGGAGGAACATCTCGACTCATTTGCAGCAAGTCTTGCAAGTTCTCAAGGAGAAATAACTGTTATGCAATTTGAAGAAATGTGAGTTTGCCAAACAGTCACTTGTCTATCTTGGGCACGTGGTTGGAGGAGGAGAGCTATGAGTGAATCGAAGAAGGTGGAAGCCATCACTAGCTGGCCAACACCAACAGGAGCCATAAAGACTAGGAGTTTTGTGGGAGTAGTACAATACATGTGGAAGTTCATTCTAGGCTTCTTTGCAATTGTAGCACCTCTACACACAGTGGCCACAAAGAGTAAGGGTTTTGACTGGGGTAAGGAACAAAACAAATCCTTTGAGTTATTAAAATACAAGATTAGTCATGTGCCAATACTTTCTCTTCCTAATTTGCAACAACCCTTTGAAGTAGAGACAGATGCCAATGATTATGCTATGGGTGCAATGTTGCTTCAAGGAGGTAAACCCATATGCTATCATTCTGAAACTTTTACTTCAGCAGTTAAAGGATATTCAGTATATGATAAGGAAATGTATGCACTAGTTCAAGAAATTAAAAAATGGAAGCATTATTTGTTGGGTAAAGAAACTATTGTGCACATTGACCACAAACCTCTCTAGTATTTGCAAGCATAGTCTAAATTGCAATAGGAAAGAAACTACAAATGGATGGGGTTCCTCCAACAATTCTATATGGTGATGAAATACAAGAAGGGTAGTACAAACTTAGTGGCAGACATGTTATCTAGACCGCCTACACAAGAGAAAATATCCTACTTCGCCACTATCTCTCGGATCGAGCCCTTCACAAAGGAAGCTTACAGAGAGGCATATGCCAGGGACAGAGACTTTGGGGTGAAATTTGGTAGTCACACGGTCCCAAGGGCTGAAAGGATGGGGATTGAATATTTTTGTCTCAAGGATGGGTTGCTCTACCGATGGGGGAAGCTTTATGTGGCTTTGAGAGAAGAAAAAGTTTGGTTGATGAGGGAAGCACATACCTCAAAAGTAATGGGACATTTTGGTGTTGGTAAGACCCTAGCCCACTTGCAAAGGTACGTGTATTGGCCCAATATGCAAGAAGAAGTATCAAAATTTATATGTGGATGTAAACTTTGTGTTACTCATGTAAGCCTAAGACTAGGAAAGAGGGTTTGCATATGCATTTGTCTCACTGTACCTAGTCATTCGGGAGGACATTTCTATGGAATTTGTAGGAGGATTACCTATGTCTAAACATGGCCATGACTATCTCTATATTGTTGTTGATAGATTCAGTAAGATGTGTATTCTTATGGCATGTAAAAAGACAGTTAAAACACATGAGGCAACAAATCTTTTCTTTGTTAATGTATGGGTGCGTTTTGGTTCGCCAAATTCTATTGTTTCGACAAGGATTCCATGTTCTTGAAGAAGTTTTGGACTACTTTGTGGGATAAGATGGATACTAGGTTACAAAGGAGCAAAAATTTCCATCCGTAGATAGATGGACAAATAAAGGTGGTGAAGCAGGGACTTTGGTACAGTTGATTAGAGGGTATAATAGCAAATACACAAGGAATTTCGATGAGTCCTTAGCCTACATTTAGCATTCCTACAACTAGGTAGTACACACATCCACTATGAAGTCACCATTTGAAGCTTACTTGGGATATCTACCTACAAATCCGTTGGACATAGCAGTTGGGTAGCAGGATGAGGAGGAGACACAAGACACATAGGTGACTAGAGAAAACAAATTCATTGAGAGGATCTAGAAAATCCATCTCAAATTCAAAGAACATTTAGAGAAATCTTAAGCCAAGTAGAAGGATAGACACGATTGGCACAGGAGGGAGCATAAGCTTCATGTTGGAGATAGAGTTTGGCTTTACTTGAGCAAGGAGAGACTAAAAGGTCAAGCCACTACGATATGGACCCTTCACCATATTGGAGTAGGTTGGAGAAAATACCTTTCGACTTGATTTGTAGCCATTTATGAGAATGTACTCAGTAGTAAACTGTGAAAATTTGCACCTATATGAGCCATCTATGCTAGATGAAGATGAAGGATTATAGTTGCTACCTTCTATTGAGGATTGTGTCTTGGACTCACAATGCGGGTGGAGGAGGATGTAGAGTTGCAATGATTGTCGGGGAGAGGTCCGCAGAGTCTTGGCAGTTGGATGAAAGGAAAGACACCAAGGCAGGCCCGGTGGTACTTGAAGGAGCAAGTGAGGGAATTATTTCCTCATCTACTCCCCCACTAAGATTTTATGGGACCAAAATCCTCCTAAGAAGGGGAGGTGTGATCCATAAGGATCCAAAATGACTCTACTTCATCAGATCAACCAACAAAAAAGAAAGAAAAGGAAGAAACGAAGGTTCTCCGCTTGCATTGTAATAGAACCATTTGCTCTCTGCAGATTGTGATTACATAAAACCTCCACCCAACCTGGGTGGTGGTCCTCAGAATCACGCTTCTTCCAGGTGACGGTCCTATGACCTCCAGTGCGTTGGGTGGTAGTCTTGTCACTTTGGATAGAAAATAAAATTTGAAATGAACAGTCCCAAAATTGGAAAATTTGTCCGTGTCTTTTTGTAACGCTCAAAATTACAAGAGCTGAAAAATGAGGATTTTTTTAACACATAAACATAATAACAAATTACACAACTGCAATCGTACAAATTTATTTAATCAAATTCATTAATCAATTTTGCTCTTTTGATCTATCCAATAACATCCATGTAAGCCATGTGTGGTGAGAAGGGTGTATCCAGATCTCCACGATCTCCCTTCGTCACTACTTCGAGTGACAATTCTTACTAGCATTTCGGCTCAACCTTTTAAAGGTCATGGGAACTATGTGAAAGTCCTTGGGTCTACCACGAAGCTAGTTTCCTGACTTTGTATTCTAGTATCCGACCATTGTCTACCTCATGTTCAGATTTCAACTTCCCATGATTAGGTTACTGAATAATATTTTTTATTTAATTGGAGGACTAGGTGATCAGACAATGCACAACCATCAATGCATTACTTTGGCCAAAGTTATCCACCATGCAGGTTATGGCTAAACTCAAGACAACACACTAGTCTTATGAGTTTTAAGTCTTCCGCCACCTCACAACTATCCCTTTCACAATTATCTAGATCTTTATAGTTTGTTTTTATTTTATTTCCAATTAAACCTATCTTGCAAGAGTTTATATTGAGATAGATGCCAAAGGCCAACTAGGATCTTTATGAGATAAGTACATTCGTTATGCGTTGAAATGTAACTATATCAGATTCCGCATGTACTTATCCCTTAATATGCCTAATGGATCTTTTCATCTATTTACCATCCCATTTAGTCTCTTTTTTCCGATGTTTGATTCTTTAACCTTAAATTACCTTTTACAACGATACTCTTCCATTCTCTATACAACATGATTTACAATCTTATCATATTAATACCAAGTTTACCGAAAGGTTGAATTAAATATATATTAAAACATGTATATTTAATTATTCCTTCGATTAGCTACGCCACTAAATAGCTTATTTAATTTAGAAATTAAAGACAATTGATTGTTACAATAATTTCCCAATTATTGGCTTCATACGTTGATAACTATCAAATAAATGTATTCAAAAATTTGTGAAAAGTAAGATTTCACAACTCAAATATTCATCATTTACTCATATTGAGATATTATTACACACAAAGTAATCATCTCTTTATTAAAATCATATATATTACATATATGTCGTTAAGACGAAATATATAATCGGTATAATAATAATCACATAGCGAGGTTGGAATATTTACAATGGGTCCAAGATCCCAATAATTCAGCCAAAAATTCAAGGATATCATCCTTTCACCAATTGAAATTCAAGTATCTCATTTAGATCCATGCTACGATAAAACTTCACAAGACATGAGTTTCCACACATCCGAATGTAACGGCTAATGGTCTGCAAGATGGAGTAGTGGTATGATGTCGATTCAAAATGAACGGCATGAATATTAACTCCATTTTCTCGATGCAAATAATTAATAAAACATGAAAGGATATACATGTTGTTTATCAACAAGCACATGGTAATACTGATTGAAAATGTATTACTACCGGTTTCTATAAAGATACACCTATGGATGCACACAAATAGAACAACCAATTTCTATTTCAGCGATCATGTTTCCCTCTAATCACAAAGGTAAATACATTCGTATTCTAGCTTCAATCAATAAACATTTGACATTTAAAATTTCTACATAACTTCGTAAAAACAATATGATTAAGAAGAGTATTTTTTTTAGATCAATGAGTAGCTCTACAAATTAGCACAAATATCACCATATTTACATCACTTTAACATGTTCTATCTGGTAAACAAACATCCCAACCAACAATATAGCAGCACCATGGTTACATCATTTAAACATACTCTTTTTAGTAAAAGAACAACTAATAATTTCTTTCATAAGATATCATTATTTTAAACCCAATCATGCCTCCAATTACTCCTTGGTGCATCTCGGTCAAGTTGTCTGGCTTTCATGCCCTTACCAAGACAAGCAATTTCTTTTTCATAGTCTTACAAGAATCCAAGTCATATTGCCAGGCTGGAAGTTACAAAAGTTAACCGCCATTTTTTTAATTATTCACACATAACAAGACACCCTCATTTATACATGAACCGATTTAGTGGTCCATAATAATAAAATTTCTGGAAAATGCAGCCCCATGCAAGAGCTTTGACACCCACAAATTATCATTCAAAATATCTCAATAAATTAAAAATCAGACTTGCATATAACAACCAAGAAGAAAAATACAAAACCCCAACCGGTTGCATACCCATATTGATTGGGTTACCCAAATTGATTCCTTTATGCAAATCGATTTGCATACCCAAATTGATTTGTTTATAGAAAACACACAACCAAATTTCGAGTTTAACAAAATGAAAACCCACAAGCACAAATTGATTTTAAACACACAAATTCACAAAACGTTTTCCTTCTTCCTGTACAGGAAAAACCCAACTCTTTTCCTTTTGGGTATAATTTATTATAATGCAGAGAAGGAATTTTTAACCTTTCTTTTACTTTATTTTTGTTGATCAAAACCCAAAACCCCATTTGCGTATTTTTCTAGGTTAGGTTAAAACCACACAAAGAAAACTAAAAAGAATATAGAATCCATCAATTTCCTTTTCATACTTCATCTCCAAATAATTAAATCAAAAGTTGTCCACAATTTCCTTGATTGCCATTAAAAACAGAATGTGTATTTCCTCATTTTTACAAATAATGCAACAGAGAAAGGAGAAGATATTCATGCCTGAAGTAAACCAAGAATCGACAACCTTCTACTCTTCCCGCTCCAACAAGTTGAATCCTTCTTTCCTCCAAAACTCATGCGTAGGTATTCCAGAAGGGGAGAATGAAAATAGACGAAGGAAAAATAACAGAAAAATATAATGAAAAAACTATAGTTGGGCGGCATATTGAAGAATTTTTGGGCTTCCCAATACCGGTGTAACATTCCCATTTTAAGACATTAGAACAAGGGAATTTTTTTATAATGTTCTCTATTCTAAATTATGTAATTCAGAACACACAACCAAGTTTTAATAATTGTTCTCTATGTCAAATAACGTAATTTAGAACACACAATACTTTTAAAACCAATGTTCTCTATTCGCATATTTATAATATGGAACACACATTCAATGCCATTCAATCATATAACAGATACCATATGTTGTTGTAATGACTCGAAGAACTACCGATCTCCCATTTCATGGCTCAGAGTTTCATCGATCTCTCATCTCATGACTCGGCTACTTACCGATCCTTCATGTTAATCCATGCATTGTATACTAAGTATACTTGGTTCTCTTTACCATTTTCGGTTATTGAAGTGTTCCATTTAAGAGGCCTATCTAAATATCTATTACCGATATTCATCTGAAATCATGCTTCTTAAACCAGGTGATTAGGACAACGCAACCAGTCAGTTTGCGATACTTTGGCCAAAGATTTTCACATGCTTAGCATGATCATATTCCTAGACGTTATACACATCAATGGAATACGTCCTTCACCGCACTTCGTCTGTTATCTAGAATGGTCTTTTCTGACTTCTGTCAGTCCTCTTGTCCAAAGTTGAACTTAAACCCGAGGTAGCAGTATGAAGGAGTATAGAGAGGCACTCATGATGACTAAAGATACGTAGACATACCTCGTCGACTCTAGTCAACCGTGTATGTCTAGTTACCTTTAGTCCTCGTGAGTTGCTTTGTATACGAGGTCATATTCCTAGCTCGGTCCAAAGTAAAACTGAGGCCAAGTCCAAGCTTATGTAAACCTTGATGATTCAATTCGGAAGGGTGTTGCAACATGTCAGCTGCATCATTGTGTCGTCATGAAGGCCCAGCCTTCATGAAGACACCATATTGCAGCTGGCGTGTGCCAACATCCCACGGAATCCTCCCATCAAGGATTACACATCCAGCTAAAAGTTTGATTAGATTCTTATCTTTAGTATTTTAAGAATAAGTTTCAGCAACCGTGCTGATCCTCTAACCTCGTTGTTCGTTACAGTTGCATAGCTAAGAAAGACTTAAATTGTCTCATAGCTTAATATACATTCACCCCTCCTTATCGAAGGATTGCATATTTCCATCTTAGTTCTTTAATTAAAGCTTCGGACTTACAGTCCACTACAGCTTAACGAAGTAAGATCAACTTACTAAGCTTAACTAAGTTTATTCGCAACTGATTTTAAATTCAGGGTTCCGTTTCATTAGACGTCATTCGAATGAGATCTATTCCCAATTGAATGTATTCATTTATTCACAATAACCTTACTTCAGTTAAGGTTTGTTATGAGGAGATATGATTCCTCTTACCGAATACCCTTTTGACAAGACATCCCAAAGAATATTAACGAAATCAGAATACATAATTCAATTGTCCCTTTATTAATATTCATTAGTTTATAATCTAATTCGAATATTATTTATTCAAGAGTTCATATTTATTTTACTCTTTTACTAAGGTCGATTTAAATTCCATATTGACCTAAGTATTAAATAAATGCACGTTCTAACTTAGAAGTTGTATTCAAGTGAAGAATAGACATTATGTCCCTTTAAATTTAACAACCATCATTTGAATAAGTACAGATTTGACGAACAAAAAAAAAAATACTCTATCATATTTCAACAGTTCCAAAGTGGTACAACAATTAAAATAACACACCTTTCCCTTTTACTCATTCCTCAAGATTAAAATTTATACATTTTACAAGTCCACACAACCAAATTTCATACATGCCAATCAACATTAATTACTCAAAAAGAAAGAAGAATACAACTTATTCTCTTTTTCCATTTCCCCGGAGAAGAATAATAAAATTCTATAAAAGATCCATTCCTTAGTTAATCAGAAGAAGCATCATAAAACAACATGCCATCCTTTTTATTCTCGAAATCCATCTGCAAAATTTACTTGCACGGGTCAGTTCATCGAACTGAGCATGTTAAGCACTTAACAATAAAATGAAGTGCTCTTGATTAACTGTCTCAATAAAAGAACTCTACTTTTATGAAACGTCTCATAATTGAGATGGACATCACGTAAAAGTTAAGCACCAATAAGGTTGAACAATTTTAACAACCCAATTTCAATAATTAGCATCACGTTAAACAGTACTAATAAATATCAACACACCAATTTCTATAATGGCTAACATATAATGATGTATATATCACCATTTTCATAACTATTTTCAAAAAAAAGAAAAGAGTTCATTCCAAATCTAGATAATACTAAAAAGAGTATTTTCTCTAAACAATCACATATTAGAACATCTATATGAACTGATTTATAGATTGTTGCTCGAATGCATGCATTGTCCAACCCATTTCATCATTATAAATGAATTTCATATAATGAATCGATTATAAATTTAGATAGAACTTTCTTACCTTCAGGTTACTCACTGGACTTCAACCAAATCAAATGCAGAAGTGAAAAGCAATCATACGTCACAACAACAACATATTTAACTTTCCAGAATTTGACGATAGCGTAGTACTCATCTACTTCAGAGAGAAAGAGAGACAGAACGTAAAATGCATTTGCATTCTCCTGAGGCCAGTCATATGTGACTTCAATACCTTTTTATCAAAATTTAGATAGGATACTAAGGAAAGGAAAATACTATTTCCAATTACCTAATCCTTAATTTTTTTATTTAATTACAATCGAATTGATTGATTTTGTGAAAAAGGAGCCAATAACCAGTGATAACAGTCAAAGAGAGAAATATTCAGAAGTCAAAACCGAATGAAAGGGAGTGGATTCACGTTACCTCTTGTCAATTCAGCCACATATCGGCCCATGACGTACATGCCTGTTATCCCAAGGATAATTCTTTCCAATCCAGACTGTTACAGTCTTAATAGTTTACTAACTACTATTCGAGGAAAGTAATCAAGAATTCATTTTGCATCTGAACCGCAAGTACTTCAAAATAACAAAACTTTCAATTGCAATTATTCCATTAGTTTTATTCATTGCAACAAACACATCTATCCAGGTATGAAATAAGTAAGAGTGTACAACAAGACAACTAAATCACGATTTCACCGTAATAATTAAAGAAACATTTTTCAAACACCAGAGTAAGAAATTCACCCAGATTTAGTTTTAATGAAAACAATGAAGAAGTTTAATCAGATATATATATATATATATATATATATATATATATATATATATATATATATATATATATATATATATATATATATATATATATATATTCGAGTTCAACAAAGCAATAAAATAAATTTTATACACTCTGCCCAGTCCATTCCATAGACAGACTACTCTGTTCCCAAATCAATAAGAATTTCTATTCAAACAGTCATGCATGGGTACCAAGAACAAACAGATAGAACATCATATTGACCAAGAACAGACAAATGTAAAAATGCTACTTTGATCTTATTGTCCCTAGAAGGATTCACGCCACCAATCACGGTAATATGACAAGAAAACAGTTCACGCAACAGTCTTGCCAAACATTCCTACGGTTTTCATAACCATTTGAACACACAAAAACTTAGAGACAATTTATACATCACTGTCACATTCATAGATTTCGGGTCCATAATGGGCAATAAAATCGATTACCCATTACCTTGAAAAATTCAAATAGTAGAGATGAAGTTTATTCCATTTACCATTTCGACAGGAAAACACCCATTTTCTTCAAAACGTAACAAGGAAATACCCAAATCGTATTTGTTTAAAATGACAACTCAAACCAGAGGTCACACCAAGACATATTAACATTTCATTTTTACAAGAACACACAGTTATAAGAGCAAAGTTCTTTTAATGAAGACGCTTAATAAAGAGCAAAAGCTGTTTAAAGAGAAGAGCCCAACATGCCTGTATTACTTCTGGTTAGCTCGTGGAAGGTCACGTTCGAGCTCCTCCCGAGTTCTTCCCTCCAACTTCTTATTCAATAGTTCTCCCAACTGCTCCTTTGTTTACACAGGTCTAGAATCATTCGAAGGTGGTCGAACATCAATGGCCGAATCAAAAATTTGCAGGCTCGAAAGAACCACAATTGCAGAGCAAAAACTAGAAAACCAAAATGAACACAATTACCCACAAAAATTCCTCTTTCTTCTTTCCAAGGCGAACTAGTCACCAAGACCGAGGTCAATAAATGCATTGAATGCATTACTTTTTCTCTTTCTCCACGCCACCGCCGACTCAGATTTGGCGAGCTTTTTCTCACAAATTTGCTTGTAATTTGAATTTAGTAGTATGGTTTAATTAGGAGCCTCCAACTTCTCTGCTCCCGCCAAACTTGGCGTTTAAAACTTCAAGGATAGAATTTAATGTCCTTCATTAAGTTTAAACCTTCCCTCCTTATCCTTTCATTGACATGTGTTCATAGGCCCCTCTTAGGGCTAACAATAATTTATGTTACATTGTCTATAGTTAGATTTCCATCTAGGTCGTAAGTCATTAGGATTTGTAATAATTTACATCTCTTTTAATTTAAAATCCACATAGGATAGTTATTAGGTCATAGGTTAAAACATAACCCATAGTATTTTAATTAATAGGTTCCAAGTAAGTTTTACCAACTTATGTTCAAAACCAATATAATGCAGGACGTTCCATCCAATGCTTAACATATACCTTGCTAACTTTATATCGAACCCCTTTCTATCTTACGCTTTCACACGCACTCGTATGTATTCAGAAAATCAAACCTTACCGTTGGCTACATGGTGCCTAGTAAGTATACTTGTAACTCGATTCTTTTAAAATTTGCAACAATTTCGATTCGGTTCCAGACTTCATTTTATCTGGGAAGTCAATCGACAAGACGATAATAAAGAAGGCTGAAGCATACCTTGGATCAATGGAATTGATTCAAGGTGTCGTTGTCTCATAATTATGAGTTCAACAAGTACAAAAGTAATTCGTTAGTTCACAACTTTGCAAACACAAGTTATAATGACCTCCGTCCCAAGTAAACAAAGTTACAGTAAGCAAGGGTTCAGATCAGTAACACATTTTTTTAAAAGATTAAAAGATATATCTTAACATAATAATCCTCATTTCCATAGTTGCAACATCACGAAAAGAGGTTATCATAGTAGCTTCTAAAAATCAAGACGTTATAAATTTGGTACATGTTTTAGTGCATCTTTGCACACTTGTGCCATGTGAAGGTGTTTCACTTTATGAAACCCATAAATTTCATTAACTAAATAAAAATTTTGGCTTACATGCCAAATCCTCTAATATATATATATAGATATAGATATATACTAATTAATATTTCATATATATTTTTTTACTTTAGTTGTTACCGAGCTTAATGGTTAAGTTAAAATTAACCTTCATAATACAAGTCCACATATTTCCAACAATATATTACCATAAAAATTAGTTGAATTTCTAGGTTTATATAAAACATTCCAATACGAAAATCACCAAGTCCGGAAATAATAATTTGAATATTCTCATAAAGCTGGCTTGATATAGTATTGTCAAATTAAATAGAGACAATTATCATCGCCGTCATGTAAAAGTCGAACAAAACAAAAGATGACCAAACCGATTAAAATAAAGTAACCGGAATAGAAATAACCGAAAGATTCACTATCATTTATGAACCATTTGACCTATGATTAAGGCCTAATCATGTTTTAGGAAGGATCATCAAGGTGTGTGTGCTACGCTTTATTCATTCGTAGTGTCATGCCCCGCAATGAAGGCGTGGGTCATGATATGACGAACCAAATGAATTTTACACCCAATGATGATCTTGTCTAATCCTTTTTAGATTTAACCATAGTTAATTTAACTTACAAGAAATTTTGGGATGTTACACTTTTCTTCTCCATGACCTTTCCCATCCTCCGGTGCACGGGAGGACATGAGAAAGAATATAAATACATGTAGGAAGGAGAGTTTTGATTATCGAAGTACGAGACTTCATGGGAGTAAGTGCAAGAGTTCTAAGTGCTGAAATTTGAGTTTGTAAAAGAAAGAGTTTGAGAACATAGCAGCTCAAGTAGTTGGGAGGAAGTGTCGGACATTGTCAATTTCCACTTATTGCAAAGTTTGTATCTCTTTTAATTTGAATTGACCAATAAAGCAAAAAGGGAAGAAAGCTGTTTGCCTTTCTCGACTAGTTTTCCTCCTCTCCAGGATAAAAATCCTTGGCGTATGTGTGTGTTAATTTCTCTTTGAAAATTCTAGTTCTAAGGCATAATTAATTCAATCACTAGCTCAACTCTCATTTTCTATTTGAAAGTAGAACAACAAAGATAATCGCGATTTTGTGAATGATTTCCAAATTCGATAGTTTAGATCACCAACTAGGGTTCGATCAAGAGTGGGGTTCATCAAATGATTTAATGAAAATTAAATCTTTATCAAAAGAGTAAGATCAAATAGATAATATGATAGACACACAATATCTAACATGTAATGGCAAGTAAGTGCAAGTAATGAGAGGATGATAGTGACCTAGCTTCAGTATCCGATGTCTGGGATGATCATGTGCTAGAATAGTGTTGGAACATGTGAATCTAAGTTGTACATGATTCATATAGAAAATAGAGATTTACAAGTCTTCTTGATAGTAGCACTAGAAGGGGACAACACCTCCCGGTGCTTAGTGTTTGATCTTGAGCGATAAGTGTCTCGACTATGAGTCTAGATTTGATATTTTCGGGATATGATAAGCTCACCGAACTTCTCTCTTTGTCACTTGAATTTGTTGTCTAGGTTTTAATATCACACATGTACTTGCAAAATAAACCCTAACTATCTACACAATGCTCAAGCACACATTAGATGGAATAAAATATGCATATGCTTGAGTCGACTAACATCATAGGTCACCCTAATGTGATTGTTACTAAGCGTTGCACTACATTTCAGACTCAATGTAGTTCTAGTAACGTGTGTGTGTGTGTGTGTGTGTGTGTGTGTGTGTGTGTGTGTGTGAATGAATTACGTCCCTTGAAGCTAGGTTTCCCTTGTGTCAGTTGCACCAAGATAACGAGCTACAACTAGTTTGCCCCCAATATGAATGTGTGTGATAGAATTCAGAAATTTCCCTTCTATGTAATGAAAGATGCAACCAAAATGTAGACCTTGAGTGTTTCTCTTTGACCAAGTAGTAGATATGAAATAGGCCAAATTGCCCAACCCTTAGAATAGTACGTAAGTTGTGTATATATATGACCCCTTTGTTTGAATTTCGATACTTAGTGACACCAAAGCTAACCTAAATCATGAAATAAGAATTAGAAAAGCCTAAAGTTAAGTACCAAGTGGTAAATTAGAAATTAAGACAAGATGGAAAAAGTGCTTAGAAGGGACACTAACGCCCGAATGCTAGTGTCCTTAGTGGGAGGTAATCTTGTCCCAGAAACAAGAGATAGAAACATGACCAATAATGGGAACATGGATCCTCGTGACTCGACCAAGAAGCCTACAAAATATCAAAAACATAATATAATGTCACAATAAAAGCCATTCAAAAGCAAGAAGCACTAGGAGAGGTGTTATCGGTGTCTAATCTTCTCACTTAGGAATTGTGCATATAACAACATATTAGAAGCTTAATGCCATAGTAATAAGTGCATATTTTTGTGTCTACACTTCGTTAGCGAAAAGTATTTTTGTACAACTTAAGTAACTCAATTATAAAGTCACTTTAAGTTGTAACTTAAGTGAAAGTGAAAAAGGTAAAAGTCATATTCTTACCATGAGGGTAGTTACAAGTTGGTTACGGGTTAAAAGTATAAATAGGGAAGACATTTCCATTATGGTGCGCTGACATTTTCTCTCTTTTTATGTGAATGAAGAATTAAACTCATTGCTGCAACTTTGTGTGTATCTATTTTGACTTCATTCCATGAAATATAGAATGTTAATTGAGAATGAGAATCATGTTATTGTGTTTATCATCTACTGATTATGAATTTTGTTTTCTATTCATAATTGAAGATACATTATTAATGATAATTCCACAATATGCGCTACATTTATATGTAGACTTTATCTTTCCTATTCATGTCAATGGACTTTGTGCCATATCTACATAATTCATTAACCACGGAGACCGTGTGCTTTTGATTGATTCCTATTCTTTGTGTAGATGTTGTTAAGTTCTATTTTCAATGTGAAAGAGAGGTTTTTAGTCTATGTTTTCTTGGAGTTACCCGAGTAGTTTTTGTAGTTTTATTATATTGCCGGGTTTCTTCATTTCCCCTTTATTTTCACTCATTTCTACTCTCTTTCCCTTTTTAAGTTGTCTCCTTTGTCCTTTTTGGTTAAAAGCAACAAAAACTCAAAAGTAGGCATAGTTAAAAGTAAACATAGTAAAAATTAGCAATAATTACAATGATGATGCATAAAGATGAAGCAATGTTAAGGCTCCTTGAGGTGGTGAAACAACGTGAATGCTCCATGAGGTGGTCGTAGATTTCGCAGGCCCATGTGCATGATGTAAAAATCAATCGTGCATCATGCAAATTGTGTCACATGGAAGGTTGTGAAATGTCGATGAATTGATTACCAAGCACATTTGAACCTTCTCTTGAGTACAACTCTTATTTCGACAATATTTTCGACGTAGATAACATCAAACGTGATGAGTACGATTCTTATTTACAAAATACATTCAACGTAGTTAAACCCTATTGCTTGATAAATAACAATAGTCCATTTGTATCCCATCTAGGCCTGGAATTTCAAATTATTCGTCCCTGTCAAAGCAAAATTTGTTGATGGTTTAGCTCTTTCACGTGGCTGTAATTTCCAAAATTTTTATAGATATATGTATGATTTGTTCATATATATATATTATGTTTTTAAATAAACCCCTTATAAAAATTTACGGTTTTCAAAAATTTCAGCCTGATATTGTGTACTGTTTCTAAAATTTTCCCCTGTAATATAAAATAAATGGCCTACAACCAGTCAATTTCCAGGCCTGAAATTTCCCATCTATTTAACTCGTGTGCAGTTTATATTCCGTTCATTTTACCGTATGGATCGTGCCTTCTAATAATGCACGTGAAGACGACTCTTTTGCCCGGCCTTCGGCTGATATTTGCTAATCACGTTTTGTGCTGCCCAAAAGATTTACTCCCGACTGCCACGTCAATGAAGGGATCGGAGTCCGCATAAAAAGATAACAGGATAACGAAATAAGTCGTGTTTTGACTGAAACGATTTCTTGGGGAAGAAGCTCAAAATCATATGACTAATGTTTCAATGTTTAATTTGGTTACGGTATTAAGATGTCGTCACCTCTGACATGACAGGGCAGCACCGCCATTACACTTATTTATATTCTCGACATTACGCTGCACTCTAGCCATATCATTTTTCAAAAGATCGGAAAATTATTTGTACAGAGTTCAATGGCACTAGCAATGGCCGACGTGGAGAGAAAGTTGGAGGGGAGAGTCGTCTTTACTCAACTGGGTCGCCCGCATTTCGGATTCGATGTTTTCACAGTCGACCTTCCTCACAACTTGAACGTTGCCATTAAAACACTCGAGCTCAAGGTGGACAAGAGACTCACCGACGGAAGATCTATTAATTACAATGCCCAATTTGTTGGCGCCGCAGATGCCAGGTTTTTCCTCTCTCCAAAACAAAATCACGTTTTTACGACGTCGGAATCAGAGCTCGACGAGATCGATGCGGGAGCCGAGACGGCGGTGTTCGTTTCTGAGCGAACTGGAAGCGCCAGAATTCACTTGAGCGTGGCAGCCAAGACGGAGAAGGATGATGATTTGAGGCGAGTGAGCATGGGTCCTCTGAAGGGGGTAGCCGGATTCTTCTTCGACAGGCCCATCATCAACAACGGAAGAGTCTTTTTCGTGTCGACCCGAGAGAAACCTGCTCACAAACCCATAGCGAGCTGGTCCGCGGTGTACTCTACTTGCCTCAGAACAGGGAATACTGTTCGCCTCACTCCTCAGGAGTGGCCGACTTCAGTCCCTCCATTTCTCCCTCTGGAAAGCGCATGGCGGTCGCTTCCTATGGCGTAACCAGAGAGTGGGAGGTGGCATATAAGGAGGACCTCCAAACTGATCTCTATGTTTTCGATACCGAGGACGGCTCGGGGAGGAAGATGGTTGCAGGGCACGGAGGATGGCCGAGTTGGGCGGACGAAAATACAATCTACTTCCACAGACGGGCTCAAGACGGGTGGTGGAGCATATACAGACTCAACCTTCTGGATGCAGAAGTAACCATTCGACCAGAACGGATAACACCACCGTCCGTTCACGCCTTCACTCCTTGCGCTTCCCTCACGGCGAGCTGGATAGTCGTCGCCACTCGCAGAGCGGAGACCAAGTTCAGGCATATCGAGATTTTCGACCTGCAGTCGAAATCGTTTATTCCTGTCACGGCCTCCATCAATCCGGAGATTCATCACTACAATCCTTTCCTCTCAGCCGACTCTCTGAAACTGGGGTTCCACAGATTCAGAGGAGAAGATGCCCCCAACGCGGATACGGTGGTTCCTTTCCTCGAACGGGTAGAGTCTCCGATCCCCACTCTCGCATTGCAGAGAATAAACGGGTTTTTCCCGGCGTTTTCTCCGGATGCATCACTCGTAGCCTTCAATCCCCTTCTCACCCAAAACGGCGGGGTTCATGTCGTGAAGGCGGATGGATCATCAAACAGATGGAAATTGTTCAACGGGCCTGCATTTGCTGTTGCCTGGAACGGGAAACAGAACGGGCTCCTCTATGCTTCAGTTGGTCCGATCTTCGCTACGGATAAAACTACAGTTCACGTAATCTCGATCCGCTTTAATCCAAACGAATTGGGAGAATCAACTGAGGTCGATTCAGATGTGAGAATTCTCACCAAAAATGACACCAACAACAATACTTTTCCTTGTTCGTCTCCGGATGGGAAAGAACTGGTTTTCAGATCGGGACGGTCCGGGCACAAGAATCTGTACATAATGGATGCAGAGGAAGGCGAGGAGGGCGGGATTCGAGGCCTAACAGAAGGCCCCTGGATCGACACCATGCCGTGCTGGTCACCAGATGGGCACTGGATTGCCTTCTCTTCCAACAGGTTCGATCCGCAGCAGTCCAAGTATTTTAGTGTCTACTTAGTTCATCCGGACGGGACGGGGCTACACAGAGTGACGTCTACCGAGAAGGAAAGGATCAACCACGTCTGCTTCAGCCCTGACTCCAAGAGTCTCTTGTATGCTGCGAATTTCGGCGGCGTATCCGCAGATCCAGTTTCTGCGCCCAACGAGTTCCAACCATTTGGGGAAGTTTATGTATCGGCGTTAGATGGGAGTGAGATGCAGAGGTTGACGTTTAATGCGTACGAAGATGGCACTGTTACCTGGCACAACGGAAATGGGATTGATTTCGAGTCTTTGAGTTTGGTTGGTAAGAAAATTGAGAGGAGAAGTTGAAAGGGGAATTTGAAGAACCTCTCTGGCTCGCAATACCATAAAACTATATTAAACCACACTGGTTCATTACTCCGGATAGAAGGCTTCCCCACTGAATAATAATCTACAGATATACCTATGCATAAATAAAACACACGTACCCCGTTATTGTTATTAATAATAAAAGAATTGGCCTCTTGCATATCTTTTAAGCTTTGGTTGGCAACTTTTTGTCCTTACTTCTTTGGCAGAACCAAAAAAATATGTGACAACGATTCTAGTTGGTTATAGAAGGAACAAAGACGAAGGGTAATATGTAGCTTAGCTACCTCATCAAGTTTGATTTGAGCTATTGACATTGTTTTCTAAATATGAATAGAACTTTTGTTCCATGAATTTTTGACTGAGAATTTATTTCTATCAATCTTTTCGGTACTTATATTTTAAGAATCGCTTCTTTGTACATATTTTTTTATGATATTGTTCGATTTTTCATAATTCACCATTTTCAATATTTTTAAAGTGGAGAGAATGTTGTATTATGTTGCATTCAATATAATATAAGATCTTTTTCATAATTTTTTAAAAAAGTGAACCATTAGATGGAGCCATCTTGAGATTGATTATATCAAGGATCTAACTATCAACTAGCATAGATTGATTCTACATTTCTATAAAATTAAAATTTCACTCTTATGGTATATTATGGCAAATAAGACTAGAGTGTAGGATCCCAAATATTGTTGAGCAACTTAAAAGACCTCTATTGCTTGGGAATAAACATTTTAGGGTGGTGAGAAGAGTCAAGGAGGTTATCAACTTGAAGAACCTCGTTCCTCCAAATACTACTCATTGAAATGTTGATATTGGTTATCTTAAGGAGTTACTTTTCCAACATAGAAAACGTGTAACCTTTGCCATGCTTTCTAATTACTACAAGCCATTAAAGCCTCAAATTTTAAAATATCAACAATCCAATATTTTGTCCCACCAAAAAGTGTCATGTCGTCATTTTATTAATGTTGGTTAACTATCCATTACATATAAAATAAATTTGAATTGATTGATTTTATTTTTAATAGTAAAAATTATAATTTCACAAAAATAATATCATCGACTAACACATTATAAAATAAAGTAAAAAAGATAAATATTTATTTAAGTTACTTAAACAAATTTGAAACTCATATTTATCATGAACATTAAATAACATTAAGTTATATGTGAAACATTTACAAATATCATTATGAAAATAAATGTAAACAAAAAACTATTGCATTATTAAAATAGTTTACACTATATCCCTTTAATGAGAAAATTAAAAAATAAAAAATATTTTCACTAAACCCCTTTAATTATCTTCCTCCTCCTCCTCCTCCTCCTCGACATTATCTCCACTTTTATGTCTTCTTTCCTACAAAACAAATAATATGTTATTATAGATAATATCTTAAATTTATTAAACAAACATAAATTGAAATATGATTATATACAAATAACATACATGGAAGACACCCATTGTTCCCTACACAAGAACATCATGCATAATATTCAAGTTATTATGAACTAACAAATAGGGTCTTATAATTTTAATTTTTTATCTCATGAAGTTAAATATAGCAAGCTATAACATAATTTTGAAAAACCAACATATCACCTAACAAATTTGGAATCCAATCTTAATTAATGTTGGTTTATATTAATTTCATAATGTTCATACATCACAAAATTTCTACACAACCATCTTCCATTGACACATTTATGTGATCATCAAGTGGTGGGACATGTTGATTTCCCAAAGAAGAAAAAGTAATTGAATATACAAAAGTTAGGAATACATAATTAGCTAAATTACAAACAATAAACAATGGTGAACATATATGAAAAACTATATGGAATAAATATATATAATGTGTGTGTGCGTCTAGACAACAAGTTCCTAAAGATTGTCGGCTTTAAGTTATTGAACGTCATCATCAATTAGTCAATGTTCAAACACCCTTTGCTAGAAAAAAATAAAAATAAAAAAATTAGTTAAATTGAATGATTAGAAATAAAGAGAAAGGATAGTGCTTAAACTTAAAGATTCAACCACCGCTCCTTAGGTGTCTTTTTTTGTCTTTTTAGGATAAGATCGATGGTAGTCTTAGAATAATTTCACTTGTGGTTATTTCATTTTGAATGATTTCGTAAGATGAACATGTTATTTATTGTCATTTTTGACTTTATCACATGTTTTCTTACACAAGTCATAAAAGTTTAAACACGATATTAGGAAATGGAGTTCATAGTTTCTCTATAATTATCATCTACACCTAGTATTTTTTTACTTAGAGCTCTTCCCTCAATAAATTCATCACTTTCTATTTTGTTAATGAATTTGCATACAATGTCCTAGTTCAGCTGGCCAAGTAATTTTCCTTGGAGCTTTACAACAATGTCATAATCTATTGGAAGTATGTGGAACAAGGCCTAGAGACAGTAGCACCCAAATTAAATCAGGTGAAGATTATAATTAATTCATGTTTTATATTCAAGAAGATTAATTTATTGAAAATAAATTGTAGGAATGGACACCCCTTTGTCCTTCACACTAAGCTAAAGAAGGTCAATTATTCATGCACATTCGCCAAGAATATAGTTGTTCCCAAACTTCAATAAAAAAATGTATATTTTAAATTCAAAATGTAAATTTTGGGGTAGTTTTAACCATCACTTATACAATTAGGCCTATTACATATATGGTTTCTAGATTTCATGCATACAATATCATGCGGATTATCATACAAATTACATACAAGATTGGTCAAATGAGAAAGTGTTTACCTTCATATACCTACATTCGTCATCAATGAAGCTCACATGTTTTTCATTTTAGTTTTGATGGATGATGCAGAGCATCTCGAGTCCATAGGAACTCATGTATCAACCATGAATACTTAGTGTAAAGTGTTGAATTTTGATTTTGTTTGTTATTTTGATCACACAAGTCTATAAGGTCGCACAACCATGTAAATTTATTGGGGTTGCACAACTCTTTTGAGGCTACATAAGTATGTTTGGATCATGCAAGTCTATTTAGGTTGTGTAAGTATAGGAGACACTGTTAAACACAAAAGGATTCCACATAAGCTTAGGAGATAACGCAAAGGAAAACAAAAAAACCCTAGGATATTAAGGAGGCCATGGAATACTACACAATGTGTTGAATAACAATAAATATGCATTAACACTACGAAAAATTTCAGTTAAGTTGATATGCTATGCCTTGAGTCTTATAATGGGGCCTTTGGGCCTTATCTTTGAAATGTTATGTAATTTTAAGAATGTAATGGTACTTGTGTAGAATTTGGGTGAATTTCGTTCATGTATAAACAAAGTCCCTTTGCCTTAGGTAAGTAGTTAGAATATAGTAAGAGTTAATATCTTAAGTAGAAACTAGTCTAAGGGTAGACTTATGTATTATAGTTATTATATGAATTCATTATTGAGGTTGTATCATTAGCAATCGAGTTTATGTAATATGTGTGTTTTGTTCCTCTTGATAATTTAATAAAGTTGAGGTTTTTTTCTACCATTCAATTCTAATTTTTGTTCATATACATCTCTTGTATACTTCTATGTAAGTCTCTTAGGGTTGTGTAGTCTAAGGTTTCTCTTCAATGGGATACTTAAGCATGTCTAAATCATTTTGGTATCATAATAATGATTTATTCTTGTGATTGAATCATGAACGATATTTTCAATTTTTCATATTTCTAAGTGTGGGTAGAAAACCATTATTAACATATTATATCAAGGTGATTGTTGGATAGAAGGTGTGAAGATTGTGAAGAGTGTAGGTATCTCAATTTTCAAGAAACATAAATGGGAATTAGAAGGATTAGTACTAGGAGAATTCAAGAAGAACGGGTTGTAAGACTTGATAACATGGGTGATTTGATGAGGGGTATGCAAGACCATTTGGAGGCTTTGGAAGTCAATTGATGTATAGGTATCACATTAGAAGATAACAATGATAATGAGGCAACACCCATGAAACCAAGCACACACGTTGTAAAAGAAGAAGAATTAGTGCAAGTTGATGGGTTAGAGGATATACTACTATGCATAATTGGAAGGATGGGAAGTAATCCAAGATTTGATACCCAACTCATTCTAGAAGTTTAAAACTAGAAGAACTCATTGATTGTGTAACAAAGATTGAAAAATATTTTGAGTACAAAGATATGGAAGATCCCAAAATATTCATCTTATCATGCGTCAATTTTAAATGGTATGCATCTCTTTTGTGGGAGCACATACAAACAAAAGGAGTGTATAAAAAAAAAACGAACTATCACGACTCGAGATAGATTGGTGGTAAAGATGAAAGAAAAACAATATATGGACTTCTAACTCAATTTGTTTAATAATTTGTAGAATATGCAATAGAGAGCTCGGTATAAAGGAATACACTGAAGAATTATATGGATTCACCATCGAGTGGAACATGTGGAAGATGATATTGATAAGGTATCATGTTATATGAATGGGTTATGGGTGTCAATATAAGATGAATTTAGGTTGATTCAAGCATGATTTCTAGAGGAAGCCTATTATTACATGCTAAAGATAGAGGAAAATTTGTTTTATAAACAATATAAAGTGTGACATAAGGTGACACAATAGTAAGGGAAGAAGATGTCCAAGTAGCTTCAGAGGTTCCAAAAGATGACACAGTTAATATCTTCCTAGTAGGAGGAACAAAGAGAGCTCATGAATATGAAATTTTTGAGTGTGATAAGGAACAATCTTCTGTTGAACTTCATAGTTTTGACTTACCAATGGTTGTTGCAGGTCCTCCCCACGGGGATTGGTATATGGTAAAAAGAAGGGAAAAACATGATTGAAGAAAAGATGCATCATAAGAACATAATCTTCTTTTAGTTCTTGTTCTTAAGATGTAGGAACATTAAGATATTGGTTTAGCTAATCCCAGGGATTTTGTTTTTTTCTTCTGGTTGCCCCTTCAATCTCATTCTGATTGTACATATAGGGTTAGGTTGCATTCTTTAAAAAATCATCAACAATTCTTTACATTGGTTTATTTGTTTATTTTTCTCACATTTTCCGGATATGTTTTCTATAGCTTTTGGGCTGGTTTGTCCCATTTAGTGTTGGCCCGTGATTCTTTTTGGGCCACCTTTTTATTGTAACCATATGTATTTTGGTTTAATATATGATGCTTTTTGATTAAAAACCCTTTATTTATACCTTTTAAAAAATCATAATTGAGATATAGAACATAGAAGACACAAATAATAAGAGTATTTAAAAATTATGTACATAATATAATTAAAAGAAAGATTTAATAAAAAGTATTATCGATTATTGATTTGGTTAACTCTAAAATTTTAATAATGGTAAGTGTGAATTTTTAAAAATAATAGACTAGTTTATAACATAGAAATCATCATCCATTCATACATCATGGATGCGCGCACATGCACACACACACACAATAGTTCTCTCCTAGAAAATGCGATAGTGAACAATGTCTTACAACTTCACAGATTATTTTGAGTGAGTTGTTTTAACGAACTAAATTTCATATACATGCTCACAATATTATATTCTAAACATGATATTTCACACTCTTATCTAATGCCACATTATTAATATCACAATAATATTAATAACTCACCATGGAGTACTAATTCCTAACATCCCTCTTAGTGTGAGCATGGGGTGTATGCACACCATTGATATGGAAACAAAATGCATGTCCTTACAGGATGCATGGTTTACGTTGGAAGTTCTATTATATTGGATATTAATTTAATTTAATTTGAATTAAATATATATTGTAGAGTAACTAGTGTAATACATAATGTACGAATACTGAAATATAGTAATGAAACAAGAAAAAAACATGTAAAATGTAAAACCCTAAGTAAGAGATGGAAATAAGAATACTTAGTTGATTTTGTAGCAAACAAGAAGTGATCTGGACATGTAAAAGTGTTGAATGGAAACAATGTCATTAGTGTTCACTTTGTAAATTACAAGATTCAGAATGACACAAGACAGGGGCTCCCATGGAAGGGAAGAGGCACATGGGCACTAATGATCGGATCTATTGTAGACACTAAATCATGCACTTTGGGTATCTATCTAGTCCTAATCACATACCACTATTCATATGATTCCTAAGTGAGGAAAGTACTAATTGATCACTACCTTTGGCCATCTCGTACTTACTCTTTGTTTCCTCCGTTGGTCTTACACTCCTTGCCCAATCTATCTTTGCATACTTTAACATTTCGACTCAGGACACCAACGCCCACCAGACGCCAATGCCAGTGCCTCCAACCTCTTTGTACTTTGATCACATCTTTTGGGTCTTTTCTAGGTGCTTGGGCATCTTACTTTTTACTAGTTGGCCTTTTAGTGGTTAATTACGGAATTTAGACAAGGGAGTCATATAAATTCAAAGCTATGTGATCATAATAAAATACCAAACACTAAGCATGTACTATGTCCACCTAAGGTTGCATCAAAAAAATTATCAAGAGCATTTAGACATCCATCTAGCATCCATACAAGGTAAAGAGAATGCATTTTTCTTCATAGGAAGGGAAGTTGATTCTTTCATGCACACATCTATCTACATCACCAAGGGCACAATTTCTTCACACACCCATAAAACTACATGGGGTCTATAATGTAGTGTAGCGCTCGGTCGTAAGTTCACTTCATTGATAGATGAAGACATCGACCTCCCATTTTGCATCTTTCTTTTTTATGATTTGATGTAGTTTGGGGGTTTTGCATGTGCTTATTTCTTATTGCAGTTTTAGGAAAATACTAGGAAGTGTGTGACATACAAGCTATCAAAGGTGTGTGATGAACATCTTGCGACCACTGTAAAATTGGGTTTCACGGCTTTTGATAATTCACTTGCGCCTTGAGAATAGGTCTCGGCACCCTGATGCCCCTAACCCTACATAGATGCCACTGGTGTTGGAATTTACGAAACCACCTTTGCAATTTTTGGGTTTGATTGTGATATATTTTCTCTCCATTCCAACAATTTTCCACTCTGCACACGTTCAACATCACGACAAATCAACTAAGTCTTTTTATCTCTCCACTTGCAACTAGGGTTTTAAATTTAAATTACTTATTTTCTTGGACCAAACTTGTACTTAATTGTTTATATCTACGCTGGTACATATTTTATATTTAGCATTTATTTATTCTAAAACACTTATTTCACTAAATCTAGACATATTCCAGTGAATCGAACTCCAATATTACAAGTATTGGAAGAAATCCATCTCCCTTTTTTGGGTATGTTGGATTCCATTTTTGTCTATAGTGGATTTTATTATTACTATTATTAGATTCCATCATTAACAATATTGGATTCCAATATTTCATTATTGGACTTATTCTAGTTCCAATTTCATTATTATTGGAATCTAATTTCACCATTATTAGATTCCAATATCGCTATTATTGGATTCTAATTTTCCTAATATTGGATTCCAACATCGCTATTATTGGATTCCAATTTAGCCATTGTTGGAATCTAATTTCTAAAATTTGATTTTGGGATTTCAATTTCGCTATTTTAGGATTATTATTTTGTTATTTTTGATTCCCCACATAAGCCTAACGACATCTAACTTACATAAGTGTATAGGTTGTTAACTTACATAAGCCTAATGACCACTAACTTACACAAGAGTAGATTCCTCTAGGTGAAATAATCCTAGCGCTGCAAAGCTATACCAATCTTTGGTAGTAGGTTATATAAGCCTACCCACCGCTAAGCTACATAAGCCTAGCGTCCGCTAAGCTACATAAGCCTAGCGTCCGCTAACTTACATAGGGGTTTAATTTGATGGCCACTAATGCTGTCAAACAATTTTTAGATGATAGTAATTTTACAATATTTCCCTTTAACAAATACAAAATAGTAGTTATTTAAACACTTCAAATTTATATTTATTTAATTTTTATGTATATTATATATTGATATTTTTTCATATAAATCTATATAAAAATGACGGTGATATTGTAAATATGCAAGTTATGTGTCACAATTATTTCAAATATTTGGAATCAGTATTGTGAATAAAATCACGAAAAAACATCTAAACGATCAGTCAAATTTAGTCCCCGCATCATTTAACGACCACAAGATATATAAGCCTGGTGGATGCTAAGTTATATAAGCCAAGTGGTCACTAAGTTACATAAGCCTAGGGTCCGCTAATTTGTATAAGCCTTGCAGCCCATTTGAGACACATAAGAATATCGGCCACTATGTTACATAAGCCTCGCGGCCCATGAGACACTTAAACATAGTGACCACTAGGATACATCTTTTAACATTTATTTGATTAATTTATAAAATGGAAAACAAAATAGTAGTTATTTAAATACTTCAAATTTATATTTATTTAATATATTATGTATATTATATATTGATATATATATATATATATATATATATATATATATATATATATATATATATATAACGGTGATATTGTAAATATGGAAGTTACGTGTGATATAGTCAACTACTTCTATGCTTTTCCATTATGTAAATCATAAAGAACAATAAAGAGTTAAGAATTTCATTAAACAAGTTATTTTAAAGAAATAGATATGAAAATGTATTTCCATAGGCAATCAATTCCTTTAGAGAAATTACATTGAAAATTACATAAGCATTGATACCTTGCAAGGGTATTAATTATTGTTCTTGAATTTATGCAAGGTATGCCTATATAGCTTCATGTCCCCGACTCAGTATTTTAATTTGATCTCCTTTCCATATTTTTCTTGGACTCCATGCCCAGATGATGTTGTCATATCAATATTTGATGCGTCCCTTGATTTTCGCCACCATTGATTTTTTTTTAAGCATTCATGGTACCTTTCTTTTTCTAAATTTTATTTTCCTATGGGTTCCCACCAATGTACCCTTATCTTTTGAGCCTTTGTGTGAACATCTTCTATTAGAATTCATTATGCCTTTCCCATCCATATAGGTATATTATCATCGGTTGGTATTACTAGTATCATCTACTCAACCTTCACATCCACTATTGGGTTGAATTTCTCTCGAGGTTTATCACAAATAGGCCCAACATATATATCCTTATTTGAAAGGAAATTTTGATTATAGTAGTTATCCATGTCAAGATGTGGTGCACCCACTATCTGATCATACATTGCACTATCCTGAATTTTTTTTGGCCAAAAAAATCTCCTAGTCATCTTCATTCGACAAAGGGATTCTCTAGGGCACGTAGAACATTTTTACAATATGTAAATTTCAGAACCCAGTATGCTTCTCCACCATCTATTGAACTCTTTTCCCAGTGTGTGATGTATGTTTGAATGCCTCTCTGCATGTCTACCATCTCTTTTAGTTCTTTAAAGGGTGCCAATGGAGGATCCCCTTTAGGAGAGAAAGGTTTCCCATCCATTGTTTTCCAGATTTTAATTGAGTGCGACCATTCAAAATCCATGATTGATGCTTTGTACTCCATGACGGGAATGTTGTTGATGACATAGAATTTAAACATATTTGGTTTCGATATCCATGATCTTGTGGTTACCATCTAGCAGGTGTGGTTCCACAAAGACCTTAAAGTAGTAGAATTCCTCGATAAAGTGCAAAGTGAATATGTTGGACTCCTCTTGACATTTTATGTAAGTGTCCATTATTTGTGGCAAAGAGAATGTTTCCAATTTACACAAGGATGCTGATAATGTCCCATCTATGTCTTTATGCATGTGACCCACTGGAAGGAAACTCACAAACACTATGTTGAAAACCCTTCTAGTTGTCAGCATGGATGCAAATGCAAACAATGTGCATTTTTGTTGTCAATTGCAACATTATCTAGTTGTAAGGAGAAAATTGGTGGTTATTTTCTAAATAAACTTGAACACCGCTTACATTATAAGTTGTATGAGCACGCTCATCTTTCTACTTGTATTCCTTGCACTTGTCATACGCATAGTTTTACAATAATGCATCATGTAATGGGTGTTTTGACGTCCCCCTACTATATAACACATCACCATATTGATCGTAAGTGGTTCTTCTAGCTTACGGATACACGGTGCAATGATGTTACTATGAAGCTTACTCCTTGCTCAACAAAAGGGAGACCAAAGTGCTCAAACCCCTGTTTTATGCCCATGTATCAGACATACCGATTAAGGAAATGGGGAGATTAATAGTATTTCTTATTGATTTTTATTTTCTACCCGTCCTTGGTATGCCAATTTTCATATTGTATATTTTTCATGCACAATTCTCAAATAACTATTAGGATTTTTTTGTGATTGCACTCTATGTGCATAGTAATTCGAACAACAACTTTGAATGTAATCATTGTGACATTTATGACATTGATCTATTTGTGCCAGTGTTTTTGGACATGAAGCGACTACATGTTTGTTCTTAAGCTCTGTGCACTTGTTATATTTGGCGAAGAAGTTATTCTTGGTGATTGAAATGTGGGAGAAATGTTCTTGCCATATTTTGATGAGATTTGACTGTGATGTTGGAGGAAGGTCCGAAAGTAAAAGCCCTTGCTACAATTTTGTAGGATGTAAGAGAAACTATAACATGCAAGTAGTAGTCTTATTGCTACTTTAGTACCATCTTATCCCACTAAACGAGACATGTGTGGTGATATATCAAAATTCCTCTCCATCATTTTGGATATCAATGCAATAGTTTTTAGATAGTTTAACGCTTTTGACCGGAGCTTAGAACCAGGGGGTTCTTGGGTCCCCTCCCTTAACAACGTCCTTAGATAAGATATTACAATTAATCCATCACAAACCGTGACCACTTGAGCTCAGCAATGACGATGTAAATTTTCGCCACTTCTATTTTTAGAGCCACTAGCCATTGCGAACACCAATGCCAATGATGCAAAGTCCACCACCACCGAGAAGAACCACCAACTGCAACCACTAGTGATGCAACACCCACCACCACCGGTAAACCACCCCAAAGGATTGCGCCCAACGAGATTTGAACTTGGGTGGATCTCGGACACAACTGTTCATCTTAACCGATCCACCCAAACCCCATTGGCGCAATATCAATATCAATGCAATAGTTGTGATACTATTTGACATTTATTTTTATTTTCTTGTATTTCCATTTATTGCCATCCTCTCGCCATCAATATAATATTGTTTGTATCTACGCAATATGTGTTTTTCAAGATGCCATGATATTTGTACCATGTATTATGACATACATCCGTTCCACATAACTTCAATTTATCTATAATATGCTCAAAAGTTTGACCTTGATCACAACTCGCTAGCATTTTTGTGAATGTATTAAGTACAAAGTTTTTGATGCCGATGTGATGACTAATTACCCAAATATTTATGGGTTCATTATCTACTGTTCATTAATTGTCAAACCAAGGGCGTAAGCTTTTCAAAGGTTCAACAAAGTATATGCATCAATATTCTTAGAGTAAGGTATTTGTAGCTATGAACATAAATACTTATGCAATAGATCAAATGAATGGAAATAAAGAGTTAAATGGATCTGCAGATATGCACTACTACTCACACATGTACTCACTCAACATAAATATCACACACTTAAATAAAATAACACAACTGAAATAAATAAGGATTAGGATTTTCCCGCAAATATTTTTCAAGGGGCCCTCCTCATTTAGAAGTGAGTTCCAATCCCACTCTTGAAGCTTTACAAGATTTCTTTAGGAAAGTAGCTTTCTCATTAACTTGTTGTAGTAATTAAAGATTGCTATAGTTCAAATATTTACACAAATATTTAGAATACTCTCTCAATACAACAATGAGCAAAATCGTATATAGTTTACTACTCCTCGCATATATATATATATATATATATATATATATATATATATATATATATATATATATATGTAGGGTACATTATTGTTTCACACGTTAAATATATTATAGGAAAATACAACAATGAGCAACCGATCCGCATGAGAAACAAATGACAAGTATCTAGTTTCAAATTGATTAGATATGGACAATCAAAATCAGCTTGAATACTATTTTATACAAATGATAGAACAACCTACTTAACCGCCTAACAATATGTTACAATACATCCAAGTTAACTAGCTAGGACAACTAGATATTTTTTCTTTTACTTCGGGCCCCATAGGTGCACATTCCTTTTCTTTGCGAACTTGCTATGGCGGTAATGTCATGATGCTACAGGATGGTTGGAAGTGCTCTATGCGATTGCTACTGCTCGACATATATGGCTATGGGAAAGTAGAAATTCCAGAAATGAATCCTACTTCCTCCTGATTCACCCATGCTTTGCACTCGTTCATCTTCAAATCTCTAAATATGGTTCACGGGTTATAGTTATTTCTTCCTCCATGCAAGTTGGGTGTAGGTGTTGTTAGTGCAAAATCACAACACCCCTGAATGTCTGCAACTAGATGGGTTGAGACTCTCAGTGTGATTGCACAACATGGAGCATCTCTCAAAGTGTGGGACCTTGTGAGTTGAGAGAGCTCTCAGATTAAGGCCAGTTCCTATTCCTCTGTTCAGGTGCACACAAATAAATTGTAGAGGATCTATTCTAAAACCTACTCTATCTTACCAAGGAGACATGGTTGAGAAGATACAAAAAATAAACCTAAGCTAACGAGGTGATGCACCAAAGGAATGTTAGACACTCATTTTGTAATTTAACATAGACCATAAAAATGCAATACAAACACCATGCACATGTAACCAAACTATAATGAGAGATCAGAAGGCAACAATGAAACACATGAGAGGGTCGAGAATCATCCATAGACATATATTATTGCTCCAAAGTTGATACAATACATTATAGTGGCCAAGAGGCAAAACTTAGCATTATAACTTGAATGGGGAGGTTAGGACTCACGAAATCATCTACAGACTAGAGGAGAAGGGAGGGTGCAAAAAAAAAAATCCAACCCTTTACAATGAGCCCAACTCCTTCCTTTATAGATGCAATGAAGGGGGAAGAAGAAATGAGGTGGGAAACTTGATTTTAGAGCTCAGCTACTAGCCATTAATGCCGCTGCAAATCCACCCACAATCTGTCAAGTCCTCCGCTCTATGTTTGTTCGGCGTGTTGAAGAAGGGAGAACGACAGATCGAATCAAATCTGATCTGGTTGTTGGGGACAATCAGATTGCATATTAATGGCATGAAGACATTTCCATGATTTTCACCCACCTAACCTCCTTAAAATTAAATTTTTAGGTTTCCATGGTGTAGACGAGGTCGAGACCTTTCCAATGGTGCCAAATTTGTTGAGTTTGAGCACTGGGTCGAAAGATATGTCCATTTGAATGTTTTGAGTCGGGTCTGTACAAAAATGGTGAAAACCAGTTAGCAGAATGGGTCCGTGGGCCCAAAATTTACTTTTGCTTATTTTGGAACTAAAAATACAAAATATTAAAATTGCCTCATAGCCCCGCAATTCATTTTTCCAAAAATCATCTTCGGGCCCGCCGGTCCGCATTTTCCATTTGGGAGAAAAAGTCCTCCCCAAGCCCGCCTTCCCACACGCAATTGAGGTTTGACACGTGGCTCCTTGGGCATCAATGGAGGTGTGGCTCATTTTTTCACTTTACATCTTCTTGGGGAAAAAAATTCAAACTGCCTTCGATAACCCGCCTTCTGCTTTGACTTTTCAACATGGCCATGTGTCAAGTTGGCGCTAGTTTGGGGACCACTTTTGGATTCAATCTTTGGAGGTGCATCAAAGAGACACATGGCGCCTTCGTGGCTTGCTCAATTTCCTTATGTTTTTGGCTAAGTCCTTTTGCTTGGCGGGGCCATAAGTTTGATCTGGACATGTGGAGGCTTCGTGCTTGTTTGGAAGCCCACTCCAAATTTTACTTTTGAAGTAGCGCCATGCTGACACTTGGCTCCTTCCACCGACACCTTTTTACTTAGTCATTTTGGGCCCACTCTCTTTTTGGTCCCTATTGACCCCTTCGACAACATGGAGGGTTGGCGCAAGTTTGAGTCTCCACCTTGGGATATCATTCTTGAAATTGCGCCGAGTCAACACTTAGCACCTTCTGCTGAGTCAAAGACTTTTCAACGGCCAGTGCAACTTTTAGGGCTCTAGACATGTGGAGGCTTGGTGCTTGTTTGAGTCTCCACTTTTGGATTTAACCTTTGAAGATGCGCCATTGAGACACTTGGTAGCTTCTACTAATTCTTCCATACTTAGCCAATTTTGGCTCGCTCTGAATCATTTGTGAAGCCCGAAACCTTTGAGTCTTTCTTCGTTTCTCTCTTTTGAGCCTCTGGTTTTCTTTGACACTGTTTTCTCCTTCCCCGACCCTGCTCCTCCATTTTAGAGCCCATCTGCAACCTGTTTGTTGGACTTGAAGCATGGGCTCGTACGCCAAAACCGTCTCTTGTATTTCTTCCTACATAGGGTCGTGTTTGATCAGTTTTGCTGGGGGAAAATTGAGATAACAATTTGGTGACTAGCGAGGACGTCTCGCATGCTAGATGAAGAGATAAAATGCCTTGTTGTATCCCTTGGGCACAGAGTCATAATTGATAACCTGATCTGATTTGAAATTTGGAAATCTGATCCTTGAGCTGCTTGGACATTGTTGGTACCAGAGTTGACCCGAATTCACCCCGTTGCTTTGGAAATGGAACCTTCGGGACCTGATTTTAGTTTCTCTGTATTTGTTATATTTTAAAATTAAAATCACAAGAACTATGGGTCTCCCTGATGCAAATGCTTTGAAGGGCTGGTGCATTCACACTGAGGCACATCAAATGTATAACAATGCAAACTTGGAGCAAAAAACATGTGCTAAGCATTTAGGGAAACTAAAAACCTAGGCTAATATTTTACAAGGGTGAGGAATTTTTCCTTTTAGTAGCAGTGTTTGAGGTAGATCCCATTGATTGGGATATGCAATTCTTCGCCATCCAACTTAGCCATAGCGGAAGGCATTGCTACATGTACATCTTGTGATGATGTAAGGGCCAATCCAAATTGCATCAAACTTGGAATGCTTTCTTGGTTTTTCCCGATCTGCATCCCACTTTAGAACTAAGTCCCCCTCTTTAAAGGTCCTTGTTCTTGCTTTCTTATCAAAGGTCTTCTTGATCGATGCTTGATCTTTCTCTAGTTTCGCATTGCATGCTCTTGTGCCTCTCCTACTTCCATCAACTCAGTATACCGATTGCCATAGGTTCAAACTTGGCTAGTTCCAACTATTTCATGAGCTCCAAAGTGGGAAACTCCAATGATATGGGAAATACTGCCTCTTTTCCATATACAAGCTTGTATGGGGAGCTTCCTGTGGACCTTTTGGATGTGATCCTATCATCCCATAGGGCTGATTTGAGCTTTGTATGCCAAGTTATCTGATTTTCATCAAGAGTCCTTATGATAATCCTTAACAGGTTCTTGTTTGTGGACTTTGCTTGGCCATTACACTAAGGGTAATAGTTTGATGAAGTGTTGAGGTATACACCGTTTCTGACAGCCCATTCAATGATCCTTGTACCAAGGAATGCCAATGCATTATATGATATAATAGTGGTAGGGAATCCAAACCTGGTGGCTATTCCTTCATAGAAATCCAAGATGCTAGATTCATTTTCCTCTTTAAGAGCCATTACTTCAGTCCACTTGGTGAAATAGTCTGTTCCTGTAAGTATCCATTTGTGGCCCTGGCTTGAGTTTGGGTTAATCACTCCAATAAAGTCTAGTCCCCATTGCATGAATGGCTGATCCACTGAGATTGGACGAAGGGGCAGGGCTGCTAACTTTTCCTTCCCTATGAAGAATGCACACTTCTGGCACTTCTTGACCCATGAGTAGTAGTCCCTAAACACTATAGGCCAATAATAACCAGCTTTCATGATTTTGAGAGTTGTTACTCGAGGAGCAAAGTGGCTCTTGCTTCTGCATCATGGAACTCATGCAATACCTTTTCAATTTGGCTTGTCCCAATGCACCTCAATAGGACACTATTGATATCCTTCTTGAACAAAACACCATCGATAAGTACATATGGGATGGCTTGTAGTCTGAAGTATCTCCTTTTTGCTTTGTTCCATTCTAGAGGGCACAAACCTATTTGGAGATAGTGCACCAAGGTTTGGGTCCAACATGGAACATGTGTATCATTAGCTGGCTGCTCTTGATCATTCTGTAGTAACAGGACAACCTCTTCTTCATCCACTGACTCAGCTTGTTGCTTGGAAGTGAGATGCTCACACAGACCCTTGCCATGAACTAGTTTGGTCACTTTGATCTCAATATCATATTCCATTACCCAAGTGATCCAACCTGCTCTCTTCTCATTCAAGTCCTTGTTTAGGAGAAAATCCTTAACACCAGCATGGGATACTAGTAGTTGAATCTTATTGTTCGAGACTAAGTGTCTGAACTTCTTCAAACTCCTAATGACAACAAGGACCTGCTTCTCAATGAAAGAGTACTTTACCTTGTAATCCTCCAAGCTTTGGTGAAGAAGGCTATGGGCTATTCTGAACCTTCCTTGTTGGGCTGAACCAGATAGCCGAGATTGTGTCTAATCCTCCAAAAGCATACAACATGAAGTATTTTGAAAAGTATGGGTTAACAAGAGTTGGGGCCTGTGATATTGTGAGCTTGATGGCCTCAAAACTCTCTTTGCCTTTTGTTGTCCATTTGAATGCAAGACTCTTCTTCAACATCATTGTTAAAGGCTTCACAAGAGTGGAAAAATCAGGCATGAACCTATGAACAAAGTTTATTCTCCCCAAGAAGCTTTGGAGAGACTTTTTGTGTTGTGGCAATGGGAGCATCTAGATGGCTTCAACCCTTTCAGAATCAATTGTTAACCCTTCTCTTGAGACAATGTGGCCCAACAATTTTCCCCTCATGAGCCAGAACACAGACTTCTTTGGGTTTAATGACACCCCAAACCTTCTACACCTCTGAAATACCTGTCTAAGGTGGAAGAGATGATCTGTGGAATTTTTGAGAAGACAGTGATATCATCTAGATACAACAGAACCATATTGTTGATCAAGCCTTTGAATGCCATGTCCATAGCTCTCTGGAATGTTGCTTTGACATTCGACAATCCAAATGGCATATTCTCATAAGCATCTGTGCCCCATTTGGTGGTGAAGGCTGTCTTGAATTGATCCTCCTCTTTCACCATTATCTGATTATAGCCTGAGTATCCGTCTAGAAATGAAAACCTCTCAGAGCCAGCTATAACCTACAAGATTTGTTCCATTGATGGAAGCGGGTAGTGATCTTTGAGTGAGGCTCTGTTCAGATCACAAAAGTCCACACATAGTCTGATTTCCACTTCTTTTCCTCACATGCACCAAGTTTGCAACCCAACTTGAATGCTTGATAGGGAAGATGATGTTGGCCTCAATTAGCTTGTTCAACTCCTTTCTCATGAGAGGCTCAATGTGAGGATTTATTCACCTTTTCTTATGTCTAAAAGGCTTAGATCGTGGATCTAGCTTGATAGCGTGTTATGCCGATTTGGGTTGAAACCTCTTAAATATTTGTAGGTCCAGGAAAAGACATCTGTGAATTTTTGAAAAAGTTGAATGAATTCATATTTTTCTTGTTGAGTACTTACCTTGCCAATTCGCAACGCTTTGCCTTTTATATAGAAATGGGCTCGAATCTTCACCCTTTACTTGGATATTCACCTTCTCCTTTCGGAATTGGTCATTTGGGTTAAATATTGATTCCAAAGAGACAAGACCCTTTAGTAGTTTGTTGGTCCTCAGTTGTACCACTTGATTGCGATATTGCTGCTCCAATTTGTCTTGGTTCTGAAGGAGAACTCTACTTCCTCTTTTAGAAAGTTGACAATTTGTTGATCATTTTGAAGACTTGCCAACTTGTGTTGTTGTCTAGGACAACCGGCTTCACAACCAACTTGATATGGGGCTGAAATTTATCACTCTTGATACTCTCCACAATGTTAAAGGCTGCCCCAATTCCATCGCTAATCATCTGCCACTTCATTCTTTTTCCTCGGGATGGAATTGATGTTGCACGATTTGAAATCCTCGATGAGGTCCCATACCCAGTTCTTATAGTTCTTTAGCAGATCATTCTTGATAGAATTTTTTCCTCAGACTTGATTCACAACTAGCTCGCTGTCGCCAAACACTTGAAAGTTCTTTATACTCCTTTTCCTTGCCTAATGTAGTCCATGGACCAAAGCCTCATACTCTGTTGTATTGTGAACATGTAAATTGGAAACAAAAAGCGATTAGTAGTATTTCATACCTTGAGGCGAAACAAGCATAGCCCCTCCTCCGACTCCTTGTCTACTCCTTGAGCCATTAAAGAACAACTGCCATACTTCATTATCATCTTTGTGTTCTGGCTTAATGATGTCAAGAAGAGGGTGATTCTCCTCATGTAAATAGTAGACTCCTAGCTCAGATTCCTCCATCTCCTTATAGGGGTCAAAAGCATGCTTCTTGTTTGCCCACTCATCGAGGGTCAAGTCTGGGATACACCCCACCTTGGTATCTGCTTCACAAGTTCTTGGGAGGTCCTCCTGATCAAAGGATGAACAATTGGCATTGATCAAGCTGGGTACATAAGACTCAATATGGTAATCTACAATGGGCTTGGATCTAATTGTGGCCTTAGCTCCATACCTTTTCTAAAAAGCATGTGCAACCAATCAATAGACAAATAGCCTCCAATTTTAGCGGTGAAGTCTCTGGACAAACACAATGCAAAATGTGGTGACAAGTCTATGACTGATACATTTTGTAATATAATCACATTAGGGTATGCGTGCCATGTGAGGCTCAACTCCTTGATGAATCGAACCATTGTTACCACTTTCCCATCCAATTGCACTACGCACTTAGAGATGACTTCGTATTGAAGACCCAACTAATAGGCTATTTGCTTTGGCATTACAAAGCTACTTGCTCCCGAATCAATCATGTAATTATGTACCAATTTTTTCCCAATGATTAATGAAACATAGAATGGAGGGGGCTTCAGATTCTTACCTTGTTATCCTCCATTGTTTCCCGTGATGAGCAAAGATTGGTAAGCACTTTCTCTTATTGGTTGGGGGACTGATTTGAGGCTAACCAATTAGCCATAGTAGCATCTGCAATGATATCTCTCGCCCGGGATAACCAATGACTGCCACATTGAAATATTCACATTTGTTTTCTTCATTTGTTCAATGGTGTTAAATGAGGATGAGATATCTTTTTGCTTCCCCTTCCCTGGTACATTTTTCTCTTGCACCTGGGTCATTACAACTAGTGTCTGAGTGGGTATAGAAGGTGGCTTGGGCTGACTCTGCACATTGGGAGTTGCACTTTGAGTGTCAATACCTTATGGAATAATAGAGGGTTGAGGATTACATGAATTTGATAACCATCCCTCTCCAATATTCCTTTTCTTGGACCGTGTATTGGCAGCTACACTTTGAGAAGGTGTTTGATTCATCCCACAGAAATATTTAGCCTACCAATTGACAAGCATGGTCTCACTTGGAGGTGCCTCTTTCTGGGTTTCTTGCTGCTGATTTTCCTCTTGACTGGGCTCTTGGGACACACCAATGTTTTGTACCATCAAGGCCTGGTTCAACACACCATTGAAACACATTGACTGGTTATGGGGATGACCGCATGGGAAACACCAATTATATTCTTGTGACATATTGTTTTGTGTTGGAACCAAGGTCCTTGATGTTGAAACTGTGTTTGGATCATATGGTCGGTAAGGCCTAACAACTTGAGGTTGTCCTTGGTTTTGATTTTGACTTGCAACCTGAGCTAGTGGTCTATTTTGCTGGTATGGGAGCTTAGCTTGATACTGAGTTTGAGGCTGATATGGCCTATAATTCTAAGCTTGTTGCCTCTTGATGGTCACCAGCTCATTCCCTAGGTAATGCAGTTGTTCTATAACTTCTTGTAGCTCTTTTGAAGTACTATAGGATGAGGTTGAAGCTTTAGCTGAACTCTGATTCCTTGGGGTAGGTATGGGAGCTAAGGTGGGTGTTTGACTAGTGCTTGGAGCTCCTAGTTCCGGATAGATATAGGTGGCCTAGGAGCAATTTTACTAGCCTGAATTAAACAATTTTCATCTCTAATAGAAATGTTATAGGTTGCAGGTAAGGTTGTGCCTCCCATTGATTGAATCATTAAGGAAATATCAGAATTTAAAGCTCTAAGAAAGTATAAGAAAGCACCTTCATCTATGGGCCTCATGGCCAATGGAATCCTATCCCATGTCCTTTGAAATATGAGGTTGAAATCTTGTCAACTACTTGTTAGGGGCCCTCTTGATTGTTGTCAGTTTCTCCAACAAGGATAGATTATCTCCCTTCTCTCCAAATTGATTATGAAGAGCTCTACACAGATGGTCCCAAGTCTAAATAGAGCTTATTGTTAGACTCTTGAACCATTGTGAAGCTTTACCCTTGAGTGAAGAGGCTAACAATTTGACTGCAATGTCCATCTTAGTGATCTCATGAATTGCGTAGACATTTGCAATGTCTTGAATGTGATCACTAGGAGAAGTCTGGTTCTCTCCAGTGAAATATGGGATTCTCTTTAATGTTACAACTGGGACTGGATTTTGTGCATTGAGGGCGAGTGGGCTGCTGCCAATGAAGTCGACATAGGGTTTAGGTGGTTGTGCCATTATGATTGGCTTGAGAACCATTATTGATTAAATGAACGACCTACCAGGAGGAGGTATTGAAAAGGTTCTTTTTGGTGGAGATGGAGACCTCTGGGATCTTCTCCCTCTTCTCCCTCTTCTCCCTTTATCTGGGGATAAGTGTAGATAGACAAATAATCCTTCTCCTCTAGTTCTTGATCTAGTCTGGATTCTTTTCATGAATCTACCAAACTTGAGTCTGCTGAAACTAGTGGACTCTAATTATTTTGGAGTCACCAGATGTGTAATTTCAAAGCTTCTTAAAAGCTAAAATTATAACAAGTGCACATCAATCTTGCTGCAATAAAGATGGAGACTTCTTTGTCCCATCGGGCGTGCCAAAACTGTTAGTGCAAAATCATAGCACCCTTGAATGTCTACAACCAGATGGGTTGAGACTCTCAGTGTGATTACACAACATGGAGCATCTCTCAAAGTGTGGGACCTTGCGAGTTGAGAGAGCTCTCCGGATTAAGGCCTGGTTCCTATTCCTCTATTCAAGTGCACACAAATAAATTATAGAGGATCTATTCTAAAACCTACTCTATCTTACCAAGGAGACATGGTTGAGAAGATACAAAAAATAAACCTAAGCTAATGAGGTGATGCACCAAAGGAATGTTAGACACTCATTTTGCAATTTAACATAGACCATAGAAATGTAATACAAACACCATGCACAAGTAACCAAACTATAATGAGAGATCAGAAGGCAACAATGAAACACATGAGAGGGTCAAGAATCATCCACAGACATATATTATTGCTCCAAAGTTGATACAATACATTATAGTGGCCAAGAGGCAAAACTTAGCATTACAACTTGAATGGGGAGGTTAGGACTCCACGAACTCGTCTGCAGACTAGAGGAGAAGGGAGGGTGCAAAATAGAAATGTCCAACCCTTTACAATGAGCCCAACTCCTTCTTTTATAGATGCAGTGAAGGGGGAAGAAGAAACAAGGTGGGAAACTTGATTTTGGAGCTCAGTTACCGGCCATTAATACCGTTGTAAATCTTCCCACAATCTGTCGAGTCCGCCGCTCTATGTTTGTTCGGCGTGTTAAAGAAGGGAGAACGATGGATTGAATCAAATCTGATCTAGTTTTTGGGGACAATCGGATTGCATATTAATGGTGTGAAGAGGTCTCCCTAATTTTCACCCACCTAACCTCCTCAAAATTAAAGTTTTAGGTTTCCATGGTGTAGACAAGGTCGAGACCTTTCCAATGGTGCCAAATTTGTTGAGTTTCGAGCATTGGGTCGAAATATATGTCCATTTGAATGTTTCAAGTTGGGTTTGTACAAAAATGGTGAAAAACAATTAGCAGAATGGGTCCTTGGGCCCAAAATTTACTTTTGCTACTTTTGGCACCAAAAATACAAAATGTAAAAATTACTCCGTAGCCCCACAATTCATTTTTCCAAAAATCATCTTCAGGCCCATCGGTCCGCATTTTCCATTTGGATGAAAAGTCCTCCCTAGGCCCACCTTCCCGCACATAATTGAGGTTTGACATGTGGCTCCTTGGGCATCAGTGGAGGTGCGGCTCATTTTTTCACTTTACGCCTTCTTGGGGCAAAAATTTCAAATTGCCTCCTACGACCCGCCTTCCCGCTTTGTCTTTTCAACATGGCCATGTGTCGAGCCGGCGCTAGTTTGGGGATCACTTTTGGATTCAATCTTTGAAGGTGCATCGAAGAGACACGTGGTGCCTTCCATGGCTTGCTCAACTTCCTCTTATTTTTGGTTAAGTCCTTTTTATTGGTGGGGCCATAAGTCTGAGCTGGACATGTGGAGGCTTCGTGCTTGTTTGGAAGCCTACTCCAAATTTTACTTTTGAAGTAGCATCATGCTGACACTTGGCTCCTTCCGCCGATACCTTTATACTTATTTGTTTTGGGCCCGCTCTCTTTTTGGTCCCTGTTGACCCCTGGCTATGTGGAGGGATGACACAAGATTGAGTCTTCACCTTGGGCTTTCATTCTTGAAATTATGCTGAGGCGACACTTGGCACCTTCCGCTGAGTTAAAGAATTTTCAATGGCCGGTGCAACTTTTGGGGCTTTGGACACGTGGAGGCTTGACACTTGTTTGAGTCTCGATTTTTTATTTAACCTTTGAATATGCGTCATTGAGACACTTGGCAGCTTTCACTGATTCTTCCATACTTAGCCAATTTTGGCTTGCTCTGAATCATTTGTGAAGCCCGAAATATTTGAGTCTTTCTCCGTTTCTCTCTTTTGAGCCTCAGGTTTTCTTTGACACTGTTTGCTCCTTCCTTGACCCTGCTCCTCCATTTTAGAGCACGTATGCAACCTGTTTGTTGGACTTGAAGCATGGGCTTGTACGATGGAACCGTCTCTTGGATTTCTTCCTGCACAGGGTCATGTTTGATCAATTTTGTGAGGGGCAAAATTGAGATAACAAGTGCCCAACTAGTGGCTATGGGATGGGGCCCATGGATGTAGGCACTTAATTAACATGCAACTTATTCTCAAGTTTGTCCAAAAATTCATTTCTCACATTAGAAGGTACTATCACATAAAATAACAAGCATATTAAGTCCTAAAAATGACATATAAGATAAAACACACATATAGTCAAAACTTAGTTCTTATTATAACAATCATAGAGAAGTGTAGACAAAATGGCATGTGAAAGCTAGATTAGAGGTCTTAGATGAGGCCAATATCATGCCAATGTAGGGCCTCATCACACCCCCTACTTAATCTGTTTGTTTTTCCTCAAGCAACCTATTACATATTAAATGCACAATACTTCCCAAAATCATAGGGTTCTATAATGCCTATTTGGCCATAAACATAGAAAAATCCTCTTGCATTTATTTATTTCCATAGTTATTTTTCTTTCTCTTTCTTATGGGAACTTCTCCTTTCTAGTCTAGAATGGGATACCAAAAATAGGTGGATGGAATCTCAGGCCTATCAATTTATCTCTTCTTTCTGACCAATTTTATATAGTTATAAACTTTGTTCATGGCCTCTTTTAGGTTGAGAGGAGAGTATGGTTCCTTATTTTTCAAGTATCTTTATCAACTCCTCCCACCTTGATTTACATGATATAAAATCCTTCCTTCCTTATTTTCCCTAAATACTCCAAGTAGTGATTTTGAACTGTAATTTTCCTTTGTCTTATCTAGGTAGCTATGTTGTCTGTATGTATAAATTCTACCCATTCTTCCACAATTACTTATGGTTCACCACATTCCCCTCTGATCATCAGGGGAGTCTTCTTATCTATTTCCTGATACTCATCTTCTCATCTTTTCTCTTCCTTTCATTCATCAAATAATATGTGAAGGCATTGAGGAGGATATCTCCCATGTATAGATTGGGATTCCATTTTACATTATCTTTGATAACATATTGATGGATATAAAATTCACTCAATGGGACTGTGTGAGGGTCGACTCTTTATATATAGCAAAGAAGGTTTTTGGGTCATCTAATGCATATGGAAGATCATTGTAGATCCTATCATACTTAAACCTGATCCATTTTTCTTGAAGGTACACAACATATACTCTAGGTGGGGATCTACATTCTAGGATTTGTGTAGATAGGTCATACATGTCTGTCATTTTCATTTTGAGCCTCTCAATTTCATTTTCATTCTTTTCCACTTTTTAGTTAATCTATCATGTTTTTCTCTTGCCTCTACATAAACTTTAAACCTTTGAACCAATTTTTGAAAGTAATTCTCATCTTGCCCAAATTGTTATTTATGAAAAATTAAAAGATCATCCCTCTTACCAGGATGATGATTTATGAAAGTCACATCAAAATGGAATACCTCTTGTTCCTTGGTGGTTGAATTATGAAATGCTGGAGCAACTTGGAGTAAAGATTCATCTTTCCTCCTTCATATTCTCCCTGGTATTCTTTAGCTACGGGTTCCTCTAGAACCTCTTTTCAGTGCTTCTTTTTGGCTTCCTTTTTTTCAAAGGAGACTTAGAGTCTCAGCTAATCCAATTAGGGCATCCAATCCTATTTTCCACTTCTAAGTATCTTATTATGCTTCTCAACAAGTGTATTTCTTGGACTATTTTTCTAAAGTTTGAAATTCTTCGGATCTTCATATGGTGAAGCTTCATGATCCAATGAAACGGTCTTGTATTCTAATTGTTTTATTGTTTGGATATCTCATATTCCTCCTTGGGTGCATCTTGGGTTCCTTTTTCTTCTCCTTGTGGATGGTCCCCAAGATTCTATTCCTTTGATTTTGTGAGGCTCCTCCATCCTTACCTTGCCATGAAATCTTCTCATAAATTCTTGCTCAAAATCATCATCTAAGGTACTGGACCATCTTACTATTTCAAACCCGTCCTCTATGATATAGGTATTAGGATCTTTTATTTTTCTAGGTTCATCCTCACTTATATCAATGGGTGAGGAGACATGAGATTTTGTGACCTTCTTCTTCTTTATTTATATGACCTTCTTGGAGCCAATTTCTTCCTTTTTGTTGTAGATAGAGAGGGTTTATGCTTGGATACTTTTGAATTTTGTTTTTATGGATGGGGTTTCTTCTGAAATATTTTCTTTTCCTTTAGATATAGGGGTAATAGGGGTTCTTACCTCCTATGTGGTCCCTTCTTCTCTTGATTATCACTAATGATGGGGTAGGAACCTTTTCTTCTTCATGTTCAAGGTCTCCTTCTTCAAGAGAGAGAGAGAGAGAGAGAGAGAGAGAGTCAACACAAGAGGCATTCTTAGTTTTGTAATTTTTTCTTCTTGGAGACTAAACTTGTAAATTCCTTAGAACTAGAGGTGTTATGGGTATGCATTCTCTTGGGACTAATTTTACTGACCTTTTTTGTCTGGGTGATTCTTCTTCTTGAGACAATATGAGCTTTCTCTTACTTCTACACATAGTAGTATAAATATTTACTACGGGTTCACTGGTATCTTCCGGTTCTTTCTCTCTTGAAACCCTTATGATATATGGCATCTTGTTTTTTTGGTTCTTCTATTTCCTCCATTTTTCTTCCTCCATCTGCTCTTGAGGTTTTTCTCCCTCCAGCTGCTCTTCAGGTTTTTCTTCCTCTCTTTGAGGTTGGGGAGATGGATTCCCAACTAGTTGATCCAAGTTAATTCTAGGCTAGGAAGTTTTTATTCCATATTTGGATAACAACCAAATCAAACAAATAGTGATGAGATAGGCCTTTTCTATCCCATTGTGGTACTCTTTTTCCATTCTTTTCAAGATTGTTCCATGTTTGGTTTGGAACATGTTTATAATCCTTCCATGTCTCGAGATGGTTTAGAAATTTAAACTGCATTGTATATAGCATGGATTATCTCCCCTCACAAGTGAGGTATTTGATGATATAGGAAGCTATTTACCCTCCATTCCATGGGAAGACTTAATCTTTCAACTCCTCCTTTGGTTAGTCTCAATTGTTCATTTCCTTGAAAAAAGCTGCCTTTGCTTAAGTGTGTCTCATTTGGTCTCTCCTCCCAATTTTCTCTAGTCTGTAAGGAAGTCCAATCACCTGGCTTACCAGTTCTTTAGTGATAGGAAATGTTATTCCTAAGATCGTCACTTGTTTCCCATCAAATGTACTAAATTCTTTTTCCACATCCTTTGAATACTGCCCAATTTCTAGAAGTATTATGTCCATCATGTCTTGTTCAAAGACCCTCTAGCTATCCAGATCATTTCTCAATGAAGTAATGTCAAAGGGTTCTCTTTGTACCACTGATCCACCCATGGCTATGGTTCTTATGGTCCTGGAAATGGTTTTTTTTGTGCCCTCTTTTTCTTTCTTCTTCTTTTCCACCCTTTTGTAAATTTTTTTTTTTTATTTTAAAATTTTGATCGGGTAATATTTAATTTCCCTTATCATTATGGCATGGGAATGTCATTATTTCACATGCTTTGGGTAGTTTCTGTAATAATATTTTTACAAAGATCTCATTCTCCCCCAACGTGATGTCACTCGCTGAGTGATAAAAATGTATGACACATGCCATTTAGTGTGTGGGTAAATGATTTAATAGGGTGAAACATACTTCTCATGATGTCATGTTAGAATAAGTCATGATTACATGTATATCTCATCAAATACACATTTATTAGGAAATAATTACTTATTAATTTAAGGATAAGTCTATACCTTCATGCTTTGTTACCTTGTCATTACGTGATTACTACTTTTGGTGTGCTTTTTTTCATACAGAAGGTTCTTGTGGCCTTATTTAGGTGCTTCTACCATTTGTTCAATCACGTTCTTGCTTGATTTCAACTTCATTATTGTTGCAGGTGCTAAAGAAAAACATGCTTATCTTATTTTTGGTTGGATGGATGTTGATTGGAGGTATGAGATGTTTCATTTCCCACATATATGATTATTTTGTTAAAGATAGAGTTTCGGTGGTGAAGTCCATTCAAAAGTTAGTAAGAAATTCCTCTCCTAGAACATTCACTACAAAAGTGTGTTGTTTTTCATGATGATGCCTTTGATTTTTAGGAAAAGATTACCTCTTGAACTCCTCAAAATTCTGATGTGTTTGGTATGTTATTCTCAATCTTATTTAGGACCCATTTTACATTTTTTCATGTTTTAGTTATTCTTGATCTTGGTGTCAAGGACCTTATTTTTTTACATTTTCCTTCAGATCATAAATTTACAATTTTGGAGAGTGTTCTTTTGGTATCACGACTCTACTTAAAAAGGTTTCTGTATGGACAAAAAGAAATTTCTTCATGTAGCCAAGTAGTATTGCTCCATTTTGGGGCGAATGCCAAGTGGTCCACATGATGCCTTAATGCCCTAAAAATGGTGCATGTTGGCTCTAAAAAAAATGGAGATACATGGAAGTTTAGTCATCCTAGAAAAACTTGCATTCCTCATTTAGGAAGTTCCATAGATGGAAAAGTGCCTAAAAATAGGAAGTTGCCCGTAGCAACCTAGAAAACTACCTATAAGAAAAGTTTCCCATAGCATCCGGGCTAAACCCGGGAGTTTTTTTTAGGATTCTTTTCACGGAAAAACTCGGGTAATAAATGTAGGGAGTTTTCAAAACTACGTGAAGATGCTCGTAGTACCCTAAGAATGGGCTGGAAAAAACAATTTATGTGGCAGTGTGTTTATGTTGAGGGTCCCCTATTTCCCCCTTGAATGGCCAATGAAATGGTTTTCCATCCAGGCCCTTTATGCCAATTCTGGGAAGCCAACATGTTGGTTTTTACCAAAAACTAACAACACCCAAAAAGGGTTTTCATTGTTGTTTTTTTTACTTTGGCTACTACCTATAGTAGAGTTTTTATTATGGACCTTGTCATGATTGCTAAAAAAATAATTATGGATTGACAAGGTCCATTTGTAGAATTCAATCCTTGTCTTCCCATGGAAGGTGGAGGTCATCCTCCTCTCCTTCTTTAATTACTTCCTTGGCTTTTCTAGTTTGATGTAAAGTGTGTTGATCTGATTTTTCATTATTTTTCTTGTTGCATAGATTTCAACACTTGATGGGAGAATTCTTCCTTTGAAAGTGGCTTCTTGTATAGTTTGATTCTATGCCCGTTGACCAACAATTTGAATCTTACCAGATCAATAGTTTTGTAGTTATATTGCACCATTTTCATAGGCATGTTCGATCTCATTAGGCCCTAGCCATCTGGTTTACATCTTTCCTTTATGGTCCTTATATTTAGAGTCCAACACAAGAGAGCCCAATATTTGTTGTTGAAGTGCCTTGTCTTGATATATCTAACATACCATCCTATCCATTGTCATTGTATTAGTTATATATTATGCAATGCTTTTGTCTGTATTCATCGAGAGCATTAAGATGCATCAATATTTCTTTTGTGCTTTGGATATCTCAATCCCCAATTCCACTAAATTCCTTAGAGTTTTATGTTTGAACTCTATGAGAAGCATAAGATTCTTCCATATACCAGCTCGTATGGTGTGAAATGGTTGTGGTTTTCCATGTAATTCTATATGCCCATACGGCTTTGTGAAGTCGGGATTCTCAATCTTTTCGGGAAAATGCTAAAATTTTAGTCAAGATGTTTTCAACTCTGGTTGGTGACTTACACCTAACCATTAGATTGTGGGTGGTATGGGGTAGATTTCTTGTGCCTGATTTGATATTATTCTACTAGAGTAATAATAAGATCAGCTATGAATTGTGGCCTCTTAATGAATTACTATTTCTCTCGTGGCACTCCATATCTAGTGAAAATTTCCTTGTAGAGAAATGTTGCTACCTTTTCATCTCTAGCATGTGTGAGGGCTTTGAATTCTACCCATTTAGTGACATAATCAGTACATATAAGGATGAATTATTTGTTGTTTGATTTGGGATCTAGTGGCCCTACAAATCTAGCCCCCATTTATCAAAAGGCTCTAGTATGGTTTGGGGCTAGAGAGGCATTTCATCTAAACTTTTAGGTTTACCCATTCATTGGAACTTGTCACAATGGGCTGTATATCTGATGGCATCTTTATACAATGTGGGCCTATAGTATCCTGTAGTAAAATTTTAAATATTGTTCTTTTGGCTCCAAATTTCCATCCACAAGGTTCATCATGGCATTCTTTAGTACATCAACAACTTCATCTTCTCAGAGGAATATTTAATTATACAATTTTTTCTTGTATAAAATAGAAAACTAGAAAGCCATGAATACCTACCACTTTTCTAAATCAATGCATGTTTTTCCCTTAAGGATAAGTGTTGTGCAATGGTCTTATAGCAAGATAATTTATATATCAGCAAACCATGGTGTGGAAATGGTGAGAGAAAACAAGTGTTTTCATCTAGGAAGGAGTCATCCACTATACCATATTCCTAATTTTTCTAAAGTCTAGATAAAAATTTAGTAATGAAGTTTTCTTTTCCTGGTTTATCTAGGATGATTATGTCAAATTATTGGAACAAAAGAGCCACTATACCACTATTCTTGAGACATCTATTTTTTCATGAGATATTGATGGCTACATGATGTGTATGAATGAAAAATGGGTAACTTGTGATGTAATGATGGAACTTGTTGATTACATAGATGATGACCAAGATTTTTTTGGTCACTGTGTAGCTTTTTTTTACCATTCTTTCTCATGAAATAGATGGCATAACTAGAGTCCCATCCTTTTTTCCTAATACTACACCAAGGGAAGTATTAAATGCATCAATGTGAATGTGGAAGGGTAACTTCAAGTTGGGTCCTCTTATATGGGGGTAGAAATAAAAACTTTTTCAATTGATGAATGTTGTGTCACATTCATGGGTCCATACAAACTCAACTTCTTTAGTTAATAGAATAAATAGTGATGCAACTATCTTGCTAAATTTTTGATGAACCTTCGATATTACCCACCATGTCCTAAAAATATTATGAAATAATTCAAACTTTTTGGTCTTTGGAAGGTATTTTATGATAATGTTGATTTTTGGTGGATCCACTTTGATCCTCTCTTGAAATATGGTAGCCGAGGACAATTCCTTCTATCATGAGCATGTAGCATTTATTGTGGCTTAAGGAAAGATGATTTTCTTGGTATATTATGATGAATTTATCCATATCAGTGAGGCATGTCTCAAATGTATCTTCATATATTTTGAATTCATCCATGTAGATTTATCCACATAGTCATGGGAGAGATCTAAAAATATGCTAAGAATAGCTCGCTAAAAAGTTGCAGGAGCATTGCATAATTCCAATGGAAGGAAAACATAAGCATATGTGCCCCATGGACATGTAAATGTGGTCTTCTCTTGGTCCTCGATGAAAATTCATATTTGGATGTATCCATTGAAACCATCTAGAAATGAAAAGTATTTCTTACCTGCAAGTGTGTCCAACACTTGATCAATAAATGACAGTGGGAAATGGTCTTTCCATATAGTTGCATTCATCTCCGGTAGTCCACAGATATGCCATTCTCCTCCTTTCTTTGGTACAATAACTAGTGGTGAAACCCATTGGCTATAAAAATAGGATAGATAAACTCGAAATCTAGTAGATTCTATAATTCTACCTTTACTATGTCCTTCATGGCTAGGTTCATTCATATTTGTGGTTAGTGTATAGGATTGCATTCCTCCTTTATGTATATATGGTGTGTGCATGTACTTGGGTTGATGTCATGCATATCTTCATAGTCCCATGTAAAATATCCTTTATTTTTATGTAATACATGGTGGTTAAACATATTTCTTGATCTTTAGTTAGTTTCTATTGATATAGAGTGTCTTACCTACGCATGATCTCTATTTAGTCTTTATTAGTTTTCCATTTTTTCTATCTTGTTGATTTGATCGGGTATGACTCGCAACTATGTGGTGGTAGTAGATGGAATATCCCTTGCTCCTCTTCAAAAAATTCCTCTTCTAACCAAATATTAGAGAATGGGCAATGGATGTGTGGTAACTCATCAAGATTTTTATGGTCTAGTCTGATAATTTTTCTATAACACATTGGAGATTATAGTATCTTCTTCTTGTTCTTCTAGTGTACATGCATGATCTATGGTTAGGATATGACATAGAGGTGGCTAGTCCTCTTCCTCATCTTCAATCCATAAGTCTTGATATTTATCTTGTGATAGTTGAGTTGGAGGGTACAATTTGGTTTCTGGTGATATTTCCATTCGAGATTCTCATATTCCCGGATATGTAGCTGATTAGTGCATCTATTGTGGTGAGCCATGATCATCCCAAGATCATAGGATATCCTCCCAACTTTGATTTTGGCTACAACACAATAAAATATATGGATATTCCCATGAGTCTACTAAAATGACCAAGTCTTCTATAACACCTTTGGGTGGACGGTAGATCTATCTTCCATTTTAGCATTTTGGATGTAAGAGGAATGTTCTGGAAGTTCAGCTTGGTCATTGTTTCCATGTCATCACATTAATGGTAGCTCCTAAATCAATCAAAGTATTGTGAATTGTTGAACTTTGATTTGAAAACTTACCATGAGACAACCTAGGTTTTAATATTTTTATGGTAAAACCTTTCCCAACATTTCTCTACTAATTGCCCGATGACATGTATTGTGTTGGGATCTTTCTTCTTCTTTCCTAGCTTCCTAAGGAATATATCTCTACTGACCTTAGAGTAGATGGGAACATATTTGATGGTTTGGAAGAGAGGGATATTGATACAAATATTCTTGAGTGGTTTAAGAAATAAAAATCAGGATCAACATGGTTGCGTTGGAGATTTAGGCATTTTGGGAATGGTGGTGGGGTTGTCTACATTTTTATTTTTTTTGTTGGTTCATGATTATCTTGTGGTGGGGTGGAATGGTCAGTTCGAGTCTCTATTGTTATTTACTTTATTATGGGTGGGGTTGGTGGTGGGAGAATTATTCTTGAATGGAGGTGGAATTCATTGATGTCCATGGTATAGGTGGGTACTACGTTGTTTCCACAGTAGTACATGTTGGTTGAGACAACTTATTTGTGGGGTTTTGTATAGGTTGGGCATGTATTTGAGCTAATCTTGGTGTTGGATATGTGTTTGCATTATGGTTGGAGGTTTTTACTACTTTGGGAATCCACCTTGCTGATTTACCCATGGTTATTTCCCTCTCCATGGTTGTTGTCATGGATTTACAAAAAAAAGGTGGACCTTGATGTGGCTAAGTTATGCTAAATTTGGTTCCAAGATGGGTTGGTTGTAAGGTGGCTACCATGGTTAGGTTAGATTTTGCCAAGACCGAGTGGGGGACTTTACCATTAGTTTAAAGGATATGGGTGATGTATGGGCCAATTTGAGCTTGAAGGGGCTGTGGACATCCATGTATTGTTCCAGTTGGGTGTATGATTTGTATTTTGTAGATTAAAGAATGTAGAATGTACAAATGATGATTTGGTCCCATTCCCAAATATGATGGTCTTGGTGGCCATGGTTTCATTTGTACCACATAGAAAACTTGGTATCCATCCCTCTCTGATGACATGTATCCTTTATAGATTGGATCTTCTTTAGAATGATGCTTGCTACTTTGGATTTTACCACTTGGCATTTGCAATAAACGTGCTTCTTCCAACAGTCGGGACAATAAACCGTGATGAGCTTGGTCCATTACTTCTTGTTTTTTTCTAGTATGTAATGAGTCCAGATGCATGGCCATGTGGTTGATGATGTCCATATTCATATCCTATAGCACATTGCTTACATCAGTGTTTGAGATCCCATTGGCTGTGGAGGGAAACATTTGTTGCTTTGTGTTTTTCCTAGCATTGAGCATGAGTGGTTATTTTCAAGATATTGTATCTCTTCAAAGGCTAGTTATGATAGATCTCCTTCCCTCATTGATATCCAAGTATTCTATAAAATTATCTTCAAATCCATTTTAAAAATACTATCTTGAATGTGTCTAGGCTGAGATTAGTCTGTTTGAATTTATGCAGATGAAAGTGAAGTGTTCCATGTAATCCTCTAAGGATTCATCTTCATTTTGAGCCATCCAAAATATATCATTCCTCCTGAAGTTCCTACCTTTTCCATATTCTTGGTATTTGGCCAAAAATAATTATTTCATTTCTTCCCAATTATTGACAATATTACCCTTTGTCTCATGAACCATCTCAAGGCCGAGTCGTTCAGCGTGGTTGGAAAGAGTTTGAGCTTCTGTTCATCTTGCCGATAGTCATAACTTCATCATAGTACATTAAAATCAAACAAGAATGTATTCGGATCTTCATTGATATGCTTCTAAAGTAGGGTAGGGATGAGGGTAGGATATCCTTCATGGGAGTTTTCCATTCACCTTAGTGATTAGGAATTCAAGGTAGTAGCAAAATCTCATTTCTCTCTTCTTTCATTATTCGATTCTTTTCCATAGTGAATTTCCTTCTTATATGAACACCACAAGTCTTCAAGATTTGGTCTTCAAATTCTATAAAGCTTCTTGTCTGAAATGATAGTATACATATACCTTAGGTGTGGTATTCTTAGTGGAAGTTATTTAGCAAAAATTTTTTGTATTGTTCTAAAATGTGGGTAAAATGTTCCTTGTGGAGTGTGAGACTCATTCAACTCTTCTTCTTGACTTCTTTCTACCAATGCAACCAGGATATCTCTTCTACTTCTTTTTCTTCTTGTATTGTCTATAATGATTTTTCTGCCAATCTCCTTTTCCTTTGTGTTAAGGTGTATACTTTGTTAGTAGTGATGAGAAGATCATCACCTAATCTAGGTAATGGTGTTTCCACAACATAGAAGGAATCTTCCAAGAGAGTCTCTTTCTCTATGCATAAAAAGGGTACTAACTCCTTTTCTTGTCTTGCCTATATAAATATTTTAGAATTTTCCTAAGCCTAAGTTTCAAAAAATAAATGTGTAGGAATTTAAATCTACTTCTAGAAAATAGGATATTATCTCTAGAAATAAGGAAATGAAAGCATGAAAGTCCTAGATAGAAGCGAGAAATGAAAGTAGGAAATTTAAGCTAGGAAGCAACAAATGGAAAGCAAGAAATTTAATCTAGGGAGTAGGAAATCTAGAAAAAAATGAAAATAGGGAAATGGATTACTCTATGAATATTGAATTGACACCTTTCCCTAAAAAAGACACCAAAATGATGTGAAAACTAATTACCCAAGTATTTATGGGTTTATTATATTCTATATTCATTAATTTTCAACCTAGGGCGTAAGATTTTCAAAGGATCAACAAAGTTTATGCATTAATATTATTAGAGAAGGTTTTGTAACAATGAATAAAAATAATTATGCATAGATCAAATGAAGTGCTTATGAATGGAAATAAGAAGTTAAATAGATCTGTAAGATATACACTACTACTGTTCAAACATGTACTCATTCAACATAAATATCAAACACTTAAATAAAATCACATAACTAAAATAAATAAGGATTTAGGATATTCCTGAAAATCTTCCCTTGAGGGGCCCTCCTCATTCAAAAGTGAGTTCCAATCCTACTCTTGAAGCTTTATAAGATCTCTTTAGGAAAGTAACTTTCTCATTAACTTACTATAACAATTAAATATTGCTACAATTTAAATATTTACACAAATATTCAGAATACAACAATGAGCAAAATCTGTATATTTTTACTACTCCCTAGTTATATATATGTAGGGTACATTCTTGTTTCACACCTTAATTGTATTCTAGGAAAATACAACAATGAGAAACTGCTCCAACATGAGAAACAAATTACAAGTATCTAGTTTCAAACTGATTAGATATGGAAAATCAAAATCAGCTTGAATATTGTCTTATTCTAATGATAGAACAACCTACTCAACCACCTAACAATAAGTTACAATACATCCAATTTAACTAACTAGGATAGCTAGATATTTTGTCTTTTCTTTGGACCCCATAGGTGTAAGTTTCCTTTTGTTGTAGGCCTCACTATAGGTGGTGTTGTCATGATACTATAGGCTGGCTAGAAGTGCTGCTGTGTAGTTGTTATGGGATTTGAAATATATGGCTATGGGCAAGTAGAATTTCCTAGAAATTACTCCCACTTCCTCGTGATTCACCCATGCTACACTAGCTCATCTTCATCTCTCAAATATGGTTCACCAAGTTATAGTTGTTTCTTCCTCATTTTTTTGTTGTAACTTGGTTGTAGGTTCCCAACTAGTGGCTACATGGGTGGGGCAAGTGGTTTCGGGAACTTGATTAAGGTTAATTAACCTATAAATTATCCTCAAGTTTGTCCAGAACTTCATTTCTCACATTAGAAGGTACTATCACATAAAATAACAAGCATATTAAGTCTTAAAAATGACATATAAGATAAAACACACATATAGTCAAAACTTAGTTCTTATTATAGTTCAATCATAGAGAAGTGTAGACAAAATTACATGTGAAATCCAGATTAGAGGTCTTAGATAAGGTTATTATCATGCCAATGTAGGGCCTCATCAATGCCAAGTTCATTCATCCCCATAGTTAAATTCCAACTGTGATTGAAAGCCATAAGAGATAGATTGGAGAGACATACTTCCTTGCAAAGCAAGGGTTTTCTCAACTTCAAACAGAAATTGTTCTCTTATTTTTCATCATTTTTCCTTGCCTTTAGTGTATAAGATGGAGTAGAATTTACCTTTTGGTGTTTGTAAGTGTTGTAAGGTAGTTTTATCAAGTTTTCATTCTGCTACATATGGAGGATTCATATAAATCTGGGTATACTAGTGAAAGCAATGAATATTCAAATACACTCCACATTTTTACCAACAACTCTTTTAGAATTTCTTTTTTAGCCTTAATTCCATAAGGAAGCCATCTTGATGGGCCAATTGGCTAGTTGGACATTGGATGAGACATCCTTATGATATGGAGTAACCCTTGCAAAAAGGATCAATTAATTTATCAATATGCACCCAAATGTTTTGCCATCAAATTTTTTAAAGTGCACCATGTATTCTTCACAAAAAATTATGATTGTTTCTCCTGCAACAAATTTGTGTTCTTTTGAACAAAAATGTATCAAATTCACAGTAAATCTCTTGAAATTCAAATTGAAGTCAGTGTTTGATGTGGTGGTTGTTTCTTGGAGTTCAGAATTTCCATTCACATGAAGTGCAGTTCTTGTTTCTAGATAAACTAGGTTTTTGATTGGCTAGGAAACTTTGCTGTTGTGTTGTAGACTTGGATAACAATCATTACATGTAGTTATAATCTTCTCCACAAAAACACCAAATTGTGTGGGTCCCAACACTACTCCCAAAATCACATGTTATTCTTGTACAGGGATATAAACCCTTGGCTATGTCACCTTCTTTCCAAGCACAATTATGTTTTAGCACCACGTAGGTTATAAAAAATTCATCCATGTATTTAGAAGTTGTGAAACAATGGATATCATTTTTATAATGAAAACCATCATCCTCATTAAATGTATTCTCTGAGTCAATGCTCATGATATTTTGAAATGCCATCACCTTGACATGCGAAACTTTGAAATCAAATGCTTAATCATTTGCTTCTTTTCCCATGGGATAAAGTATCCCTTGTTTTCAATTTTTGCCAAGGTTTCACAATCATCAATTGTTTATGGAAGTCTCACTCTTGCCATTGAATACAATACTTATTATGACAACGAATAAGCTAGACCCCATGTCTCTACAATGGAGTGTAGTTTTGGATGGATAAACTAGTCCCTCCGCAACTTTCACACCTTTGGATAGTAAATCCACATGTGCTCCATCTTCAAAAACAAAGTTCATTTTCAACTATATCCACAAATAAAAAGAGAAAATTAGTACCAGAGGACACTTAAATCTTTAACCTTAGTATGGAGAATTGAAATCACAATGAGAAAATAAAAATATACATCTTATATGAACATCTTTGAAACCTCATTTAATCCAAATATTTGATCATATAACACATTGTATTATACTCTTAGATCCCACTACTATGTGTATATTTTTATCCATAAAACACATAGTGTATGGATTTCAAAAGTTTTATAGCCTAGCGGCTACTGGGACTTAATTTTTCTTGTACATGCAAAAATTTAAATATTGACTAAAATGGGAGGTCAAATGTTAGTGATCACACTTCAATGTGCGAGCAAGCACAATTCCAAGTGCAAAAACTTACACATAGATGTGCGAGTGATCACTCATTGTAGTGTGAGTGAGTCGTGGACTCACACATCTCTAAGCGATCACTCGCACATGACGAAGTGCAAGAATTCACACTTGGAATAGTGATCACTTGCATATTAAAGGGCTATCACTAACATTTTCATCTACCATTCTAGTCAAAATTTGTCTACCCTAGTGACCACTTGGACTTAAATTTTTCTCGTACACATGATAATATTGAAGATAAATATTTATAAAATTATTACTCGCAATAAGGAAAAGTTCAATCTCCTCCAATTTGAAGACAACTATTTATAAAATTATTACTCGCACTAAGGAATAGTTCAATGTCCTCCAATTTAAGTTTAGTATATATTTACTACCATTAATATTGTGTCAAAGTAAATTGTTACTATATTTTATTCTCTAATTGTATAGATATGTTTATTTGATAGTATAAACTTCAAGTTTTCTCTTTATTTGAACGGTGGTGCTATATACTTTGATTCCATTATGTGTATGAATTATTTCTAAGGTTTTTATATCATACATAATATTTTAACAATATAAGTTTATTTTTTATAATTGTCTATAATATTGAGTAGAAGTAACCCATGCTACATAGTTTATTATTAATAATTGTCAATATTAAAGACTTAATTTCAATTAAATTTATGTATGTCAAATTTAAGTTTCAAACAATGTCAAAATTTAGTTTTCATACATTAAAAATTATGTTATAAAAATATTACCTTAATTATTTACAATAACAATTACACTTTTTTGTAAGGTCAAATGCTACCTAATTAATATTATGGTTCCCTAAACATTAATTGGCCATTAAACCGAATAATGTAAAATACACCACTTGAAAGTATTTTTTTTTATTTTTTCGTATTGCAGTTAATGTTAAGTGGTACAATATTAAATTTAATCCATGCAAGATCCATCGACTTCTTGATTTTAATGTAATAAAATGGACAAGTGTATACTCGTTTGAAGGTGAAAACACAAAATAGGGAGCACATATACAAATGGGGGAAGAACAAAGTTACAAAAATTAAAAGAGGTAAAACATTGTTATTCTATTTTGAAGAATTTCATTTTGTACACCCATTTCACAGTGATTGTAAATATTGCATTTTTATTAGGTACTCAACCAATTTTCAATGTTTCTTTAGAAGTTTTGATTTTGTGAAATCATAGAGCGCAACACCCATTGTATATATATTAATAAAAATGAAAAATTAAATGAAGTTTAGATAAAAGATGTAGTAAGAAAATTGTTTCATTTGTGAATGTTTATAGTATCTAATAAATTTACAGGACATGAAAAAATCACCATTTTCTTGTTTTCAAGTATCAAATCCCAAGGTCTCAAATCAAATCCAAGAGAAACTATGAAGACAATATGGATTTTTCAACACAACTAAGCAACTGCCATGAAAAGGACTTATGCGTGCAAAAATTTGATGGAAATAGTGTCTCAAATTTTTAAGAGAATATAAGGGGCACACAGAAATTGGGTCATTATATTCGACATTCAAAAATAGATCTAAATACTCCATATATTGTTGATGATTCAAAACTAGAAGAAACATTTTCAATAACCCATGCATATGAGAGAGATAGAAATAATGAGTAGCCTTTGAATGAATAAAAAGAAGAGCTTTGGAAAAAATATTCTGTGAAAACATTTATTTCAAAATATGAAGAAGTGTATGAAGATTTAAACCGTGGAAAACTTTGAAAGAAACATTGGGATAATATAAAGATGCTTTAAATCAAGTTTATGGAAAAACATTCTCTAGGATGAAATGCAAATACAAGATGAAAAGGTTGAAGAAAAACATCAAGAAGGAGAAACAATTGGAAAACACAACGTTGAAAACAAATTCAACATCGAGTTTCTATGAAGATATGGATCACATTACACAAAAAACACACAAGGTTATTGGTTTTAATGGAAAATAAAGGGTTAATATAAGCACTTATACTTTTGAAAAAGACATGAGAGGGAAATTAGAAATCCCTTCTATCAACATTGAAAATTTGGAAGGAGAAAACCATGAAACCCCTTTGAATAAAAATGGAATTCAACGCAAACGTGTAAAGAGAAAAATAAAATCTTATGGAGATTTGAAAGAGGTAATAAAAAATAACACATATCTATTCTATGCATTAGAGATAGGAACGATGAAATAAATTGAGTAGGGAAGAATTTAACTTGAGCGTGAAAGAAATGAACAAGAAAGAAAACTAATAGAGAAAATATTGGATGTACAACTTCAAGTTGTAAGATTTTTACCCAGGTAAATTACATTTTTTTAACCATAGTAATATAGTATTACATCATTCATTCCATTATAAAAGATGGTATACATTATGTAAGAAAATAGATCATGCATTGGAGTTAGCTAATACTTATCTATTTTCATTCTTCTTTTTTATTTCAAAACAATTCTAACGATCAACATCATGGGTGCCACAAGAGAATTGACACACACATCCCAACATATTGTTTGTGTAACAAAACACTTTAAAAATGAAGTTAGTAAACATGCATATTTTTGTTTAGGATAATATGATAATTCAATATGTGAGATATCCAAGGCATCAATTGAACCACATATCATTGGTAGTATAGTCAAAGTATGGAATACTTATATACTCACTATGTAATTTAAAAATGATAATATTGACAATGATCATGGTGTTATTTTGATGATAATGTTGTTAATATTGATAATATTTATGTGTGACATATATGGTTAATATTGTGGTTCCCCCAACATTAATTGGCCATTAAACTGAACAATGTAAAGTTTGTGCAATATTCGAAATATGTGCACCATTTGATAGCCATTAATTAGCCATTAAATATAAAAATTTTAACGACATACACATGTCTTTTGTAATTCATGCGCCGAAGAAAGTGGAAGTTAGAAGTGTCGGTTCCATGTAACTATAGATTTTCATTTATTAGTATATTTCAAGGACACTTAAATTTGTGAAGCTTTTGGCGAGAACATTGGCGTAAGGAAAAAATCCGTAAGCATAATCATCCATTGGAAAATATGATCATGGTTTGATTTCTAAAATTGAGCACAATTTGTTTTTGTGAAGGCATCAAAAATCGGTATGCGTTCTCACCTTTTTTTTTTCCAAATTTTTGAAATTTGTAAATGTTGAATTTTCCGTAGCCTTTTCAACAAAACCCTATTTTGTCTACTTCCAGTAGTCAAATATGCCTATTTTTTAACACTCTTTGACATAAACTTCTCAGTGATAGGGTATGACATCATTTTTTCATGATATCGCCAATCCCTAAATGGTTTGTGAAATATGTGTACCACACTTACGAGTAATGTAAAACATGTTATGTGATTTTTTTTCACAAGAGGAATGAGAAATGTTCGTAAAATACCTGACATGGAAAACAATGATTACTAGAAGCAAACAAAATGGGTGTTGTTAAAAAGGCTGAGGAAAATAGATTTTGTTCAATTAGGGATGTTATTCATTTAGGGATTTTGGACTGCTATCGATTGGTTTTTATAGAAATTTTGTTATAAATTAAAATAAAGTAATGAAATAGTGATAGTAACTTCTAGTAGATGAAATAGTAATAGTAACACAAATAATGTTTTTACTTGTTTACAATAATTGTTTTCTTACATAAGGAAATTGTGGGAAATACAATTTTATAAAAACATATATGTGACTACCAAAGGAAAAATACAAATATTTCCATCTGTGTAGGTTCCTCCTTGAAAAATAGTGAATCAGGGAACTATAAAACCTGCAATTTGAGAAGTCGAGGCTAAACAAGATTTTGAATAATGTTTCACTTAATTGATAGTTCTGGAAAGACATATGCAACAATTACAAATTAAAATTACAAGCTCTGGTTGTTTTAGTTAAATAAGCTAATGATATATTGACACTAAAAATTATAAGATGTTAGGGATTTTCTTTCTTAATCTAAAAATAAACATATGGAAATAGGGAGATGTGATATCTTGGGAAATTGTGATATTTAATGATAAGGGAGATTATACATAGGGTTTGGAGTCTATATGTTCATACTAACACTACAAAGAGTGTGCTCATTATATTTATATTCATTATACCATGGCCTTTGAGACTTCATTTACTGACTAATTATAGATCACCATGGATTTTGAGATTTCATTTATCATTAAAATGTGTAATTTATATATTCCTTTCAATAACTTATAGTAAATAGTATGAGAACTACATAAGGCTTGATCCTCTCTAGGGTATGTAGTGTAACACTTAGCTTTGAGGATAGTCCAACCAATATAGTACAATTATAAATAAGTAAAGAGAGGTATATAAATTCATGGAACAAACTAATCAAAGCTAAGTAAAGTGTGACCCCTGAAGAAAACATGTAATGCAACTCTTTGCTCAGTTCAATAATATATGTCCAGTGAATGATGCCTAGCGAACACTAAGTTCAAAATATTTTTTCAATGCTGATCATAGTGACCACTAAGCTTGTAAATATTTTGTTGTGGCTGACCTTAGAGACCGCTAGGAATAGAAATTTGTATGCCTTGACCCCTCTATAGTGCATGTTTTGTCATTCTTTTCTCATTGCATTGATATTTTTCCTAGTAATGATGCCTAATGCCCGCTAAGCTCAAAATATTTCGTTGTGGTTGACCCTAGCTACCACTAGGATCATAACAACATATGTATTAACCCCTCAAGACTGTATGTATTTCTAGTTTTCTCATTGCATTAACAATTTTATTGTTATGATGCTTAGCAATCACTTAGGTATAATTATTTCGTTGTAGCTCATCTTAACGAACTGCTAGGAACAAAAGTATGTATGTTGTGATCCTCAATAGTGCATATATTTCACACAAAGATCATTACATTAATAGTTTTCATGTTAATGTTGATTAGCGATCGCCAAGCTCTAAATATTTCTTTGGGAAAAACTATGCAAAACAAAATCCATTTTTATCACTTCCCTATTATTGATATTCTGTAAAAGTAGAATTTTCCATAGCCTTTTCAACAAAACCCATTTTGTGCCCTTATGATAGTCAATTCTATCCATGATACCATATTCTTTCATGCATTTTAATAAAAAATCTCAATTCAAATGTTTTGGCGTTGTTATGTCATTCAATTTGATGATTTTTAAATGATGTGAAATATGTTTATATCGTGTTTGCAAGAAATCGAAAAACATGTTATAATACAATTATAAATAATTAAAGAGAGGTATACACATCCCTGCAACAAACTAATCATACCTAAGTAAAGGTTGATCCCTTAAGAAAACATGTATTACAACTATTTTATCAAGTCAATAATAGATGTCCATTGAATGATTTAGCTAACACTAAGTTCAAAATATTTTGTCGAGGCGGATCTTATTGACCACTAAGCTTTATATATTTCATTGTGTCTTATCTTAGCAAACTCTAGGAACAAAATTACGTATTCCTTGACTCCTTAATAATGGATGTATTACCAAACTTTTCTTGTTAATGCATTAATAGTTTTCCTATTAATGATGCCTAGCGACCACTAAGCTATAGATATATCATTGTGGCTGATCATAGTAACAACTAGGATAAGAAGTATGCATTTATTTGTTAATGATTCCTATCCACCGCTAATCTCTAAAAAATATGTTGTGGCTGACCCTAAGCGACTATTAGGATCAGAATCACTTATGTCTATAGCCCTTAATAGTGCAAGGATTTGCATTCTTTTTCTCATTGCAATAACAATTATTCATTAAAATAAGCCTAGATATGATGAAGCTTTAAATAATTCATTGTGGCTGAACTTAGTGATCACTAGGATCAACACTACATATATATTGATCCCCCCACCAGGGAAAATATTGGAGAATTGTTTTCTCATTCTAATAATAGTTGTCCTATGAATAATACCTAGATATGGCCAATCTCTAACTATTTCATTGTGGCTGAAACTACTTTGTTTATTCCTTGCTAGGATCGAAATACGTAAATATTGAACCTAATGACCACTAGGATCAACACTTCTTTCATTTATTTTGTAACAATTTTCTAATCTAACCAAATATTCAAAGTAACGGACATTAATGTTGTCATAAATTCAGGTATGTCATTTGTCTCAGTAATTATTTTTGTTGATGATGTACATGCAATGTTTGGGGACTTGTAAATTTTCAACATGGTAGGAGACTCGAGTAATGTCAAATGTAGATGTTTATTTATATTACTACAAGGACACCGAGTAATTAGAGATACCATGTTTGATCCAACTGCCTTACATCATGAATTTTAGCATTACTTACCTATTTTTTCCATGAGTACATGATGAAAGTATTGATGTTGATGTCATAAATGAAAATTGTATACCGAGAAGATAAAACACTAAGGTCCCGAGACATAAGGGTGATAAAAAGAGCTGGTCTCCATTTAATTTCCACTAAACTGAAGGTGCTTTTATTTCCAGAACTGATCGCTTCCTATCTAATTGTTGCCAAGTCTAAGGAGAGGGCCTTATTTTTTAAATCTTGGAAAAATAGAATAGGTGTTTTTTTTTGGGCATGCATACAAAAGTTATTACAAACTTTCGAGACCCGGACATCCTGTACAATACAAATACAGTCAAGTCTTGGATGGACCAAAAGAGAATAAGATATCTTTTTTATAGGGTTGGGCCGTTGACCCATTAGATAATATGGATGATTATCATCTGAGCAATATCCTTATTAAAAGGTTTAGACCATGAGTTTGTATTGGCATGACCCTCATGAACATGCTATATGGAAATTCTTCTATCTCTAAGGTTAATGTTTCCTAGATCCCTTTACTTTATTTTATTATTGATCAAGGAAAGATTCTCTCCTTAGGTAAACTACTCAGTTTTAATTTAATATTACAAAGAAATAATTTTGTCGACAATCGAAAATCATTTTACATTACTTCCTATCTTCTCAATGCTATCTCTGTGGTGTTCTCAAGCTGTTCAACTTTACATTAAAGTGACATCCTTCAAGACTTTTGAAGCTAAATGAACAATATTCAAACTTGTATGCCCATCGGTTAGATCTCATATTCAAGATATATGCACTTATTTGTATCATGCTCTCTACCAACAATTACATGAAATGGTGACACCAAGAATATCTGCTGACATCCTCACTTCCATAAGGAAAATGGGAGCTATATTATTCTATCCATAATATATAATTATCATGATCGTGAGAGCTCCTTACACCTCCTTTTCAGTTTCCATATTATGTGCCAGACAAATTGGTAGAACAAGAGGTGGCATATCATATTTGTAACGATATTGCTGGAAAGTGCAAAGAGAAGAAGCTTAAAACATATCCCCCTCCTAGTCACTGTGGGATGTAAGAAATTTAATAGGTGGTCTAATTTAAAATCTGCATTAGCCCATATAAATTCATTCCATCTCCCCAACACCCTTTAAGGAAATATGACCGAATGAAAAGGGTTTCCCAACACCTTTAGTCACTTAAAGGATAGATAAATATATCCTATGCACACGTGCATGATGCCAATGATTGGGTATGGATTACCCAAATAGAAGATAGCCTTGTTAAGAATAATATGAAGGAGATAGGGTGGTTCCACCTCCGAGAGAAACTATTAAAAATGAGGCTACAAAGAGAAAGGAAGCTTTGTATTTAGAACATATAGAAAATCCCTGTGCTCCCTTATCCCCATCAATTAAAACTTTATCTGAGTTTGAGAAGTCTTTCCGACACCAAATGATTCTCAATCTTTGGTGGCATATGCCTTAAATTCATTAGATGAAGAAGAGGAAACAATGCAAACTAAAATTTCAGCCAGTCTGAGCAACCCTCTCAATATTCTCCCCCAATTTCACATGAAGCAAGACAAAATTGGGTAGAGAAATCTATAGTTGTCCACAAAGAACATCCAGATTTGGAGGCATAAGAAGAGCCCTTAGTAAACATTGAATTCAATCCAAGGATGGGAACCTTGAAAAGGGTAACCAAAAATAAGATGTCAACACAACAAGCCATTGTTTGGCATGAAAATTAATAAGACCTCTTCACTCTTACAAAGAAATGAAAAAGCCAAAGGCTCCCATGTGATGCAATATAAGGAAGATATGGAATTCTTAATAAGGGCTTTAATGAAGTAGCCATAGAACTAATGAGAGGCGTCACGTTCATTAGTTCCTCCCCTTCATGATTGGATATCCTACCTTTCGTGATTGGATATCTTCTTCATGGAAGCCGTTAATTGTAGGTAAAATTGACATTTACCCCACTACAAGAGGCTTCTTCATAGTCATCTTTGATATCACAGCTGATAGAGATTTGATTTTTGATAGATTGTGGGATTATCAAAGCCATTTTTTGCTTATGAAGCCTTGGTTCCCTCTTTTTAACCCTGTTACTGAAACTTTCCAAACCCGACCTATGTGGATTCAGCTTCCATATCTTCCTCTCTAGTTTTGGGGGGAGAAATGTTTAATTTCTATTGGGAATTCTTTAGGCAAAACCCTGGCTATTGATACAAAGATGACCATGTATGAATATACTACGTATGCTCGCATCTTGGTCGATATGAACACCTCAAAGGATTTCCACCTTCTGTTGATCTACATGTTGAGGATAGGATATGGAATCAAAACATTGACTATGAAGGCTTCCCCTTTAGATGTCAGATTTTCTTTTCTCTTGGCCATTTAGCGGCGGATTGCAAGTTTGGGAAGAAAAATATAAATAATCGAACTTCGTGGTGGAAGAATGCTGATTCTAGCCATTTGGTTGTAAACAGTCACTTAGATTCCGAGTCAGAGGAGGGATCTGAGGATGAGGAAGTGGAGACACTGCACATGAGAAATTATCCCCTTCTCCTACCCCTGTAGAGAAGGTTCTTTCTCTCGGCGCCGGTGTTTCTTCCCTTCCTCCTTCTTGGGGATCCTCAATCAGGTGGGTGTTTCTTCTACCTCACTTGATGGAAACTCTCCAACTGTAGTTTTATCAGAGCTCCATGTTCCTGTAGTGCAAGCGGACTTTTTCCATAGAAACGAGAATGAAAATCCGAATATAGAAAAGGGCTAGACTACAGATGGGTCAAAAGAAGAAAGGGAAATTTGTAAACGATGCCTTTAAAAGGAACTTAAGATCCCATGGGAAGGATTGGAAGGATCGCAAAGTTGAATATGGCGGGTAGAAAATATCGATTAATGAAGAGTTTATAGCTGAAGCAACAGGCCTTGAGATGGATGGGTACCGCTTTTTTAATAAAAGGATTGAAAGAGCAGCTGAGCAGAGAAAGTTTGTTGAGGGAAATGAGAAGCTTGTCTTCGTCACATGCGGGTTTGAAGATTAGCTCTGTCCCTCTCGCCATTTGACGAGGTCACCCGCATGATGGTTCGATACATCTCCTTGGAGGGGAGATATGTCACTGTGCCCATTAAGCATCTTGTGTTCCTCAATCACTTCCGTAGAAGTTTCACGGTATGTTTCCCACACTATCTTCTTAACTCTCTTGAACGCTCCATTTTGGAGTTCCAAAAACATACTCATGCGGTCCCTCTGCATCAAGGTCTCATCTTCTTGTTGCATAAACTCTGTATTCTCAAGTATCCCAGCCTTCCTTCTTCCCCCATCTCTGTTCCATCTATCCCCTCCACCACTACCGCTACCCCCATCTCTTCTCCTCCTATCCCCATCACCGCTGCCACTACCCCTTTACCTTCCTTCTTGGCTCCCACCATCATCCCCTCCACCTCTGCTCCCACCCCTGTCGCCTCCACTCCGACCAGACCTATTACTAGATCTTCTAGGAAGCTGAAGCTGGATACCCCTGTTTCGGGGAATGTTCCTCAGGAATTGGAGGTTGCTCATAATCTACTCCATATTAGCAGTGTTAGCTTACATGAGGCTTCACACACCGAGAGTTCCACACAAAGGTTGGAAGCCTTAGAAAAGGACATGTTGCAGCTGAAAGATGAAGTTAAAAACTTGGCTAAGCAAAAAGTTAAGAGGAAGGAGGAGGAGGAGGTTGATCTTGACAATAAGCAAGTTGAGGATATTTATAAAAAACTAAACTCCTTGGACAACCGTCTAGGGAAATCCAAGACTCGTCATGACCATAATATGGCTATTTTTAGTGCAATCGAAGACTTCCTTAAGCAGCATGTCCGCAACGTCTCTGCTCTCAGTGATATCCCAACAACTCTTTGGGGCACGGACAAAGAAAGCAAACAGACCATTCAAAAGCTGGATACTTCTGACTCTACTCACATGACGACATTGGCTTTGTTTACCTCTTGGAAAACTATCAAATCCAGAATCGCCAAAGCCGCCAAGAAGTAAATGTGGAGCTGCACTACTGTTGCTGTCTTCCTTCATGTTTTTGCTATTTTTTGGCTACTTTTCTACAGTTTTCGAATTGGTTAGCTGTTTTGTGGTAACTTCTCTTTGGTTACCTTTGGTTCTTTTGACTTATCTGGATCTTGATCCTTTTTGTGATGCTTTTCATTCCTATTCTGGCTTTTAGGCCCTCTTTGTATGCAAGGGTATAGTCCCTTTCAAAAAACTATTTACTAATAATAAAAAAATCCCATGGGAAGGGATCTCTTGGTTAAGTTTTTCTTGTATTGCTATTTTTATTTCCTTATTGTATTACATTTGGAAGAAAGGGACCTACTTGTTTCTTTAGTGCAATATCTTTTTCTCCATATGTATTGGGGTAGGGTCCCCTTAACCCTTTTTACCATCAATAAAAAAATAAAAATGAGAGGCGTATGTGCTAGAAATAAAGAGCTTGAAACTCAATTAAAGGCCATAGTTCCTTTCGGTATAGTTTTTGATGTAGAAGAGGCATTGCATGGCCTGTATAATAATATAAAGAAATTCATTGATGCAAAGGAGGAGGAAGAAGCGTTCTTGGAAAAGAACGAAAAAATCATTACTGTAAAAACATCTTTGCATAAAATACTAATACATATGGGGAAGGTCATTGAATAAGGCATTTGTAATGACCCCTCAATTATGACCATGGATGATATTGGTATATGCAAGACATATGCTAATTATATGAAGGAAATACTAAGGGAATGAAATGAACAGGTAAGAAGACTATCTTTCTAGTTTGATGACATTATTTTGAGGGGAAATAATATTTTCACAAAAGCTTTGGTCATGGAAGTATTTAACGGAAACCATGAATTGGTTTCTGATGAAGAGTTCACGACATCGCTTAAGCAATTCTTGGTTAATTTTCAAAGGAGAATAATAGAGGAAAACGAAGGAGAAAATTCACATGTCATTGAGATTGTTTCAAAAATAGGAAAAATACAAAAATAGAGATTACGAAGGAACTTACAAAAAAATAATTTGTTAGTCAAAAGTTTTTACTTGACAAGTCTAATGTGATATATAGAAACCTGATTGTGGACATAGAAAAGATAACTAGAGATTCTAAGATTTTCAAAAATATTTTGAGGTGGCATGACAGCAAGATGATAAAAGAGGTCCTGAACAAGAGCAACAAAGTCAGGAAGCAACTTTTCCTGCGAGACTCGGATCAATAACAACCCATAATTAAGGAAGAACCATAGTGAATCATAAATTGTAGTATTTGAGATAGACGGGAAAGAACTGTAATATGTATGACATATAAATAGATGAATATTTATAATTGATTGAATGTTTGTGTATATATTCCAAATGCTATACTTATCTAAACATGCATTTGTTGTTTTGATATGCTAAGCTCCAAATATGTTGTTGTGGCATAAACTAGCGCACACTATGCTCAAATATCCATAAATGACTAGCAATCACTAAGCTCAGAATATGTTATTGTGGCATAACCTAGTGGTTGTTAAGCTCACAATATCATACTTGTTTTTTGTTAAAATCTAGCAATTGCAAATCTTTAGAAAATATGTTGCAACATAAGCTAGCGATGCTAAACTAAAATATCATTCTTTGACTTGTTAAATGCTAGCAACATCTAAGCTCGAAATATTATATTATGGAAGCACCTAGATGTCGAGTAGCTCAAAATTTGTTAATTTGATTTGTTAAAGCATACTACTTGATAACTTCCAAATATTATGATTATGCATATCCTAGTGGACGCTCAACTTATATAATCTTAATTTAATGTGTTAAATCATGAAAACCCAATATGCTCCAATTTTTATGTGTTAAATCCTAATGAAATATTTGCTCCAATATGCGTTAAACACTAGAAATATCAACATATTGTTTGAAGATTAACGACCGTTAAGCTAAAAAATATCATTCCTTGACTTGTTAAATACTAGCAACATATAAGCTCAAAACATTATATTATTGAAGATCAAAATATGTAATTTTAATTTGTTAAAGCATATCACCAATAACCTCCAAATATTATTACTAAGCATATCCTAGTGGGCACTAGGCTCAAAGAATCTTAATTTAATGTGTTAAATCATGATGAATGATATGCTCCAAATATTATGCGTTAAATCCTAACGAACACTAAGCTTAAATTATTACATAATTGTAAAGACAAACAACTACGAAGCTCAAATTAATTTTATTTAAATTGTTAAATCCTGTCGAAAGATTTGATCTAAATATTATGCTGTGGTAGTACGTAACGTCTACTAATTTCATACTACCTTAATTAAATTTGTGAAATCGGAGCAACCACTAAGCTCAAAATAATATGTTTGGCAATAACTAACAAACACTATTCTCTTGAAATATCTAGATTTATTTTGTAAAATCTTAGTGACTGCCATGTTCTAACTATTATGTTGTGGTAGTGTCTTAGTGGCATAAAATTTAAAAATATACGTAAATGACTAGTGATCGCTAAGCTCAAAATATGTTATTGTGGCATAACCTAAGCAAACCGCTAAACTCGAAATATCTTAGTTTATTTTTGTTAAAACTTAGCGATCATGCAAATCTTCAAAAATATGTTGCAACATAAGTTAGTAGCCGCTAAGCTAAAAATATCATTCTTTGACTTGTTAAATGCTAGCGACATCTAAGCTTGAAATATTATATTGTGGAAGCACCTAGATGCTCGTAGCTCAAAATTTGTTAATTTGATTTGTTAAAGCATATTGCCGATAACTTCCAAATATTATGATTATGCATATCCTAGCAGATGCTAGGCTCCTAGAATCTTAATTTAATGTGTTAAATCTTGACAACCGCTATGCTCCAATTTTTATGTGTTAAATCCTAATGAAATATTCTTTCCAATATGCATTAAACACTAGAAATATCAACATATTATTTGAATATTAGCGGGTGCTAAGCTAAAAATATCATTCCTTGACTTGTTAAATACTAGCGACATCTAATCTCGAAATATTATATTGTGGAAGCTCAATATATGTTATTTTGATTTGTTTAATCATACGTTGATAACCTCCAAATATTATTATTAAGCATATCCCCACAGCGCTAGAATCCAAGAATCTTAATTTAATGTGTTAAATCATGACGACCAATATGCTCCAAACATTATGCATTAAATCCTAATGAACATTAAACTTAAATTATTACGTTGTCGTAAATAAAAACGATCGCAAAGCTCAAATTAATTTCATTTAAATTGTTAAATCCTGTCGAAAGATTTTCTCTAAATATTATGCTATGGTAGTATGTAGTGACCACTAATTTCATACTACCTTAATTAAATTTGTGAAATCCTAGCGACCGCTAAGCTCTAAATAATATGTTTCAACAATAACTAGCAGACGCTAGTCTTGAAATATCTTACTTTATTTTGTTAAATCTTAGCGACCACCATGTTCCAACTATTATGTTGTGGTAGTGTCTTAGCGACATAAAATTTAAAAATATATGTAAATGAATAGCGATCGCTAAGCTCAAAATATGTTATTGTGGAATAACCTAGCGGATGTTAAGATCACAAAATCATACTTATTTTTTGTTAAATCCTAGCGATAGCAAATATTCAAATAATATGTTGTAACATAAGCTAGCGGCCGCTAAGCTAAAAATATCATTCTTTGACTTGTTAAATGCTACCGACATCTAAGATCGAAATATTATATTGTGGAATCACCTAGATCTTTGAGTAGCTAAAAATTTGTTAATTTGATTTGTTAAAGTATATGGATAACTTCCAAATATTATGATTATGCATATCCCAGAGACGCTACGATTATAGAATCTTAATTTAATGTGTTAAATCCTAAAAACCACTATGCTCAAATTTTTATGCTTTAAATCCTATCAAAATATTTGCTCCAATATGCATTAAACACTAGAAATATCAACATGTTATTTGAAGATTAACAACCACTAAGCTAAAAATATCATTCCTTGACTTGTTAAATAATAGCGACATCTAAGCTTGAAACATTATATTATGGAAGCTCAAAATATGTTATTTTGATTTGTTAAATCATACCATTGATAACCTCTAAATATTATTATTAAGCATATCCTAGCGGGTGCTAGGCTCCAAGAATCTTAATTTAATGTGTTAAATCATGATGACCGATATGCTCCAAATATTATGCGTTAAATCCTAATGAACGCTAAGCTTAAATTATTACATCATTGTAAAGAAAAACAAACACAAAGCTCAAATTAATTTCATTTAAATTGTTAAATCCTGTTGAAAGATTCACTCTAAATATTATGTTGTGGTTGTACGTAGCGGATGCTAATTTCATACTACCTTGATTAAAATTGCAAAATCCTAGCGATTTGCTAAGCTCTAAATATTATGTTTTGGCAATAACTAGCAGATCTTACTCTTAAAATATCTTACTTTATTTTGTTAAATATTAGCAATCTCCATGTTCCAAATATTAAGTTGTGGTAGTGTCTTAGCAGCGTAAAATTTAAAAATCTACGTAAATGACTAGTGATCGCTAAGCTCAGAATATGTTATTGTGGCATAATCTAGTGACCGATAAGCTCAAAATATCTTACTTATTTTTGTTAAAACCTAATGACTAAAAACATTCAAAAAATATGTTGCAACATAAAATAGCGTCTGCTTTAAGCTAAAAATATCATTCCTTGACTTGTTGATGATACCAATATCTAAGTTCAAAATATTATATTGTGGAAACACCTAGATGTTGAGCAACTCAAAATATGTTAATTTGATTTCTTAAAGCATACCGCCGATAACCTCCAAATATTATTATTAAGCATATCCTAGAGGGTGTTAGGATCCTAGAATCTTATTTTAATGTGTTAAATCATGATGGTCGATATGCTCCAAATATTATGTGATAAATCCTAAACAATGTTAAGCTTAAATTAGTACATCATTGTAAAGACTAAATAGTCATGAAGCTCAAATTAATTTCATTTAAATTGTTATATCCTATCAAAATATTTGCTCTGAATATTATGTTGTGGCAATACATAGTGACCGCTAATTTCATACTAATTTAATTAAATTTGTGAATTCCTAGCGACCGCTAAGCTCCAAATAATATGTTGTGGTAATACCTAGCGGACGCTAGTATCGAAATATATTTTACTTTATTTTGTTAAATCTTAGTGATTTGCTAAGTTCCAAATAATATGTTGTGGCAATATCGTAGAGGCCTAAAAGATCAAAAAATTAGTAATTTCCTAGTGATCACTAAGCTATAAATATGGTATTATGATGTACCCTATTGACCGCTAAGATTGCTATATCTTTCTTATTTTTGTTAAATCCTAGTGATAACCAATTTCCAAATAATATGTTGCAAAATAACCTAATAGACACAAAGCTAAGAATATAATTCTTTAATGTGTTAAATGCTAGCAACTATGATGTTCGAGATATTATTTTGTGGACGTACATAGCGACTGTAAGCTCCAAATAATATGTTGTGGCATATCCAAGTTGTTGGTACCGAGTGATTTACTCTTCTTCACAAACCGAGCAAAGCATCATGGATTTGATAGGACACTCAAAAGCAGATAAATGATTATGTATGTCATTTTGTAGCCAGGGAAGCAATTTATCTGACTTTTTAGCACTCAGGCCTTGAAGAAGTGGGTAGCACCTTAAAAGGATTTGATCTTATCCTAACTATTTTAGGTTGTGCCTTTCAACCAAGGTAAGAGAACCTATTTTGTAACCTCTGTTATTGAAGGAGACGCAGATACCTTTCTTTTGCAAAAATTTTATAAAGAAAACCTTGGGAAAATATGATCAACACACCAAATCTAACTCTCATGAGTTGTCACTTCTAGATTATGGAGATATTTTCAATACAAGGCAAAGGTTACTAAAGACATTAAGAGATCCTGATTGTTCTGCATATTTTTGCAAGTAGATTTTGTTCCTTTGTTGATACACATGGCAAACATGGGTAGTTCAAGGTGGATCAATGGTTTTTAAATGATTTTGGTGGGAGATGAAACATGATAAATTTGATTATCTTTGGATCTTTGGAAGGACTTCACATGAGAAAGCTCTAGAATAGTCAAGATGTTCCTTCAACCGAGAAGGTGTGCTTTAATGAAGGCCCGAGATCAACACGTTTTCACATAATCTTTGAGACTCCAACATGAAGGCTTGAATTGGAAGACTCAATTAAACACTTTAGTTTCGATTTATCACGCCTAAGGTACACCTAAAGACTTACAAACAATTTTTATCAACAAATGACAATAAATTGATTTTAAATTTGTTTATCTCATCTAAGATGAAGGATATTCTTGAAATGAAATTGCAAATACCATTAGACTGTCACACTAACGAGATCCTGTGTGATTTCAAAAAAATTTAGTATAAGATTGCAATAGGAATGAAAGAAACTATTTGCAGGCATTCCGAAAATAAAGCAGACACAAAATTGCTAGAGATTAGACACAAATTAATTCCAAAATTTCTTAGATTCATTAGCAGGGGAAAGCTTCCAGAGAAATTTTAGTGCTTGTCAATGGCTATACAACCTGCTAACCAAATTTACACAACATAAAATCTAAGACAGAAGAAAATAACAGGTAATCTCGGATTTGGTCTCTCGGGAAGAAAAATTTCTCAAATTTTTTCTCAAGAATTCATACTTCGACCATTTGCAAGAGTAATCTCATTGTATTTATAATACACCCTTTACATCCAATCCCCCCCAAAAGAGGAATATTTGAAGCACCTTTGTTGCACATATCGGATCATGATTTGCAGAAAGTGACATTCAATAGATTCGCAAAAAGGTTGTCAGGTGTTTTCAAAAAAGGTGAATCATTGCAAATATTTGCATCATTGTTCTAACTGGAGGCATATTCTTCACCCTTGGCACTGCTGAACACCTTTTCCCCTCAAAAGAGAAGAATATTCGAGGGACCTTTTCTTATTGTTCGTTCGAAAATCGTCGCTTGGGCAAATTTATGGATAAACAAGTCAACAATGTGCAGGGCATAGCCCTCTTTGAGTCAAAGAAAGTGGCTGGTTTATTGTTATTCTACCAGCAGGAATCTGTGTAAGTCTCACAATATTCTACCTTCGGGGGTTTGGGATCTCATCCCAGTAGATGTGTTTCGACTGAGAGGAAAAATGAAAGGAGGGGGGAAAACGAAGAAAGATCAGATCCGAAGGGAGAAAAGAAATGAATTCCAAAGTAGAAGGGTCAAAGGGTCTATGGTTTGGGTTGGTAGTAAACAGAGCCGAACCTACTTGCATAGACGGATAAAGCAATACTGATGAATAAATGACAACAAAGTAGAAGCAAATCCAACAGAACAATCACACAAATCTAACATAAGAAAGATCTGATATTAAAACACATGTATTCAGCACAAAGTCTAAATATATTGTATTCAATGTTTGTTTCTATTACAAAGAGTTCAAAATCTTCTTCTTACTTCTATTTCTCATCTGAAAAGTATTCACCCCGAATACAACAAGTATTCGAGTATTTATAGAAGAAGGAGAAGAAGGAAGGCAAAAAGGAACCAACCACCTATTTACATAAAATCTACAAAATATCTCAAAGTCATGTTGACTTTTGACAACTTGATGGATGACATCATCCCATGGTGCAACATGGATGATGTCATCATTTGTGCCAACATACTTTAGACATTTACAAAAAGAAAGTCGAAGAAGAGAGAAATTATTCATCGTCGTCGTCCCGCGGCTGAAAGGGGATATCCTGCTTTTGCTGCTGCTCAGGTGACGAGATGTGGAATTGGGCACGGTATTCCATGAACTTGCTGATCATGGGCTCTAGTTGATCCTGGGAAGGATCCTTGTGTCGCTCATTACTGATAGCCTCGCAAGTCTCCGCTCGCCTCGTGAGCTTCTCTCGGGAGTTGGAATATTCATTCTCTGCTTCTATTAAGAACCCGATGAAGTCCCGACAGGCCAGCAGGTTATTGATGGATTCTGCATCAAAAGTGACCTCTGGCCCCAGCCCTTGCGAAACGATCTCCTTGAAGATCTGGATGGTTTCGTCAACCTTCCTTAAGGTGAAAGAAGGAGTAAGCAACCCTGGAGACATCGTTAGAACAATTTGTTCCATCTGATGCATTACGTCCAAGGCTTCTTCCTTTACCTTATCAATCTTTTCGAGGACAAATTCCAGTTGATCCATCTAGTAATCCAGAGTGGAAAGGATTTTATTGAGGGCCCTGGGGTGACCGAAAACGCCGAACTTGACCAGATCTTCGACTAAACAGTCGAACATTTTTTGGAAGGTCTCATGTTGCAGCCTAGCATGGTCCATCTCTTCGAGATATGGGTCCTGCTAACGCCTGGAGTTCTTTGTTCACCTTGTTGATGTTCAGATACAAATCGGTGAACTTGGCGATCACTCGTTCACTGTCCTTGAGGATCTGGCTCCTCCAGGTGGAAACTGCCATACCCTGCTCGCCGATCTTTGCATATTCATTAATTTTATCCTGACTCAGAGGCTCAGGAGTTTCGGCGGCAGTTGTGGGAGGTGCACTGCCCATCTTCTGTAAGGCGTGGAGCAGATGTTTATTTTGCTCTTTCAGTAGCCTTTTCTCTTCTTTTGCTTCTTGAAGCTTCTTGCAGAGGGCATCAACTGCAGATAGGGCCTCTCCCTGAAGGCTTTCAGAAGACGTCCCCATTGTGACTTGAGTCACTGTGTAATCTGTTGAAGACAGATCCTTTTTATCCTTCAGAGGATTGGGGTATGCGATCTCCATTACCCTCTCTCCCGAAGCACTCTGAGAGAAGCATGTGATAGGATTTTGCTTCTTGGCCCCCTTTGATGGGATAATGAGAAAAGTCCATCGGTGCGATGGGAACTTTCCTTTTCTGTTGACTTAGGTGCTGGGAGATCTAGGCTGGACTTAGGGGAGAAGGACCAGAAACAGAGAAGGGGGCAGCTGCAGTAGTAGAAGGGAAAAACGTGGAGACACGTGGCGGCGGCATTGAGAGGAAAGCCGAGGAAGTGCCCACGGGAGGAAGGGATACTGCAGGGGAGGAAGTCATAGGAAGGGAAGGGAGCTCGGAGATGAGGGAAGAAATGGAGGGGGACAGCTCTGCGAGAGAGGAGAAGATGGATGAAGAAGCAGGAGGAGGACAGAGAAGAAGGGGGAGAGGACACGACCAAAGGAATGGTCGCTTGGATCACTCGAGGAGGGGAAGGAGGAGGAGGAGAAGGAAAAGAAGGGACCTCAATTGTTACAGTTGTGGCCACATCCTGAGTGGATGTGCCTATGGGAACATCTTCCGCCGCTTCTTCTTCTGAGCTTTTCGGGACTACAACCCGTTCTTGTGAAGCGGAAGGAGGGCTTTCAGGAGCTTCCTCTTGGGTGGAACTGGATTCACCCTCTTTATCTTTACTCTTGCCCTTTAGCTGTTGTTTCGACCGAGGAGGTGCATTGCCCAACGGAGAGGTTGTGAAATCGACTCCGAGGTAGATGAGCCCGTTCATTCGGCACCAATGCTCTGTTCTACGCAGAGTTTCCTTGACTCTCTCCTCGATTGTTTGAGGAGCTTTGGTTCTATCAATCACCGCGAAAGGCCAATCGTCCCCACCCATGTCAAGATACACTTGATCCACTTCTTGCTCAGTAGTTTGGTAGCCTTTGGGGACGATGGCCACCCCGTACTGGATGATTTCTGCTAAGGCCAAGTGGGAATGATCCTTCCTCCTGAGCTCAACCTCATGATATATGTCGATGTAGATATCTTCGATCTGAGGGATGTGGATCGGGTCGAGCTTGGCCCTAGGCAGACAATTTCTTGGGTCGAAGGTGGGCCTTGCTGGGAAGTTATGTTTCAGATTCAGCAACTCCAGTTCTGCAAACATGTCTTTCGCCTTGTGGTGAGTGAGACACGTATACCTACCCACTGTGAGGGGGAAAGGAGTTCCACCCTTCTTTCTCTTTAGACACTTTTCGTGGTAAGTAATAAGTTGCCTCGACAGCTCTAACAGGATCAACTTGGGACCGGCATACCTTGGCAGTTTAGTTGGTTCTCCCAAGAAGTTAACTGCCCTCAGATAGGTAAATGTGGGGAATTGAGTGAACAGGGCCCCCCATTTCTCTGTAGCCGCTACGATGCTCTTGGTTGTGCGACCATGAGTCATATTTGGCCTCAACAGGTAGATGATAAAATAGAAGAATGCATCGTTGATTTTTGTGAATTGGGGAATGCTATTTTCCACCTTCGCCTGGATAATATTCATAGATTTTAACTTGGGGCCAAACCCCACACCGCATCAGAGCCGGATAGTCCCTTTCTGAAGCCGCAAAGATAGACACGTAAGGAGTTCATATAGAACCTCCCCGTTGTGTTAAGTTGTTGGAGCTGCTCAGAGATTGTGCTGCTTATGATTTCTGCCCACTCAAAGCATTGATCGGGCACATTTTTGTTCATTGTTTCTAAATATCGCAGCATCCACTTGTGAAAATAATGGGCGTCAGGAAGCCCAAAGACTCTGCTCAGGAACGTGATGGTGTCACTGAGTTCCTCTGAAAAGTCACTACGATGAATGACTTGTGGCCACCGAGTCACCACCTTTTTGTTCTTCAAATATACCTCGTTCATCAGCTGCATGCACTGATCTTCATTGTCGTCCCAGGCCTTGATGTAGTCTTCCCAGCTTATGGCCACAAAGTGCCGGTGGTGAGGGATGCCAAGCATTATTTCAAAATGGCGGGCAGTGAGGTTGATTATAACCTCACCCTTCTCATTGTGGACACATCTTGTGTCTTTATTGTAGCATCGGGCTACCACCATCATAAATTCATTATTCACGGCACTGACTGGGATCCCTCCAGCAAAGTGCAGGGCACTGCCTATCAATTTGTCCATCCAGGGACTTCGTGTGACCTTCCTGGTTCTGGCCCAGAACTCCTCCATATCAATGTGTCCGAGCTCTGAGTCTCTGATATCTAGGTCACACTCTGCCTGGGATTCGGGCATCCTGACCCTCTGATATTTATACTTCATTTCTTCTTCTGTGAGCTTGGCCTTGCCTTTAGATTTGGTAGGTCTCTTGCTTGATGTTGACATATGTAACTCTGAACTTAATTGCTGATCTGCAAGAATAAGAAGTGAAACCCAACGCAAGAAAGTCATATCAGCTATTTGATCTTCCATTAAAGTGTCAACAGAAGAAAGAGTTAGTGATTTTAAGGCCTCAGGGCGCAGGGCGCATGTACACTGCAAGTTGGCAGGTTAAATGGTAAGGCGCACACAGAAAGGGCTGCTGCAAGGGATAAATCAGCGCAAAAGGGCGCATGGCGCATGGACACTGCAGATTGCATTTTTTTTGTTGTGAACACAAGTGCGCCTACGCCATGTATATATTTTATAAAGGGCACGGATAATTTTCATGTTACATGGGTGTAGGATGCGCCAAAGGGCGCGAGTTTAATGCATGTAACATCATTTTTTCATGCGCCACAGGAGAACTTGGCGCGGCGCATGGAAGGTCTGCATAACATGATGTTGTTGTAAGCATGGATGCGCCTGCGCCGTTTAAAGTTTTGCACTTGGCGCAGATTTTGTTGGTGTTGCATAGATGCAGGGTGCGCCAAAGGGCGCAGGTTTAAGCGATGCAACAAATGAGTTTGGTGTGCCAAAAGGGGCGCAAGGAAAGCATTGCAACAAACGAAGGAAGTGCGCCATGAGGTGCGCAGCTGTTCTTAGTGTAACAGGCAGGGAAAGTGCGCCATTGGCGCGATTGTCTATCATGTTGCAGGGCGTGACTGATGCGCCAAAGGAGAAAAAATAACAATGTTTCCCTTTTCAAGCCATGATTCTTTTCTTGAGGGGTTTGCATGTGGTTAAGCTCCTTTTAAGGGTTCATTTGGGTTATGAAGAAGCTTATTCAGAGAGTTCCAAGCCATTTTTTAGGACAGAGTTTCCCCTACCAGCAGATCTGGAAAGAGGGGGAAAAAGCATGGGTAGAGAAAAACAACAAGGAGGGTGGGGAGTTCATGTTTTGACAATCTCTTTTAACTCAATCCAAACCAGCAAGCAGCCAATAAACAAAACACCAAACACAAAAGCAATGAGGACCTCTTACCAGGATATATAACGAAGAAATGTGCAAACGGGTCCACAAAGCGATTTGAAAACGACAGGGCAGGTGCGCTGGCAGGTACAGAGAAAAATCACGTGATTTGTGTCGGATGACAATGACAGCAGTGCAGACGCGCCTATATATAGGTGAGGTGGCAATAAATGCGCCACCAACTTTTTCAAGTGGCGCATGAAAAGCACTGTCGACACAAGAAAACATGCGCCCTGTGGCGCATCAAAACGCTTGCCAACACAAAGTTATGTGCGCTTTGGCGCACCGAAAGTGGTGTTGACAGAGGAATATGTGCGCCCTAGGCGCACCAAAAAGTGGCGCAACAAAAGTTTTGTTGACATGAAGGTGCATGCGCCTTGGCGCATGCAAGGAAGACTCAACATAGTGAGGCGCACCAAAACGCCTGTTGACACGAGAAAGCATGCGCCAAAGGATTTAAAGGGGGCACCAAAACTTGATGTTGCATAGTCATTATATGCGCCGACCAAAAAAGACCAAAAATGGCTAAGTTCGGAAAACTAGATTTCCCGGGAAGGGATTTTGCAACGTTCCGAATGCAAGGGGTCCCTGACGAGGGACCGGAACAAAATTTTGGTAGGGTTATCTGTAAAATTGCCCCCAACAATTTTATGGGATAACAAGCTGGCTCTTTTTGGGACTATCTCTGAGCGAACCTCAGGGGTAGAGAATCCCAGATCTCACGTGCCTATCCATTGGGCAACAGAGTCAAAAACAAGGGGGACCGAAAGGGAAACACACAACCAACAAAAGAAAACACACGACAAAAAAAAACACACAACTGAAGCAAACTGTACAAAGAAGAGAGCGAGCTCTACTTCCTGAAGATTTTCAGATGTTGCCCACTATAGGGAAGCGGGAGCTTAGTTCCATCCAAATACGAGAGATAGAAACTGTTCTCTCCATTTAACTGCTTGATCTTGAAGGGCCCTCTCCATAGGGAATCAAACTTTCCGTGCATGCCTTTGGCTCTCTTCGTTTGTCCCACAAAAGGACGAGGTCTCCCACCTGGAAATTTCTTGGCTTAGCTTTTTTATCGAACAATATTTTGACCTGATTCTGATGTTCGGTGATCTTGTCGACCACCCTTACTCTCTTTTCTTCGAGCTCTGCTAGATACATGATCCTCTTTTCAAGGGAACTTTGAAAAGTTTCATCTTCGATTGCCCGTGCCAAACGCAGAGCAGGGAGTTCAGCGGAAATGGGAAGCTCGGCATCGGTGCCATATAACACTTGAAAAGGTGACATACCGAGAGATCTCTTGGGAGTAATGCGATCTGCCCACAAGGCATCGTATAAGGACTTGTGCCACATTCGTTGATTCTCATCCACCAGCTTTCGTATGATGGTCACCAAGTTTTTGTTACTGGATTCTGCTTGACCATTTCCCTGAGGGTAATAATCTGAGGCGTGAGCTAAAGTTATCCCATATTTCAGTAGCAAAAACTAATAACTTCCGTGAAGAGAAGTTAGAAGCATTATCAACAACAATCTTGTTTGGAACGCCAAACCTGACAATGATATTTTCTTTGATGAAACTGCAAACAACTTCGGAAGTGGCATGTTTGACAGGTATGGCTTCCACCCACTTGGTGAAGTAATATCTTTGTTAGGACATAATTATGTCCGCACTCGATTGGGGATTGAGTGCGCCGATAAAATCAATTCCCCACTGCTTGAATGGTTCGTTGATAATGACCGGCCTGAGGGGAAAAGCAGCCAATCTTGGGCTTGCCGACGAACTGCTGGCAAGGCTCACACTTTGCTACCAGTGGTTGTATCTTGGAAAAGCGTCAGCCAATAGTACCTGGCCCGGATGATCTTGTGTGCTGTTATGGAAGAGGAGAAATGGCCCCCACAGGCTGAATTATGAAAACTTTCAAGTAACTTCACCTGCTGTGGCTTGTCAACACATCGCAAGAAGACGCCATCTATCCCGCGTTTGTATAAACCGTCATCCCAGATGACATATTTGGCTGCTCTGAGCTTTATAGTGCGCTTCTCCTTTGTAGTTAGGTGAGCTGGGCATTCACCGTAGGTAAGAAAGAAAGCAATATCGGAATACCACTCATCGCTGGTTGCGACAAATAGGACCAGAGGTAGTGAATCGGGTTTATCCAGCCGGTCTTGTGCTTCATTGGTACAATCATTCTTTCCTCCGAAACTTCCGACCCTTGGTTTTCAGCCATAAGTTGACACAAGCCTTTGCCTCTTACCAACTTGGTTGGTTTTATATCTAGATCGTACTCCTGGACCTTTGCAATCCAATTTCCTCGCAAGCTTCCTAACTCCTGTTGAGTTAAAATTGACTTGACTGCCGTGTCAGGGACCAGGACCACTGTATGAGAATTTAAAATGTAATACCTGAAGTTTTTGACTGCTTTGACAACGGCGAAGGCATGCTTTTCTAATTGAGACATTTTTAATTCGTGAGGCTTGAGGGGAGAGCTCATGAATGCAATTGGGGATTCAACATTCTCAGAATTCTTTTGCATCAAGATGGCAGATACAGTATGCTCAGATGCATAGCTATACATGATAAAATCCTTGGAGAAATCAGGACATACTAGGACTGGTGCGTGAGTGACGGAAGATTTTATTTCTTCAAACGACCTTTTCCTTCCTCGCTCCATCGGAAAGTTGGTGATCCTTTCATCATGTCTAATATATGACGAGTCTTTTCAAAAAATTCGGGAACAAAGCACTGAGAAAGTTCACCTTTCCGAAGAAAGAGTGGACGCCGGTCTTGCTTGTAGGTAGAGTAAGGCTCTGAATAGCCTTAACCCTTTCGGTATCTATCTTTGTTCCTTCTTTGCTAACAACATGTCCTAGCAATTTCCCTTCCGTGACTCCAAAAATAGACTTTTTTGGATTTAGGGAGATCCCATGTTCTCGGCATCTGGCCAATACTTGCTCCAGGTGCTCACAATGATCATTTCGACGTTTAGAGAACATAGTTAAGTCATCCAGATAAACCACAATGACCTTTCCCATCATACCTTTGAATGCAAGGTCCATGGCCCGCTGAAAAGTGGCGCCAACATTGGTTAGGCCAAAAGGCATCCTGCTGTAGGCAAATGTGCCCCAGGGAGTAGTGAATGCTGTTTTAAATTGGTCTTCAGGTGAAACTTCAATCTGATTGTAGCCGAAAAACCATCAAGCATGGACAACATTTCTGATCCAGTTACCTCTTGTAGAACTTGATCCATTATAGGAAGTGGGTAGTTGTCTTTTAAGGAAGCCTGATTCAAGTTTTGAAAATCTACGCATATGTGTATTTCACCATTTTTCTTGCGCACTGGCACAATGTTTGCCACCCAAGTACTGTGATGGATAGGAAAAATGATCCTCGCATCCAACATTTTTTGAATTTTAGCTTGGATAGTACCTGAGATCTTAGGGTTATAATGCCTCTGCTTCTGGCGAAAGGGTTTGACGTTCTCTTTCAACGGGATGTCATGCTAGACGTCTTTTGGCTTAAAAGACTTTAGATCAGCGTAGGACCATGCCAATACATCCATGTATTTCTTCAGCAGTTTGACAAACTTCCACTTCTCTTCGGGTGTGCAACATTTTCCAATGTTCACGAATTGTGGATGTTCTACCGAACCTAAATTAACCGGGCTCGGTTTCTGGGGAGGAGCCCGTACCATCTTGCCTTTTCTTTTTACAAAACGGTCATGCCTATCGAACAACCGCTCCAAAGAAACCAGGCCCTTCGAATTTTATTTCCTTTGAGCTGACATATGCCGTCATTCCCTCCGGATTCATTGTCTTGATCGGTGACTGATTCACGGCAAGTGGAAGTGGATCCTTCAAAGTGAAGCTCCTTAAAATTTTCCGCCTTTTCTAGAAAGGCAATGAGTTGATTGTCATCGTTGAATACTTGCCAATGCTGAGAATTGTCGGCACACTTGGGCGGAAAACCACCTCAATGGTGTATTTGTCTATTTTCAAACCTGGGTGAGGGAGCATGAGGGATGCTGAAATGGCCAATGAATCGGCCATGTCATTATGAGCTCTCGGAATGGATTCTATTGAAAAAGCGTCAAATTCCTCGATGTTGTCCCACACCGCATTACGGTAGTGCCTGAGCCTCTCGTTCTTCACTTGATATATTCTCTTAACTTGATTCACGACTAGCTCTGCATCACCTTGCACTTTCATATTTTTGATCCCTCTTTCCTTCGCGGCTTGCATGCCAAGTAGCAGAGACTCATATTCAGCAGTATTATTTGTGTTGAAAAACTGCAACTTGAAAGAGAGAGGAATAATCTCCTCCTCGGGAGATATAAGCACGGCTCCAGCGCCACATCCACCTGGTGCATGCACTGCCATCAAACTGCAAGGTCCAGACCTTGTTAAGATCTTCTTCTTGGACGAGAACAACCATTTTGTCGACGGTAGACAAGAAATAGTTCCCCATCCCTGATGATTCGAAAAGAATTTGGGCCTTGGGGTCCTCAGAGTTAGTAACCAAGTACTTCTTTTGTGATTCTGGCTCCAAAGTCTGCATTATACCTTTGACGGGGATTCTAGCCTTAGACCAGTCCATATGAATTTCTCCTCCAACCTCACTACAAAAACTCCTTCCCAGCAGAATTCCATAGGCTGCTGGAATGTCGGCAACGAGGACGGTCATTTTTACTCTTTTCTCTGGGAATGCCGCAAATGCGAATCGCGCGTCTTTGATTTGACCAATCAACGGAACCTGCTTGGTTTCCAAGGAATAACATCTGCCAAAAGGCTTGGTAAGGGTGAGGCCCAGAGCATGGGCAACTTTTTCCGGCATGACGTTATCAGAAGCCCCAAAATCAATTATGCAGTTACTTAACTTGTGGCCATTGATTAGGAGGGAGAGATAGAAAGGCTCTATCTTGCCTGATGCAGATGTTGAGGCAACATTTATGGGATGCAGGAGGAGTGGAAAGGATTCCTTTTAAGGAAACCTGGGGAGTTATGACAGCTTGACTTTGAATGTATTCAGTTAACCTCATCAGCTGCTCGGGGTTTGACTGAAGATACTCGGCTTCAGACATTTGGATCTTGGTCTTTTTAGCATGATCTATGATATCAAATGCAGCCAAAGGTTGCGCTGGTGAAGGAATGAGTCCCTCACTTCGCGATGGTAGGGTAGGATTACTGGTCTTGATAGGAATATGAGAGGGCTGATTTGGGGGAGATACAGGGGCAAAAGCTCTCTTCGAAAAAGACTTATTGACAGGTTGAGTGGGTAGGGGATTACCTCTCTTTGCAATGGTTGGGTACGTAGATGACGTAGTCTTTTCTTTCTGCACATTGGCAGTGACCTCAGCTTCTTTTCCTTGTGAGCGGGTAAAAACAACATATGATTGTCCACTTGCATATCCCCTGTACCCTCTTCTTGGTTAGATTCCTCCTCATCAAATTCCATATACCCGATAGTAGAGTCGCCAGTCACTCACCGACATCTTGATCATCTTCATCTTGAGATGAAGGTTCTTCGTAATTTTGTTCCTCTTCTTCTTCAATCTCAGCTAGAGCATTGACCGGAGGAGCCTCAAGTGCCAACCGTGGAGCGGTCGCGGGCAACCGCGGCCTATGTGGGACGCTGTTGGGAGTGAAGTTTCTTCGTGGAATATCCCGGTACGAGGAACTGGGGGAAGTTTGGGCTAACTGCTTCTTTAATGTGATCAAGTCATTTGCCATCTTTTGAAATGCTAGATCGGATGAAGTGGCGGGAGAAGGGCTCAAAGCTTTGGGCTTGGATGATTCCCTTTTTAATTCGCCAGATATGAGCAAGTTGTCTTCAATCCGTATGGCAGCAGCTTGGGCAAGAGGCAAGGTAGTTATTTGTTCATGTAGAAGCAAAAAACTTATTTTTGAGCTCATTGCATTCACAAAGAAACACTTTTGATTTTCTAGTGTTGGCAACATGGCAACAGGCACACGGTTGATTAATGCATTGAACCTGGTGATAAAATCGCGCATGGTCTCATTGGCCTCCTTCTTTAGGTGAGTGATCTGTGATAACAATGCAAATGCATCTTCGAAGGCTTGTATCTATCTTCAAAAGCATCCCGCAAGGTGGCCCAACTGGTAATAGATCCGGCCGGCAAATGCTGAAACCATTCTGCTGCGGGCCCTTGGAGGGTCTCTAAAAAGAGGCGAACTGACACATCTTCATGAGTCACATCCAGGATGCTGCATGACATGATGAATGCAGATATATGTGAATCCATACTTTGGTTCCCACTCCCATCAAATCTTGGGAAATTCTTTCGGTTTCCATGAGGGAGCGCGTGAACTGGATGTGGTAATGCGAGGGGGCCCATAGCATTTCCCCATGGCACTGCCATTTGAAAGGCTGGAAAAAGAACACGGGCTGGAAGTGCGGTTCCACTGAGTAGCAAGGCACTACAAAGGGATGTGGAGGCTCCTTGTGAAAACTGGTTCTTTCGTGGAGGTGAGGCACTTCTGGCTGACCGATCAGCTGAACTTAGTGATGAAAAGTGCGCGGTGTTATACTGAAGTTGTGCCTTTGAAGCAAGATCAAAAGTAGGATCGACTTCTCCACGAGCTCTCCTACCACGGGTAAACGGTTCACCTGCCAGTGTACCTTCCCGATCTGCAATATTGTGGAGCAGATTAAAAACTCTTTTTGGTTGTACTTGCTGATTTTCTGATTTTTTTGACAAAAATTCAGCATGTACTTTTCTGAATATTTAATTTTATCCTCTTCTGAAAACCGATTGTGGTTTAATGACAAAGAACAACGAGGATAAAATGATGGTGAAGCTTAGTAAGCTGATTTTAGATCTAGAGTTGACTTTTTCAAAGAGTTTGAAAATTTTGGTAAACTGTCAAAAACTCAGATCTACGGAAAAATACAGATTTGTATAAAAACTCAGCGAACTAAAGATCTCCAACTAGGCCCGATCTATGGATCTCAGAAGAAAATTTTCAATTTGGGTCACTTTTGCAAAAATTTTGGATTTTGAACAAAAGTTAAAATTTGCAAACAGGTAGTGATTTTTCTGATTTTTATTGATTTTCTATCATACCACCATCATAGATCGATAGATCTGTTCGATCCCCAGTGGAGTCACCAAAAATTGTTGGTTCAAAAATCTGTCGCTTGGGTAGATTTATGGATAAATGAGTGAACAAAGTGTAGGCAGCCCCTCTTTGAGTCAAAGAAAGCGAAACTGGTTTATTGCTATTCTACCAGCAGAAGAATCTATGCAAGTCTCACAATATTCTGCCTTCGGGGGTTTGGGATCTCATCCCAATAGATGTGTTTCCGGCTGAGAGGAAAAATGAAAGGAGGGGGAAAACGAAGAAAGATCAGATCCGAAGGGAGAAAAGAAATGAATTCCAAAGCAGAAGGGTCAAAGGGTCTATGGTTTGGGTTGGTAGTAAATAGAGCTGAACCTACTTGCATAGACGGATAAAGCAATACTGATGAATAAATGACAACAAAGTAGAAGCAAATCCAACAGAACAATCACACAAATCTAACATAAGAAAGATTTGATATTAAAACACATGTATTCAACACAAAGTCTAAATATATTGTATTCAATGTTTGTTTCTGTTACAAAGAGTTCAAAATCTTCTTCTTACTTCTATTTCTCATCTGAAAAGTATTCACACCCAAATACAACAAGTATTCGAGTATTTATAGAAGAAGGAGAAGAAGGAAGGCAAAAAGGAACCAACCACCTATTTACATAAAATCTACAAAATATCTCAAAGTCATGTTGACTTTTGACAACTTGATGGATGACATCATCCCATGGTGCAACATGGATGATGTCATCATTTGTGCCAACATACTTTAGACATTTACAAAAAGAAAGTCGAAGAAGAGAGAAATTATTCATCGTCGCCGCCATCCCGCATGGCCGAAAGGGGATATCCTCGCTTTCATTGCGCTCAGGTGACGAGATGTGGAATTGGGCACGGTATTCCATGAACTTGCTGATCATGGGCTCTAGTTGATCCTGGGAAGGATCTTTGTGTCGCTCACTAATAGCCTCGCAAGTCTCCCGCTTGTCTGTGAGCTTCTCTGGGAGTTTGGAATATTCATTCTCTGCTTCTATTAAGAACCCGATGAAGTCCCGACAGGGCAGCAGGTTATTGATGGATTCTACGTCAAAAGTGACCTCTGGCCCCATCCCTTGCGAAACGATCTCCTTGAAGATCTGGATGGTTTCGTCAACCTTCCTTAAGGTGAAAGAAGGAGTAAGCAACCCTGGAGACATCGTTAGAACAATTTGTTCCATCTGATGCATTGCGTCCAGGGCTTCTTCCTTTACCTTATCAATCTTTTCGAGGACAAATTCCAGTTGATCCATCTGGTAATCTAGAGTGGAAAGGATTTTATTGAGGGCCCTGGGGTGACCGAAAACACCGAACTTGACCAGATCTTCGACTGAACAGTCGAACATTTTTTGAAGGTCTCATGTTGCAGCCTAACATGGTCCATCTCTTCGGATATGGGTCCTTGCTAACGCCTGGAGTTCTTTGTTCGCCTTGTTGATGTTTAGATACAAATCGGTGAACTGGTGATCACTGCGTTCACCGTCCCGAGGATCGGCTCCTCAAGTGGAAACCGCCATACCCCGCTCGCCGATCTTTGCATATTCATTAATTTTATCCCGACTCAGAGGCTCAGAGTTTCGGCAAAGCATTGTGGGAGGTGCACTGCCCATCTTCTGTAAGGCGTGGAGCAGATGTTTATTTTTCTCTTTCAAGTAGCATTTTCTCTTCTTTTGCTTTCAAGCTTCTTGCAGAGGGCATCAACTACAGATAGGCCTCTCCTAAAGGCTTTCTTTAAGACGTCCCCATTGTGACTTGAGTCACCGTGTAACTGTCAAGACAGATCCTTTTTATCTTTCAAAGGATTGGGGTATGCGATCTCCATTACCCTCTCTCCCGAAGCACTATGAGAGAAGCGTGTGATAGGCTTTTGCTTCTTGGCCCCCTTTGATGGGATAATGGAAAAGTCCATCGGTGCGATGGGAACTTTCCTTTTCTGTTGACTTAGGTGCTGGGAGATCCAGGCTGGACTTAGGGGAGAAGGACCAGAAACAGAGAAGGGGGCAGCTGCAGTAGTAGAAGGGAAAAACGTGGAGACACGTGGCGGCGGCATTGAGAGGAAAGCCGAGGAAGTGCCCATGGGAGGAAGGGATACTGCAGGGGAGGAAGTCATAGGAAGGGAAGGGAGCTCAGAGATGAGGGAAGAAATGGAGGGGGACAGCTCCGCGAGAGAGGAGAAGATGGATGAAGAAGTAGGAGGAACAGTAGAAGAAGGGGGAGAGGAGACGACCAAAGGAATGGTCACTTGGATCACTCGAGGAGGGGAAGGAGGAGGAGGAGAAGGAAAAGAAGGGACCTCGGTTGTTACAGTTGTGGCCACATCCTGAGTGGATGTGCCTATGGGAACATCTTCCGCCGCTTCTTCTTCTGAGCTTTTCGGGACTACAACCCATTCTTGAAGTGTGAAGCTGGAAGGAGGGCTTTCAGAGTTTTCTTGGGTGGAACTGGATTCACCCTCTTTATCTTTACTCTTGCCCTTTAGCTGTTGTTTCGACCGAGGAGGTGCGTTGCCCAATGGAGAGGTTGTGAAATCGACTCCGAGGTAGATGAGCCCGTTCATTCGGCACCAATGCTGTTCTACGCAGAGTTTCCTTGACTCTCTCCTCGATTGTTTGAGGAGCTTTGGTTCTATCAATCACCGGGAAAGGCCAATCGTCCCCACCCATGTCAAGATACACTTGATCCACTTCTTGCTCAGTAGTTTGGTAGCCTTTGGGGACGATGGCCACCCCGTACTGGATGATTTCTGCTAAGGCCAAGTGGGAATGATCCTTCCTCCTGAGCTTAACCTCATGATATATGTCGATGTAGATATCTTCGATCTGAGGGATGTGGATCGGGTCGAGCTTGGCCCTTGGCAGACAATTCCTTGGGTCAAAGGTGGGCCTTGCTGGGAAGTTATGTTTCAGATTCAGCAACTCTAGTTCTGCAAACATGTCTTTCGCCTTGTGGTGAGTGAGACACATATACCTACCCACTATGAGGGGGAAAGGAGTTCCACCCTTCTTTCTCTTTAGACACTTTTCGTGGTAGGTGATTAGTTGTCTCAACAGCTCCAACAGGATCAACTTGGGACCGGCATACCTTGGCAGTTTAGTTGGTTCTCCCAAGAAGTTAACTGCCCTCAGATAGGTAAATGTGGGGAATTGAGTGAACAGGGCCCCCCATTTCTCTGTAGCCGCTACGATGCTCTTGGTTGTGTGACCGTGAGTCATATTTGGCCTCAACAGGTAGATGATAAAATAGAAGAATGCATCGTTGATTTTTGTGAATTGGGGAATGCTATTTTCCAGCTTCAGTTCTGGATAATATTCATAGATTTTAACTTGGGGCCAAACCCCACACCGCATCAGAGCTGGATAGTCCCTTTCTGAAGCCGCAACATAGACTACGTAAGAGTTCATATAGAACCTCCCCGTTGTGTTAAGTTGTTGGAGCTGTTCAGAGATTGTGCTGCTTATGATTTCTGCCCACTCAAAGCATTGATTGGGCACATTTTTATTCATTGTTTCTAAATATCGCAGCATCCACTTGTGAAAATAATGGGCGTCAGGAAGCCCAAAGACTCTACTCAGGAACGTGATGGTGTCGCTGAGTTCCTCTGAAAAGTCACTACGATGAATGACTTGTGGCCACCGAGTCACCACCTTTTTATTCTTCAAATATACCTCGTTCATCAGCTGCATGCACTGATCTTCATTGTCGTCCCAGGCCTTGATTCAGTCTTCCCAGCTTACGGCCACAAAGTGCCGGTGGTGAGGGATGCCGAGCATTATTTGAAAATGACGGGAAGTGAGGTTTATTATAACCTCACCCTTCTCATTGGGGACACATCTTGTGTCTTTATTGTAGCATCGGGCTACCACCATCATAAATTCATTATTCACGGCACTGACCGGGATCCCTCCAAAGAAAGTGCAGGGCACTGCCTATCAATTTTTCCATCCAGGGACTTCATGTGACCTTCCTGGTTCTGGCCCAAAACTCCTCCATATCAATGTGTCCGAGCTTTGAGTCTCTGATATTTAGGTCACACTCTACCTGGGATTCTGCATCCCGACCCTTTGATATTTATACTTCATTTCTTCTTCTCGTGAGCTTGGTCTTGCCTTTAGATTTGGTAGGTCTCTTGCTTGATGTTGACATATGTGACTCGAACTTAATTGCTAATATGCAAGAATAAGAAGTGAAACCCAACGTAAGAAAGTCATATCACCGTTTGATCTTCCATTAAAGCGTTAGTAAGAGAAAGAGTTGGTGATTTTAAGGCCTAAGGGCATAGGGGCGCATGTACTAGTACAGGGTTAAATGGTAAGGGCACAGAAAGGGCTAAAAGTAAATCACGCCAAAAGGGCGCATGGCGCATGGACACTGCAAATTGCATTTTTGTTGTTGTGAACACAAGTGTGCCAGCGCCATGTGTATGCGTTTTATAAAGGCGCGATAATTTTCATGTTACATGGGTGCAGGATGCACCAAAAGGCGAAGTTTAATGCGTGTAACATCATTTTTTCATGCGCCACAGAGAACTTCAAGTGCGGCGCATGGAAGGTACGCATAACATGATGTTGTTGCAACAATGGATGCGCCTGGCTTTGCATTTAAAGTTTTGCACTTGGCGCAGATTTTGTTGGTGTTGCATAGATGCAGGGTGCGGAAGGGCACAGTTTTAAGCGATGTAACAAATGAGTTTGGTGCGCCAAAAGGGGCGCAAGGAAAGCGTTGCAGAACAACGAAAGAAGTGCGCCATGAGGGCGCAGCTGTTCTTTGTGTAACAGTCATGGAAAGTGTGCCATTGGTGTGACTGTCTATCATGTTGCAGGCGTGACAGATGCGCCAAAGGAGAAAAACAACAGTGTTTCCCTTTCAAGCCATGATTCTTTCTCTGAGGGGTTTCATATGTGGTTAAGCTCCTTTTAAGGGTTCATTTGGGTTATGAAGAAGCTTATTCAGAGAGTTCCAAGCCATTTTTAGGACAGAGTCCCCTTTACCAGCAGATCTGGAAAGAGGGGGAAAATGCATGGGTGCAGAGGAAAAACAACAAGGAGGGTGGGGAGTTCATGTTTTGACAATATCTTTTAACTCAATCCAAACCAGCAAGCAGCCAATAAACAAAACACCAAACACAGAAGCAATGAGGACCTCTTACTAGGATATATAACGAAGAAATGTGCAAACGGGTCCACAAAGTGATTTAAAACGAGCAGGGTGTGTGGCAAAGTGTACAGTAAGAGAAAATCACGTGATTTGTGTCGGATGACAATGACAGTGCAGACGCGCCTATATATAGGCGAGGTGGCAATAAATGTGCCACCAACTTTTTCAAGTGGCGCATGAAAAGCACTGCCGAATAAGAAAATATGCACCCGTGGCGCATCAAAATTCTTGCCAACACAAAGTTATATGCGCCTTTCGCGCACAAAAGTGGTGTTGACAGAGGAAAATGTGCGCCTAGCGCACCAAAACGTGGGCGCAACAAAAGTTTCTGCTGACATGAAGGCGCATGCGCCTTGGCGCATGCAAGGAAGACTCAACATAGCGAGGCACACCAAAACACCCGTTGACATGAGAAAACATGCACCAAAGGATTTTAAGGGGGTGCACCAAAAGTTGATGTTGCATAATCATTATGTGCGCCCACCAAAAAAAGACCAAAAATGGCTAAGTTCGAAAACTAGATTTCCCTGAAGGGATTTTGTAACGTTCCGAACGCAAGTGGGTCCCCGATGAGGGACCGAACAAAAGTTTGGTAGGGTTATTTGTAAAATTGCCCCCAACAATTTTACGGGATAACACTTATTACCATTTTTTTAGATAGAGACATTTAACAAATTTAGATCCGAAATCTGCTAGGTGGACCAACTGTGAACAAATCACATTTCTTGGGCCTCGACTACCGACTAAGATGTCATGCCACAACTTTTCAAGAGTCCCTTTAATCATTATGAGTCTATCATGCAAGAAATCCCTCCTTTAATCATTTTTTGAGCCTCTCGCATAGCTAGACTTAATGAGCCATCCCTTTTTGCTTTCGAGGCAATGCCTTTTTCACCTTTTATGCCTCGCACTTTCATCATTTCATCCTTTTTCCCTCCTTTTCCTCTAAAATTTTACTCAGAACTTTTGGATCTCGACATTTTTCATTTTTGCACGAGCCCAAGCAAAATCCACTTCAAGAGTACTTCATATTTACAAATCGAGATCCGAAACTCGATTCAATTAAACTATGCAAACGAAAAACGACACAAATTTGCCAAAAATTGGTGAAGAATGATGCAAAAATGCATCTCCAAACATGTGGAGCTTCAATGGTAGAAAAATCAAATGAAATTGAAATATTCCTTGTGGGATACCACTTAAAATCGCACAAAATATAGAAAAATCTGCAGCCACATAAAATACCGATTTTACCATATTTTTACGCTTATGGTAAAGAAACTAAAGAAACTTAATATTTCCCAAAATGTGCACTCGAATTACTTGAAAATTTAAAAAGAGATTGATATTATTATAAAGGACATAAGGAAACTATTTTTAGAATTTTATAGAGATTAAAATGCTGCTTTAGAAAATTACAACGTGCCTAGATAGTTGGAAATCTTCTAAAATTTGTAACTCTCCAAATGCATGAGAAAAAATTGAGAGACTTTGGAAATAACATTAACAACTACAAGAAATGATATGTCAATCTCCAGATCTGAAAATGGCTAACTAGAAAACCCTCCAAATACAGGCTCCAAGGCCCAGCTTAGAAAGGGGTTGGAAACTGATGGAGATGACTTCATAGTGATGCTAAGCCTTGCCCAAATGGCTGCCATAAATCTGATATGAAAGCCCTCTGGTTATCTTCTCCAAATGCCCCCAAAACCCTCAAAATCTGTCCTCTAAAACCTCATATAAGATCTCTATAACACAGTCCAAAAAGCGGCTCCAAAATGATAGACTAGGGTAGATCTCTCACTACCAAAGAATGCCCTGCTAACTAGGGACGAGTCTCTCACCACCGAAGCTAGGGTCCCTGTGGGATTTGACTCCACAAGATGTAGATGCAATAAAACAACAACCGCACGTGAAGGAGGCTAAAAATGTATATGAAAAAGTGCTTTTCCTTTCTCACCCAGCTCCTTATATACTTCCCACGGAAAAAGAGCCCCAATAGACCATAGACGCATTTATTTCCATGGAGGGGTCGATAAAATAAAAGTCAAGTAAAGTTAATTTTTCCTATTATAGTCGCAAGGTCCAAAGTGACCCCCAAATGCCAAACATGGATATTAGTACCATGCGGCCCCTTCTCAAAATCCCCCAGCATCCACAACCCCTTGGGTATGACCACGACTTGGACTCGATTTGACCCTTAGGCCTTTGGCATAGAAAAGGGGACATTACACCTCCCCATAGCTCCTAGCGTCCACAACTCCTTGGGTCTGACCACGGCTTGGACTCGACCTGGCCCTTAGGCCTTTGGCGTAGGAAAAGGGGACATTACAGTCCTCCCTTCCCGAGAAATGCTTGACCCCAAGCATTATCTTGTTCTGCTGCAGCAGCTGAATACCGCGCCGTAAGTTTCTCCACCTCACCCTGCCATCCACCAAGGATCCGTGTAATCTAAGGTAACCAAGAAACCCCATGCCGTCATCATGACCTCCATATGGTACCAAGAGCAATGTTGTCCGTGAAGTAGAATGATACCCAAACCGACTCTCCACTGGTACCTGCACCGAAATTTCCAATCGGTCCAATCCCTGCCAATGCAAGGCTGTCATCACGGAATCACTCACGACCTCTCCAATCAACTCCTAGGTATGAAATTTCACTTTGAATCCTGTAGAGTCCCTGAATCAGCCTGTGAAACAACTTGTTTATGCACAAATGGTGCTAACTCTCCCACCTAACTGCACACTTGTGTGATAGCACGGATCCTCATACTATATCTCGATGTGTCCCATGGAGGAAAAGTCCCAAGACTCTAGTAGACAGTCAACCGACAATATCAGCTCTATGTAGTCCACCTCCTGCGCTGAATGCGAACCTACTGAATCACCATGAGTCAATTTCGTCTCTCCACTAACACATGGGTGAAGTGCTCACCGGGCATAGAAGCAACAAAAAGCATAGGAGTGTTATCCCATGTCGATTCAAAAATGATGAACCCGTAAGCTCTGACTTGTCATAGTGACAAACCGTATATGCCTGTATAAAGTTGAGGATATCCTCCCTCAACCTATGCCATATGAACCTCTCTAACATGAGCCTATAGGTCTCATCGAAGCTCAAGTGCCCAGTCACGGAAGAACAATGCACATGTCACAATATCTCCATCCTCAACCATGAATCTGACACAAGGCTCCATCTTCCCTGAGAGAAGATCATCTCATCCTCCAATATGTAGCTATCATCCTATATGTGGCCATCCAGAATCTCACAAGTGTGTTGGTTCTTGGAGTACTCAACAAGCAAATGAGATCTCCAGTCTACCGAAACTTCAGATGACCAACATAATGATAAAGTCAGATGGTCTAAACCTGTAATCCCAATCTCTATAACTGTCTCATGTGCAACACTATTGGTTACATTCACATCCATGACTTCACTCATCCTATCTAGAGTCAAAGTCGCCATCTTATCTATGTCACTCCACAATTCAACATCATCCGACTCACTCTCCACATAAGTCATTATGGTGTGCTCTATGCCTACAGCAAACAATCTGTCAGAATAGGATTCATCAAACATCCCACTTGTCTCATTCCTTGTGATGCCACAATGTTCCACAAGATGTTGAGTTCCTTCACAATTCAACCTCTGCAACGACATGCTTCTTTCTTCACCAATCACATCTTTTTCAATCTGCCCTTGTATACCATGAAATCTGATTTCTTTGTTTTCCTTAAAAAATTCAGTTTATCCACATGAGGGATGAATGAAAATTTCCCAAAAGATGGAAGCTCATATGTCCAATGAATGATTCCAACTTCAAATAACCCAAATGTACAAACACATTCAAGTACTTCACATCTCTTAATGACAATAAATAAATAAGTTACCTTATTAGTGCAAGCCATGTCTTTCCATGGATATAACTCATCAATCCCTTCTATGTTGGGAATACACATCGCTGATCCCTCATCATGCTTTATTCTCTTTCCCCATATTTTCATTTCATCATAAACGAAGAGAAAGGGAAATCAACATTAGAACTCATGCATCCATAAAATTTATCATAAGGAACTTCATACCTCTTGTTGTACCCATCGATTCTCGTCATGAGAGAAGACAACACATCTGAAATAACATAATTGGGGCTGCTCATCATACCTTTACAACTAAGAATTTATGATATAGGATCAACATTTTCATTCTCCTTTGATTTTTCAACACATGCATCATCATCTTCCTTTAACATCATGCAACCATTGCATCCCAAAAATAATCTTACCTCTAGCAAATTCAACCATAATAAATATACCACATACCTCATGTCCTTTCACTATCATGGGCTCCTGCATTGTTTTCTTTGCCAACATATGCTTATTAGCTAAATCAAGAGCAATGTGAATGGAGGATGTGTTTATCCCATCTAACATACCTTGAGACGTGATTATGAAATAGTCTTCCCCAATCATCCAAGCATATAAATGTTGTCCCAAATAATAGAGACATGGCAACAACATAGGAGAACTCAACAAGCTAGGAAAATGGTAACCATTCTCATACCTTAGGATGCTAAAGTCATGAATGCACCTTGAATTCCACTCTTCTTTTTTAACAACAAATTGCACCTTGATTCTTTGAGCACTTTGAGGACCAAATGCCCCCACTAACCCTTCCAAGGGTTCCACCATGTAGCTGGTATAAAAATCAGTCATGGGCTCTATTAATAAAACATTTTATCCTCTCTTTATGATTGTTGTAATACACAGTCCAACAGTGAAGATGATTAAAAAATATTCTCTCACCCTTTTTAGCAACAGAAAACCAACGCTATTACCTTGAAAGTTACTCTCACTTCTTGCACCGGAGTATCCAATGAAGAAATCATGCACAAAGTTTCCAAAATTAGAATTGATAGTTTTGGATAATTGCAACATATTACCAGGATCCCATACCTTATAATGCCCATGAACCCTTGTATCATGTAAGGTCTGCCATCTTTGCTTCTCTTGTATCTCCTCATAAAGAAGATTATCAAAAGGTTCACCTTCTACCACTGCTTTAGAAACCTCCAAAACAACACCATCCCTATTGTGATTCATGATTTTAGATGGAGAATAAGTGGAACAAGAATCAACACCTTTCACAATTTTATGCTCATTACTGCTTGGTAAATCCATCCCATATGATAATGACTTATTCTTTGGAGGATTGATAGGTACCTTTTGGATTGAAATATCTTTTTCAATTTTGCAACCAACCAGCCATGTTTGTTCATACCTTTCAATGCCATCAATGTCCTCTCGTGTGTTCAAGATAAACATAAGTTGAGTTGCAACCAAAATTGTTTCGAGTGCCTTTCAAGGCTATCAATGTCCTACATGTGTTCAAGATAGACATATGTTGAGCTGCCCCCAACATTGTTTCCTGAGTGCTTATTGAAAGTATCTGAAAGCTGATCAAAAGTTGTTGGTTTGGAAATTACAGCAGGTTGCAATTTTACACCAGTGTCCATGTGAGGCTCCTCCTCATGTGCCAGCTGCTCCATAGAGTCTTCTTTCAGGGGTGTAGTCTTTCTTGCATCAATTTCCCTCATCATTTCCTTGAACTCTTATATGTGTTGTCTTGCTTGAGTCGCTATCAACCTAGCAACTCTAGCTCTGTTATTCCATTCCTCACACTTTTTAAGAGTTTCCATTACATCCTCCTTGCTTGCATAAACAAATTTCTTCTCCTAAGATGGAATAATTTCTCTAACAAGCAAAGTTTCACTAATGCAATTATTTTGCTCAATGGAAATCATACCCTTTTTCTAGAAGCTTCTTCTTCAAATGAGTTCTTTTGTAATTCAGTGGACCGGAATAGGATGACCTCGTTTGGGCTTGCTACCAATCTTTATCATACAATAACTGGAAATGACATATTATCTCTCAAACCCCTACTCAAAGATCGATACTTCCTCCAACAAGAATCCTCATCAATCACCTCTATTGGCTGCCCTTTATCACCATTCTCACGATGTTCCTTATTGTCCCTAGATCTCGCTTTGATTCACATTTTGATTGAGTGGCTCAAATAAAGGTTAGTGGCTTCGTGTTGTCTCACCATGTTGGTGAACATTTCCTTCATAAAACCCACATGGAGATCTTTCCAAACTACCATATTTAACCCACACATTTGGAGGAACAACAAATCGATACCATTGAAATATCCCTTGTGGGACAAGACTTAAAATGCACCAAAATATTGAAAATTTGCAGCCACATAAAATACTGATTTTTCCATATTTTTATAGTTAGGGCAATGAACTAAAGAAACTTAATATTTCCCAAAATGTCCACTCGAATTACTTGAAAATTTAAAGAGAGCTTGATATTATTATAAAGGACATAAGAAAACTTTTTTTGGAATTTTACAGAGATTAAAATGCTACCAGAAAATTACAACGTGCCTAGATAGCTGGAAAACTTCTAAAATTCGTAACTCTCCAAATACATGAGAAAAAATTAAGAGACTTTGGAAATAACATTAACAACTACAGGGAATGATATGTCAACCTCCAGATCTGAAAATGGCTAGCTAGAAAACCCTCCAAATACAGGCTGCAAGTCACCCAACTTAGAAAGGGGTTGGAAATTGATGGAGATGCCTTCACAGTGATGCTAAGCCCTGCCCAAATGGTTGCCATAAATCTGATCTGAAAGCCCTCTGGTTATCTTCCCCAAATGCCCCCAAAACCCTCAAAATATTTCCTCTAAAACCTCAGATAAGATCTCTATAACACAGCCCAAAAAGTGGCTCCAAAATGACAGACTAGGGTAGATCTCTCACTACCGAAGAATGCCCTGCTAGCTAGGGACGAGTCTCTCACCACCGTAGCTAGGGTCCCCTGTGGGATTTGATTCCACAAGCTATAGATGCGCAATAGCAGTAATTTGCATGTGAAGGAGGCTAAAAATGTATATGACAAAAAGTGCTTTTCCTTTCTCACCCACTCCTTATATTCTTCCCACGGTAAAAGAGCCCCAATAGACCCTAAATGCATTTATTTCCATAGAGGGGTCGATAAAATAAAATTCATTAAAGTTACTTTTTCCTGTTTAAGTCACCAAGGTCCAAAGTGACCCCCAAATGCCAAACATAGATATTAGTACCATGCGGCCCCTTCTCAAAAGCCCCCAACGTCCACAAAGCCCCTTGGGTATGACCACGACTTAGACTCGATTTGACCCTTAGGCCTTTGGCGTAGAAAAGGGGACATTACACCTCCCCATAGCTCCCAACATCCACAACTCCTTAGGTCTGACCACGGCTTGGACTCGACTTGGCCCTTAGGCCTTTGGTGCAGGAAAAGGGGACATTACGTAAATGCACATCTACCGTTGATCTTGCCTTTCAATTTTTAATCGATCCCTCTATATGGAAAAATGTGATTGGAAATGGGCTTGAGAGTAATTTTTTGACATTTTGTAACTTTTGGAAAAAAGTAAAAATGTTTTCATTGTCCTCCGTTCCTCCGCCCTCAGAAAATGGGCTTGAAACGTGTCCCAATGTGGGTCCCAGCAGACATGCGCTTCATTTTTTCACTTTATACTTATTTTCCAAAAAGGGAAAAAGTTCCATATTTTCCCGCGGGCCTGCACCTCCTTTTGACTATTCAACGCTGGCATTTCTTTCCTGTCGAGGCCGCGCTTCAACTTACAATTTTATCCCTTTTTTACAAAAGGAAAAAAACCTTAAATGACCCCGAAGCTCCGTTTCTCCATTTCCCCACTCTGCTATGTGTCTCAATGGCACATTTTGAGATGGTCCCGAAAAGTAGAGACCCCAAACATGCACGGTCCCTCCATGTGTCCCAGGCCCTTTAGGAAGTTGCTTGAAAAGTCTAAGTATAGGAAGGCCCAATGGAAGCCTCCACGTGTCTTTATGGCGCAACTTCAAGATGGTCCCCAAGAGCGGAGACCCTGAGCAAGCGCGGGCTCACCACATGGACATGTTTTGGGTTGAAGTGAGCCTTAGAATTTTCATAGTGCTTCGTAGAGCTACATCTAACCAGAAAGGGCCACGTTTTAATTGACGCCGAGAAGTGATTTTGACTAGGAAACTTCACCTGTCAAACTATAAAATGCAGGAGAACCACCATTTGAGCCCGGGGAGATAGAAAACATAACAGAGGCCGCAAACTGAAGAATTTCAATGACAAATGGGGCAAGACTAATTTGAGCACCAACACAGGCTCCGACTCGGGGATGGGCACTCCCTATGAGTGCCACAAGAACAAATAGAAGACCAAGTGCCAAGAATAGACCAAGTGCCAAAAACATACCATTGGGCAACGGAGTCAAAGAATAAGCCTGTAGAGTAGAACAACCACAACCATCCTAAAAAAATGAACCGAGAAACCAACAAACACAAGTCACCAAGGACAAGAAAAATACAAAAATAGACAAGAACAAAGAACTATATCTGTACAAATGGAATATACCTTGATTATGAGAAATTAATCAAGGAAATGCTTCAAATGCCTGCCATTAACAGGCAATTCAAGTAGTTCCCTGTCTAGGTCTTTTAGGAAGAAGGTATTTTCACCAATTCGAATATTAATTGAATAAGGGTCTCGCCCACAATGCATCAAATTTACCATGCTTTCCCTTATCTTCATGCCTGCTATCCCATAAAAGCACAAGATCCCTAATGCTAAAAGCTCTGGGTGTCACCTTTTTGTCAAATAGCCTCTTCAAATTTTCTCTGAACTTCACATGCCACTAATGGGATGCCCTTCTCTCTTCATCCAACTCAATAATCTAATTGATTCGAGCATCATATGAACTAACTTCTTGGTCTTCAATATGTTGAACAAACTGAAATGAAGACAATTGCAAATGGAGGGGTAGCAGAGCTTGAGTTCCATATACCAATTCAAATGGGCTTTTACTAGTAGCTCTTTTGACAATGATTCTGTCAGCCCAAACAACAAACTTTAGTTGCTCACCCCACTTCCTTTTGTTCAGCTCCAAGGTTCTTTTAATGATCTTCAACAAGTTTTTATTAATGGACTTATCTTATCCATTTCCTTGGGGATTGTAGTTAGAATCATATGTCAAATTGATCCCATACTCTTTGCACATTGTCACCAAAGGTTTGGATCTCGAAACTCATGGAATTATCAGCAACAATTTTAGTTGACACTCCAAATCTGCATATGATTTGATTCAAGATGAAGTCCATGATCACTTGGTATGTTTCCTTCTTGGTGGGGCTTGCTTCTACCCACTTAGTGAAATAATCGGTGGCTATAAGAATTCATTTATGACTAAATCTTGAAAGTATAAAAATTTCCCCTATAAAATCCATTCCCCATTGTTCGAATGGGGCTTCAACCGACATAGGTTGCAAAGGAAGGGAGCATGAAGCCTTCATTCTTCTAGAAAAATGGTAATTTTCACATTTCCTCACCAATAGAGTTGTATCCTTGAAGAGAGTTGGCCACCAATAACCAACCCTCAAGATTTTATGTGTTGTAACTCTTCTAGCAAAATGTCCCCCACAAACCCTCCATGGAGATCAACAATTATTTTGGGGGCCTCATTTTCAGTAATGCATCTCAAGAGCACTCCCTCGGGGTTCTTCCAAGCTAACCCAAAATCAGTAATGACATATTTCTGAGAGGCTAACTTAAGAGCTCTTTTCTGATTTTTACTCAGATTTTTAGGGCAACATAGATGTCTGAGATAAAAGATTATATCTTTGTACCATTCAGAACTTACCAACTTTTCAAGGACATCCACCCTTTCTCCTTCTACTTCATTTACTTCAATAGTTTATAGGTTGCTCTCAGCCATAAGCTTAGCTAGACCCAAACCTCTTACCAATTTCATGGTTTGGATATCCATGTCATACTCCTGCAACTTGTTCACCCATCTGCATCTTTTTCTTGAGACCTCCATCTCTGATAAGATGTCTTTCACCATGGTGTGGGGAACATAAGCAACAACTTTAGAACTCAAGATGTAGGGTCTAAAAACATTTGTTGCTTTCACCAAGGAAAAACACCGCTTTTCCATGATGGTGTATTTTAACTTAGCTCCCGCAATGCCTTATTGAAAAACGAAATTGGTCTCTCATCCCCTTTATCATCCTTCTGTAACAAAACAAAGGAAATGGTGTTTTCTGAAGCAAAAGAAAATACTTGAAAAGGTTTCTTGTAATTTGGGGCTGCCAAAACAAGGGCATGCTTTAGTGCTTCTTTGATCCCATCAAAATCCTGAATGGATACTTCTTCCCACTTGATAATCTAGTCTTTCTTCAACATGCAAGTGATGGGGAGAGTCAACTTAGCAAAGTTAGACACAAATCTTCTAATGAAATTGATCTGCCCAAAGAAGGATTGGATTCCCTTCTTGTTTCTTGGAATTGGAACCTTGCTAATAGCCTCTACCATTTTGGGATCAATCATGACACCATCCTTTGATACAATGTGACCAAGCAACTTGGCCTTTTGCACTCCAAAATGAAACTTCTTTGGATTGAGTGAAATGCCATACTCTCTGCATCTTATCAGCATTGTTTCCAAGTGCTGCAAGTGATCACTTATCTTTCTGGAAAATAGAGTCACATCATCCTGGTAAACAACAATAAAATCATTAATGTAACTAGCAAAAGAAACATCCATTGCTCTTTAGAAGGTAGCTCCAAAGCATTCATCGACAAATGGCATCCCGACATAAACATATATGCCCCATGGAGTGGTAAAGGCAGTCTTTATTCTTTCTGACTACTTCACAACAACTTGATTGTATCCAGAGAAACCATCCAAAGTAGAAAGCAACTCAGATTCATTCACTAATTGTAGCATATTTTCCATGTTTGGCAGAGGATAATTATCTTTCATTGATGATCTGTTCAGATTTCTAAAATCCACACATAGCCTGATATCACCATTCTTTTTTCTAACTGGCACTAAGTTTTCAACCCAAAAAGAATACCTTGTTGGATGAATGATCCCTACATCTCTTAGCTTCTTCAATTCATCTTGCATTTTCATGGAGAGGAGTGGATTAATCGGCCTATGATTTTTTCTAAATGGTTTTACATTAGATTCCAAAGGAATCTTATGTTGAAACAAGTCCTCTCTATATGCTTTCAGCTTAGAATAGGACCAAGCAAGGAAGTCCTGATATTTATTTAACAATTGGACATAAGACTGTTTATCTTCTTTGTTCAGATTGCTTCCCAACCAGATCTTCCTTGGTTTTCCTTTGTGCCAAGGTCATGCTCTTCAACATCCCTTGAGGCTGCTACATGTTTGTTAATAATGCAATCAACATTATCAAAGTTTGATTCAAGAGCAACCAACCCTCTAGGAATGGTATTAGTTTTCAATTGGATGATATCTTTTCCAAACAAAGTTTCTTTTCCTTCGATGCACACACCATTAGCTCCCAATCAATACACTGATAAGAAAACTCCCTTTTTTTTTGTAGAAACCATTTCACCTGGGCATCATCATCAAATACTTGCCAATTTTTTATGTTGTCAGGGACAGATGGCCTTGTTAGTACTTCAACATTATATTCACAATTGGGGGACATTGAACAAACATCAAACCGAGATCCCAAGACTGCAAGCTGGTCTGCAACAACATTGAACTTTCTATCATGATGCACAATATTAAATGAGTCAAACATTTCAATCAAATCCCAAACTGCATGCTTGTATTGTTTCATTCTCTAATTTTTAGTAGCATATAGTTTTCTAATTTGTTTGACAATCAATTCTGAGTCTCCTTTGACAATGATATATTTAATATGATACTTCCAAGCAATTCTCAAACCTAATAATAATGCTTCATACTTAGCAATGTTATTAGTGCATTCAAAGTTTAGTTTGAAAGAAAATACAAAATCTTCTTGGCTTGGGGATATCGAACAATGCCGCACCATTTCCAAACTTGGAATAGGCTTCATTAATTAACAAGGTCCAAGGTAAACTAGCCTATTCAAGACATTATCACCGATCACTATTGTGCTCCCTATCATCAACAAACCCTGCAAAGTTATCTCGCATCCACATCAACATATATCCATTTAGATCATTTAGATCCTCAATGAGGTGCAACATTTTATTCTCTCCATACAACTTTACAAGGCTTCCTTCAATTGGAATGGTGGTAAAAGACATATCCATATGAACACTTCCACTAACACTTACAACCCACTTTCTTGATAACATGCCCCATTTGGCGGGGCAATCAACAGTGACAACATCAAGTTTCAAGTTCTTAGCTAGATAACCTGCAAGTTGTACCACCAATCCTTTCACACATATAACAACGGGAACCTCTCTAGAGTCATGGCAATGCATATTCCATATGGTGTTGTCACTTTGATAGCTAGCTCATTCATGACCTCAAGAGGCATGACATTGCATGATGCTCCGGAATCAAACATACAATTGTGCGTGAAGTATGTCCTTAATGATCAAAGTTGTAAAAAATGGATCAACATTTAATTGGGATTCAACCAAATATGTCCCCAAGTAAACCTTAGGTGCTTCTCCAAGCTCTTCCAATGTTGGTGGTGTTTCAAGGTCTGTAATGGTTGGAGGAGGAGTTTCTACAATGTTTACATTTCTGCCTGGGGTACTCTTTTCTTCTTTCAATCCCAAGTACTCAAATGCTCTCTTCTTGTGCTCAAGAATACTAAGCAACTCAAAAATTGGAACATTAACTTTGATTTGACTCAAAACTTGGGCAATGTCATATGGAACATTCTTTGGTAAGGCAAGTAATGGAAGGGAGATTAGCAAACTCATCGATGGCATGCGATTCTTGATAATTTGGGCACGAGGAGAAGTATGAATCTTGTTTGGGACAACAAGGCCTTTAGAAGGTGTATCTTTTTCATGAGCCTCTTTAGGAATACTAATAAGCAATGGAGTTTTAGGTTTGGCTTGAGGTCCTACTCCTTTGACAACTCTACTCCTAGTATTATAACCCTTTTCTTGAGCAACAACAACGTTCATCAATAACTGCCTATCTTCCTCCGAAGGGATTCCTCCATCATACTTCTTTATCATTAAAGCTCTTAAATACTCAAAGTCATTATTAGGTATTTCAAAAGCTTGCACTACATCTACTTAAAAGTATGATGAGGAAGAAGTAGTACCGATGAATGCAATCCCAAAAAGTTGCAGTAGTTCGAGAATTTATTACTTCGGTTGAAGTTGCTCCTTGTTGTGATCTTGAAGAGAAACCCATCATGCAAACATCATCATCAATACCATCATCATTATCATCATCTTCTTCTTGCTCATTTACTTCACATGGAGGATGGGGCAAAAACATCTATCACACCAATGAATCTCATTAGCTTCATCAACAACAGCAACCAGGGCAGTCAGAGGATCATGGACCATTCTACTTTCACGTGCTTGGGGATGTCTAATTTCAGATCCCATGGGCCCTTTACCTTTGTCATCTAACCTCTGATCACCCCTAGGATGATTGCCAAATTTGTCATGATTTTGTGCCTTTTGCTGACCTTGTGAACTTTGCGCAATTCCTTTCTCTTCCCGGGCTAGTTTGTAGGAGATTTCTTTGACATCCCCTGCCAAATTTTTAACAACCTCCTCAAGATCCACACTCTTGCTTGCTTGAGGTTTTTTGGGTTTATCAGTTTAACACCTTCCCTCTTAGGAGGTTTTCCAATGGCTTTGATGTTGTTCTCAATTTGTAGAGCCATAGTAAAGGCCTGCCTCAAAGTGCCATGGTTTTTATCCCTCAAATAGTATGCAACCTTCGTGTTTAATGTGTCAGCATACTTTATAAGACAAGATTCATCACATGGCCTCAAATTCACAGGCAATCTTCTCAATGTCTTGTTGAATCTCATATTAAAGTCATGCACTGATTCATTAGGATTCTTTTTAATATTCTCAAATTTTGACAAAAGAAACCTAGGGTATGTTTTGTCACCATAGTGCAATCTAAATGCATTCCTCATTTCAATCCAAGAATTAATAGAGTTATCGTAGAGCTTTATACTAGTCCATTGCATCCTCTTCTACAGTATGAATAAATAATTTAATGTATACATCTTTCAAACTCTATTTCAAAATTATCCATCATATTGACAAAGAGTTTCAAGTGCTGATCACTAGTTATTGCATTATTTCCTTGAAACTTAGGCAATCTATTTCTTACATCCTGTGGCACAACATTCAGATAGCCATCCATACCTATAAAACTGATGGGACCAAAAGTATTAACAAAAAATGGAGGTCTGGGTGGAGGTTGAGCCATGTTATTCTGAGGAGGTGATCTTACAGGAGAAACAAAGTGATGAGGAGTGAGGGGTCTGTGTGGTACATGGATACAATTTTTAGAATGACTATCCCCTAATGGCTCTTTTTCATGGCAGACACTATCAGATTTGGAAAATACAGGGTAGAAAGAGATGCAAATATTTCAAATACAGGGGTAGAATGAGAAGGCCCCTCTCCAGATGGAGAATTTGGATTTACAAAGAGACTACCTGATTCAAAAGTAGTTGAGGAAGCATTGCAATCTTCAATCATGTGCCGATTAGTTTCACCAATGGAGATCTCTTTTCTTGATGCTTGATCTCCAACAACCTTCCAAATTCTTCCTCCTTCTGAATTAGACTTTCCAAACTCTGGAAACAACCTTCTACTAGGGTCTCGCGGCGAAGAAAGATCTTCTTCCTTCCAGCTTTGCAAAGATTAGTAACAAATTTAAATTGACAGAGGTTAAGACACTGGCATTTATCAAAATAAATCAACACGGAGTCGCCACTAAGGATTTTCACCTCAGATGTGCAAAAATGCACTAAAAGATAATCTGTCAAATGTTTGTCAGTACTGGAATCTTGTAAAACTTATCAGATCTGATCTTCTTTTACCCAAATTTATCAATCACAATGCAAGCAAAGTGCAACAACTGCTGGAAACTGGGAAAATTATAGACAGAGCATATAACTTCAAACAAATCTCACAAATCTGCATATAGAATGACTTCTTAACAATGTATTTGCACACAACATTTGTAAGAAACATTACTAGGGTTTGATATGTATCCAAATATTTCAAATATTTTCAACAAGTCCCTGTAATGGCGCCATTTTGGTGTTGGTACCTGGATTTACTCTTCTTCACAAACCGAGCAACATCATGGATTTGATAGGACACTCAAAAGTAGATAAATGATTATGTATATTGTTTTGTAGCCATGGGAAGCAATTTATCTGACTTTTTAGCACTCAAGCCTTGAAGAAGTGGGTAGCACCTTAAAATGATTTGATCTTATCCTAACTATTTTAGGTTGTGCCTTTCAACCAAGGTAAGAGAACCTATTTTGTAACCTCTTGTTATTGAAGGAGACAAAAATAACTTTCTTTTGCACAAATTTTATAAAGAAAACCTTTGGAAAATATGATCAACACATCAAATCTGACTCTCACGAGTTGTCACTTCCAAATTATGGAGATATTTTCAATATAAGGCAAAGGTTACTAAAGACATTAAGAGATCCTAATTGTTCTGCATATTTTTGCAAGTAGATTTTGTTCCTTTGTTGATACACAGGGAAAACAGGGTAGTTCAGGGTGGATCAATGGTTTTTAAATGATTTTGGTGGGAGATGAAGCAAGATAAAGTTGATTATACCGGATCTTTGGAGGGACTTCACAATAATGAACAGATTCACAACAGAAAGCTCCAAAATAGTCAAGACATTCCTTCAACCAGAAGGTGTGCTTCAATGGAGGCCCAAATCAACACATTTTCACATAATCTTTGAGACTCCAACATAAAGGATCGAATTGGAAGACTCAATTAAACACTAAAGTTTCTGATTAATCACACCTAAGGTACACCCAAAGACTTACAGACAATCTTTATCAACAAATGACAAGAATTGATTTTAAATTTGTTTATCTCATCCAAGATGAAGGCTCTTCTTGAAATGAAATTGCAAATACCATTAGACTGTCACAAGGACGAGATCCTGTGTGATTTCACAAAAAAATTAGTATAAGATTGCAATAGGAACGAAAGAAACTATTTGTAGACATTCTGAAAATAAAGCAAACACAAAATTGCTAGATATTAGACACAAATTAATTCCAAAATTGCTTAGATTCATCAGCAAGGGAAAGTTTCCAGAGAAATCTCAGTGCTTGTTAATGGCTATACATTTCAAAAAAACTTAACACGATAGAAAATCTAACACAGAAGAAAATAACAGGTAATCTCGGCTTTGGTCTCTCGGGAAGACGACTTTCTCACATTTTTTATCAAGAATATATACTCCAACCATTTGCAAGAGTAATATCATTACATTTATAATACACCATTTACATCCAGTTCCCCTAAAAGAGGAATATTTGAAGCACCTTTGTTGCACATATCGGATCATGATTTGTAGAAAGTGACATTCAACAGATTCATAAAAAGGTTGCCAGGTGTTTTCAAAAAGGTGAATCATTGCAAATATTTGCATCATTGTTCTAACTGGAGGCATATTCTTCACCCTTGGTGCCTGCAACACCTTTTCCCCTCAAAAGAGAAGAATATTCGAGGGACCTTTGCTTGTTACCAATTTGTTTTAGACAGAGACATTTAACAAATTCAGATATCGAAATCTACCAAGTGGACCAACTATGAATAGATCACGTTTTTTGGGCCCTCGACTACTGACTAGGATGCCATGCCACAACTTTTTGGGATTCCCTTTAATCATTCTGATTCTGTCATGCGAGAAATCCCTCCTTTAATCATTTTTCAGAGCCTCTGCATAGCTAGACTTGATAGGTCATCCCTTTTTGCTTTCGAGGCAACGCCTTTTTCACCTTTTGCGCCTACACTTTCATCATTTCATCCTTTTCCCTCCTTTTCCTCTAAAATTTTATGTAAATTTTGGATCTGGAATTTTTCATTTTTACACGAGCCCGAGCAAAATCCACTTCAAGAGTACTTCATATTTACAAATTGAGATCCCAAATTGATTCAATTAAACTTTGCAGACCAAAACGACACAAATTTGCCAAAAAATTGATGAAGAATGATGCAAAAATGCATCTCCAAACATCCTGGAGCTTCAATGGCGGAAAAATCAAATGAAATTGAAATATCCACTTAAAAATGCACAAAATAAAGAAAATCTGCACCACATAAAATATTGATTTTACGCATTTTTGATTATGGCGATGAACTAAAGAAACTTAATATTTCCAAAAATGTCCACTCGAATTACTTGAAAATTTAAAAAGATATTGATATTATTATAAAGGACATAAGGAAACTATTTTTGGAATTTTACGAGAGATTAAAATGTGCGCTTAAAATTACTGGATGCCTAAATATTTGGAAAACTTGTAAAATTCGTAACTCTACAAATACATGAGCAAAAATTAAGAGACTTTGGAAATAACATTAACAACTACAGAAATGATATGTCAACTTCCGGATCTGAAAATAGCTAACTAGAAAACCCTCCAAATACGGGATGCAAGTTACCCAACTTAGAAAAGGGTTGAAACCGATGGAGATGCCTTCACGGTGATGCTAAGCCCCGCCCAAATGGCTGCCATAAATCTGATATGAAATCCCCATGGTTATCTTCCCAAACATCCCCCAAAACCCTCAAAATCAGTCTCTCGAAACCTCGGATAAGGTCTCTGCAGAATAACATTCTCACCCGTAAAGTGGCTCCAAAATGACAAACTAGGGTAGATCTCTCACTATCGAAGAATGCCCTGCTAGCTAGGGACGGGTCTCTCACCACCGAAGCTAGGGTCCCTGTGGGATTTGACTCCACAAGATGTAGGTGCACAACAACAAAGAATATATGTGAAGGAGGCTAAAAATGTATATGACAAAAAGTGCTTTTCCTTTCTCACCCAGCTCCTTATATACTTCCCACGACAAAAGAGCCCCAATAGACCCTAGACGCATTTCTTTCCATGGAGGGGTCAATAAAATAAAAGTCACTAAAGTTAATTTTTCCTATTTAAGTCGCCAAGGTCCAAAGTGACCCCCAAATTCCAAACATGGATATTAGTACCATGCATCCCCCTTCTCAAAATCCCCCAGCGTCCACACCCCTTGGGTATGACCAAAACGCGAAACAAATTTGCTAAAAAATTGATGAAGAATGATGCAAAAATGCATCTCCAAACACTCTAGAGCTTCAATGGCGGCAAAATCAAATGAAATGCACAGCTACCATTGATCTTGCCTTTCAAATTTTAATCTGATCCCTCCATATGGTAAAATGTGATTGGAAACGGGCTTGGGAGAACTTTTTTGACATTTTATAACTTTTGAAAAAAAGTAAAAATGTTGACATTTTCCTCCGCCCCTCCACCCTCAGAAAACAAGCTTGACACGTGTTCCAATGTGGGTCCCAGTGGACCTGCACTTCAATTTTTCACTTTATAATTATTTTCCAAAAAGGGAAAAAGTTCCGTATTTTTCCCACAGGCCCGCACCTCTGTTTTTGACTATTCAACGCTGGCATTTCTTTGTTGTCGAGCCGCGCTTGACTTACAATTTTATCCCTTTTTACAAAAGGCAAAAAACCTTAAATGACCCCAAAGCTCCGTTTCTCCATTTCCCGCCTACTACATGTCTCAATGGCGCATTTTGAGATGGTCCCGAAAAGTAGAGACCCCAAACATGCGCGGTCCCTCCACGTGTCCCAGGCCCTTTAGGAAGTTGCTTGAAAAGTCTAAGTACGGGAAGGCCTGACGGAAGCCTCCACGTGTCTTTATGGCGCAACTTCAAGATGGTCCCCAAGAGCGGAGACCCTGAGCAAGCGTGGGCTCACCACGTGGACATGTTTTGGGTTGAAGTGAGCCTTAGAATTTTTAAAGTGCCTGCAGAGCCACATCCAACCAAAAAGGGCCATGTTTCAATTGATGCCGAGAAGTATTTTGACCGTAGGAAACTTCACTCGTCAAACTATAAAATACAGGAGAACCACCATTTGAGCCTAGGGAGACAGAAAACATAATAGAGGCCGTAAATTGAAGAATTTCAATGACAAATGGGGCGAGATTAATTTGAGCACCAACACGAGTGACCGATAAGATCATAATATTTTAATCTTTTTTTTTTTATAAAATCACCATTATGTGGCTCCAAATATTATTTTATGTCATTACCTAGGGGCCTCTAAGCTCCAAATATGATTTGTTAGCATAGCCTAGCGGTCACTAATCTAAAACAAATTGACTTCAAAATCTGAAATTGAAAGTGTAAACTCAGGTAAAGTATAGAGATATGGTTTTTATAATAAATAATTTGTTAGTCTTATTTTCTCGAAGGTTTAACTGTTAATCGCTAAGATCTAAACATAAACCTTCTATGTGTTATACTATTATACATATATTTTATTATCGTTGAGATTCAAACAAATTTTCTTCAAAAAGAAGTATAGCTTAGTGGCCGCTAAGTTGCACAACTTTTTCTTAATTTATTGTATTCTTTTTGATACATAGAAATACGTGTAGAATCATGAATTAATATATATGTCAACACTATATCTTTCACCAATAATATGTGGCCTATTAATAATATTGTTTTAAAATAATTATATTGTCGTCACTACAAAGCTATGTGATTTTTTGTCATGGCTTAGCAAGCGGAAAAGGAAATATAAATTTAAATACATAGTGATTAAAATTTTTATTTGGTAAAATTTACGTGTATAGATACTATGTTTACCTTCTATTGTACAATTTTTTTCATATAATTAAAAAATTAATACGATTCTATAGTTTTAAAGTATTTTGTAAAACCTCGAATATCTTCTCACAAATTCAATGCGACAACCATATAAACAATGTACAATGAACTAAGTACATCAAAGTTTATTCTATCATCATAATAAAAAACAAAGAATATCTAAACAATACTTTGAGTCTCGCAAACCGTTACTGATTTTAAACACTAGTTTCTTGTGCGACATGCCATCATTATTGGGAAAAAAAATTCCAAAGGGAGACAGAACGGTGGATATCCAAAGAGCCAAAAAAAATCCAGAGGGAGACATAGAATGATAGATACATGAAAGCATTCAAATGAAATAAAAACTAGAGCTAAAAATGGATTAAATTTTATTTTGTTAGGGCACAACAAAATCCTTATTTTCTTGAAGAACAAGGAGGTTTGACAAGATGTTAAAAAAGAACTGGTAAGAAGAGTTCATTTGCAAAGCACGTTTGGTAGGAAAAGTAGGGATGGAATGGCGTGAAAAAGACAGGAACTAGTCCAAGACAAAACGACTAAACAAGCCCGCAATAAAAAAATGTGCACATTTACTATAATATACATTTTTGATAAATACCGATTTAGATATGAGATTATTTCATGCTTGGTGATGTCTTTCAAACCTCCATCCACTGCATCGAACTAACTATCTGTATGATTTTATCCACAACCCCTTTTCCTTCCCTCCCATGTGCATGTCATTTGCGTGCTTGCTCGCAAACGAGATTATAATTACTGCCTGATTGTTCCCTTGCTAAAATGACCGGGATTCTTGCACTCAGCCCTACAATCTACGACTTGCTTGTATTGTTCTATGATTTCACGAACTTGCTTTTCTACAAGACCAAATAAACAAAAACCCTAAAAAATAGTTCTATGAGGTATTTAATAATTTTTTTCAATACATTCCATGATAGAAAATATAAAAAGTGCGAGATATGAAAATTTAAAAATTAGAATTTTTCCGAGCATTAAACGAAAGAGCGGAGGAATTTGAGAGTATATTCAAATTTCAAATACTCTCAAATGCGGGGAATTCACAATTCAAAATTTGAATTTACCACTCATTAAGAAAAGGTACGAGATAAAAAATAATAATATTGAAAATAACGCCTTTTGTTATTGGCTATAGCTTAAAATAGTAAAAATGAAATAAAACATATAATATTATAAGAAAACAAAAGAAATAAATTATATAAATGTATAGGCACATTTATTTATTTTTATATCAAAATTGGCCTAGACAATGTTTGATGTAGTGCACTAATGAAATATAATTCTCCAATTACTCTGTGCCATGTGGCAAGTTTGAACCTGATAGTTAGAAAACATTATAATTGACACATTTATTATGAAATTTATATATAAAGAAACGAGTATAAAATATTTTAAACCTATATGAATCCGTGATATTATAATATAAATAGTACCCACTAAAATGACGACACGTGGCATGAAAATTTTGAAATCTCAAAAGGTGTTTTTGCATTTAAAAACGAAAAACAGTAGTGCTTCAAAGCTGTAAAGATAGTGTTTACAATGAAAAAGATATATGTATGAGCCTAGCGGCTACTAAGCTATATCATGATTTGTTATTCTATCGCTATTTCCAAATTAAGAAATTGTTGAGCCTAGCGGTTGCTATGTCATTGCTTTCAATAAATAAAGTATCTTAGCGGTCGTTAAACATTTTATTTGATAAGAACCGATGTGAATTATATGTTGCAATGATATATCTTATAAAAACTACATAAATATCACTTACTCTCAGGGGTATATAGTGCATCACCAGGCTATGTCAGGGCTAGTACAACACATATGATACAATTATAATCAATGAAATATAATACCAATCAGAAGCTGTAAAGATAGTGTTTACAATAAAAAGAGGTATTGGTATGAGCCTAGTGACTGCTAAGCTATATCATGATTTTTTATTCTATCACTATTTCCAAATCAAGAAACTAGTTGAGCCTAACAACCGCTATGTCATTCCTTTCAATTAGTAATGGAGCTTAGCGGTCGCTAAGCATTTTATTTAATACAAACTGATGTGAATTATAATTTACAAAGATATATCTTAGGAGAAATAAATAAGTCTTGATCCCTTTCGATGGAATGTAGTGCGAAAATTGGGTTCGATGTAACAAATTGTTACACCAAAACCTTGAGGCGTTAATGGCCGCACACCAGAATTATAACATCCTAACACGCTTCTTTAGCCTGGACTATTGACATTTTTGAACTCATGCAAAAATGGAAACTCAAAACTTCATTTCAAATGAGAAGTGTTGATGTGATGGACCTAATTAAGGGGGATGCATATAATTTTCTTAGTGTTTTCAACTTGCAGCAATTGATTAAAACATACAACTAACAGTTATGTGTGCTATTACAAAATGCAACATCTCACATATGTTGCGTTTCCATGTTTGTCTTCAGCAAGAAAATATAGAAGCCCTGAAGGACTAGTGCATAGCCTTGATGAAGGTGAGAATCACAACATAGGTGGGATACTTCATCCCATAGCAACAAAAAGAGTTGTAGTTTGCATGGCTGAAGGTACATTATCAGTTATAGGTACATTAATTCTTGTTATTTATTTATGTTTGAATGAGATTAATTATGTTTTGAGTTGTTTAGTTCATTCCACAATTATCATTTACAGTAATCAAATGCAAAAGGAAATAGACAACTCAATTACAGAATTTAATTTCATTTATTCATAAAGAGATACAAATTCAGTTTTCCCACACAAGCCATGGGATGTAACTTATGACTATTGAAGTAAAAGATGCATGTACACAAAGCTAAAAAAAAAATAATATAGAGAAAACCCATCATTGCCTTTGGGTCTTCTCTTGGTCTTCATCAATTCCATCTCCTTCATCTTCATCTTCTGCATCATCTCATTGCATCATTGTACCTGAAAAGAAAAGAAGAGAAAGTTGGCAGATTTGAGCTCATGGTTTAATCTGTATACTTGCGATAACAATTTCATGTAAATGAATAATTGAAGTCAACAAACATAAGGTACATAAGAAAAGTTGATACAAAATCAAGAAAGTACTATCTTATAGAAGCACATGTGATTCTTGGAATCATGACAAAAAAAGAAGAAAGGAAAATCATTATGGAATACAAGAGAGGCTGAAAGCCTATTATTTTTCTAACTATTTTCTTAAAGTGTGTAGGTACATATAGTAGATGAAAAGAGATACTAACTGTTGTATTTATAAGACAAAAACAACTTTCAATCATTGCATGGCACATTTTGAATAGTAAAATAAAAAAGTGCTACATTCTACAAGATGAATCAAGTAATGCATACAACCATAATGATCAAGTATAGTAAGTTGCAGCTTTAAGGGAAGATTACATTGAAAAAGGTACAAAACTGAATGAAGAATACTTATGAAGTTTCAGAATACATTTATGAATAACAAAAGAGTAACTTTTAGGATGAAATGATTGCCAAGATACAAGTAAAACTTTTTTCACATAAGCAGAAGTGTGTTCCAGAACAGAATGAAAGAACAATGTAAATTCACAGTACAACTTTTTAAAAGGGACAAAAATTTGTCATGTTGAAGGAAACAACTAATCTGAGTTACATGATACATATCAAATAAAACATAATAAAGAAGACCATCAGGTACAAGTTTGTTACTAAATTCAAGTGCAAGTAACAAACAAAAAAAGAAGTGTATTATCAACAAAGGAAGATATGTGCCTTCATTGTCAAATGTTCAAAAACATCTATGCAAAATAATGGAACCAAACTAAAATTTGAAGTTACAGAACATAGTATTGGAAGTATTGTTCAACAACTGGAGCATACAGTTTCAGGTTCAGCATTGAAAAGTTTACCAAGGTACTAATATCCAAGATCAATTTTCATAGCTCATAATGAAAGAATTAGATCAAGGTATTAGACAAAGCCATATGTACACTCTACATTGTGCCTGTTTTAGATTGAAAAAGAGATAAAACTACAAACAAAAATGCATTTATCAATATAAGATATGACTCCAGGTATGCCTTTCAATATCATTGTAGAAATATAGATCATATTACAGTCCACTTAGAGGTCAAAGGAGATAATTGTGTGAATTAGTTTTTATGCAATCAAGATCATCTTCATGGCAACACAAGGGTAAGGATGCATCACATTGAAAATTATTTCAATATGAGAAAAGTGGTCTCACAGATACAACTAATAAGGATAGTTTCCAATTCCAAAGAGCAAATTCCAAGTATCAAGCTAATCAATGATGAAGTACAAGTTTTGAGAGAGTTTTACAAAAAAAGTTTTGATTAGTTAGGAAAGAAGGTACAACAACATCATAACGTACTAGCTCAAGAATGCACACAATATCAAAGAGAGCCCCAAAGTATCTCCCTCAATTTCCAATATCAGAGTACTAATTCAAGTCAAGTTATCCATACATCAAGAAAGGAGGAATCTCAAAACGCAATCAAGCATGAACAATAAGTTTAAAATTTAAGCTTTCCGAAACATGAAGATATAATCATTCAAGATGGAGTTCCAAGCATATCCAACATATGAACTCAAATGAACGCATCAGAATTTCTCATTACAGAGAGTGTATATATATATATATATATATATTAAAAGCAAAACATGTAGTACAAGCATCTTCATACAAAATTTTAATACATGGGAAGAGTGACAGATTTGAGTGGAGTACATCTCTAATATAAAAAGAAAAGCTTCCAGAGTTTAGCAATTTTAAGTTCAACAGTCAAGTAATTTTTGAAACAAAATAACAAGGCACAATGATCAAACACAGGGTGTAATAATTACCACAAAGTGATGAAAAACAATGTCAAATAATAAAATAAATATCATATTTTCAATACATCACAAAGTGCAGTTACACCAATCCATTTAAGAAATGAATGTCATGTCAAAGAAGAGTTGTAAAAAGTGAATGCTTTTAGAAGCCACTGAGAATAAAGTGCAGATAATGGTTTAGTTATCAACTCAAATGACCAAGGATACAACTCCAATCAATTTGAACAGGTTAAAATGGACATCTAGATGTACAAATCAAAAGTGCTCAGAAGTGAGAATGGTTCAACAGTTCATTCAATTATCATAAAGAAAGCACAATCATTAAAATTTTCAAAGCTCGAATGAGTCAATAAACAAGTTCAAGGATCAAAATGAAAACCCAAATTTGGGTGTTATATAAAACAAATAAAATAACATCAAGTTACAATAGAATGTATGATGCAGGTTTAAAAGGAAAGCTTCATTTTCTGCATCTATCGAAGCTTTTATTAACCATACAGAGCTCAAAGAAATAGATCAATGACAATGGAACCATTTTGCACCGAAGTGATAATGAATGCAAATACCTAGGATACGTAGACATTTTGATCAAAAAAAAAGTTCTATATTGAACTACCAGGGCTCCGAATAACATAGAGTTGTAAGGGAAACAATCTAAATAACAAGATGTCATGTGACCAATTTTCAAAATGAACAACAACAATTACGAAGTCATCAAGAATGTAAACTGAGATATGGGTTGATAAATTTTCGCAAAAAGACATAGTATAGTTGGAAGAAATGCCTTTTTTTTTCATGGCCACAAAGATTCTTCATATTTTGTAGAAAATTTCAAAGATAGAGCGAAGAACTTACTAGTTTTGACCAAAATATTCAAACCCTCATAAGAATTTATGTGCACAGAATAAAATAACGACACCTGATGTCATTTCCCTGCCCGAGATCGTTAGATATTCACATAGAATGCAATAAAATGAAAAGTTTTCAAAATATCAGAGATGGGGGCCGAAACGACTAAACATTCATAGAAATAAGCTCAACTAAATCTAGACGTTATAGATAGAAGGAAGCGAGAGCTTACCCTTAACAAAAAAATGGTGACCTTATCTTCAAGAAGATCACAACGAAGTTATAAGTAATGACAATATCATAGAGATAATAAATAATACACGTTGAGAGAATCACATACTAGGGTTTGAGCTTCATAACACATCAAGGACAACCTCATAGTTCGCAGACCAAAACTTCGAACAAAGATTCACAAAAGAGCTCAAAAAATCTTGAAAAATGGATGCCAACGGACCACACTGAGCAAAGAAATGTGAATAATCCATACTTAGAATACACAAAGTTCATTCTTTGTAAAATAATCGATCTCAGGATCTAAAAAATGACGTCAAGAAAATTTTTGCTAGGGATTTTCCTAAGTTTTCAAAATGCAAAATGAATGAAAAGATTAGGTTTTGGGTATTTTACCAACTCTAGCTCAACCACCGTAAACCTAACTCATCCAGAGATTTAGTGAATCAATGGTATGAATCAGAAAAGTACCAAAATCAATGGTCACCAATGCAAACTCCAAACCCAACCAGGGTCTTCCTTAACTCGACCATGGTTAGAGAAGTACAAACGTGGCAGTCAATGAGAAAACCCTAACTCTTCCAGAGTTAGTTGAAAATCATTGACATGATTAAGGGTCGAGCATCGCGAGAATGGGACTCAATTTACCACTTCACCATTATTCATGTTGACCATTGGACTATAATCTATATAATATATCTTTTAGAAGCTGAATGATTATTCAACAATAATAATTACTTTGACCTTATCTAAGGTCTATTTTTATATGTGACATCAATCATGCAAAGGTGGCCGAATATTCAAAAGATATCATTGCCTAAACCTTAGTTTAAATTCAAATTTTAATAGATGACAAATATCAAAAGGGAGGTCAAATTATTAGAAACATGATTATGTATGCATATGCCAAGTCAAGGAGGGACCATAACAGGTCAATTCAAACCAAGCATATTTTACCTTTAAAATTGCTAAGGAAACCTCGTACAAAGAAGGAGAAGACTTTATTTTTGCATGTGTAAGCATGTGGTCCCCACAAGGTGAAGCTTGAATTATTTTTGCTAAGTATGAAATCAAGAGTATTATTTTGCACATGCTATATTTTTGCATGTCATCATAAGAGGACAAAACAAGAAAGAAGAAAAAAATATCCTTGCAAGTGGATGTATTACAAAAGGGACGTCACATCAGAGCTACATGATAGAAGTATGCATGCACTTTAGAAGACTTGCACATCAAGCAAGGAGCTATTATTAGCTAAAGTATTCACCCAGTTTATTCATTATTTCAGAATTAAAGGAGTCAACTACACTTTGATTTGATCTATTTTTGGAGAAAGAAAGGCTATTTTTGCCTCATGTACAACATGTCTATTTTAGCCTTTTATTTATTCATAATGAAGGTTAATAATAACATGCAAGTGTAGTTAGACTTAGTCTATTTTTAGGGGGTTGGGTGAATATTTTTTCTATATATTGTGTGCATTGACAAAGTACAAGGGGATTATTACGGGGAGGACTTTTGGGCCGAGTGATGAAGCAATTGTTTCAGTTTTTATCTTAAATGAGAACCATTTTTTTCCTTTCCAATACTTTGCAATGGTGTGTATTAATTTATTAACTCTTGTGAATTTGCATTCCCTAAATTAATTAGCTTACCTTGTTGCAAATTGGTGTTTATATATAATCTTAGTGTGCATGTTAGTTGTGTTGTTGTGATTTATCCCTCAACACATAAGTGTTTGCCTTAGGATCAAGCTAAAACCCATTGGATCGTGCTTCATTAATATATTTCTCAGTATATTGTGCATGTTTCTTAGTCAAATCCTCATCAATTTTGGTGTATCACCTCATTTAAATTTCGGTTACAACCATATTTTTACCCTTAAAATCCCAAAATATCAGATTTAGGATACATCAATAAGGAACCACCTTTATAATGGGAGACTCACCTCAACATAGGGATACCCATAGCCTTGAGGTGTTTCCATTGTATCTACAGAAGTGAGGGAAAAGCAAGCTTAGAACACTTGCTATTATCCCTCAACCAAGGTGCACTTCCGAGGGATAACACGGACCCAGAGCTAGATTTACACCCATATAGCGGGACCATGCCTTGCCATATATGAGCCTCGGGTGAATACTACAATTTGGCGTATCCACCCATGTTGGGACTCGAACACGGGTGATTGGTCTAATACCAAATTTAACCAACTATTACACTAAAACCTCGAGGTGTTAGTGAATCCACACACTAGAATCATAACATCCACTAGGTTAAAGTCTAGCCGATACAATAAAATTACAATCAATTAAAAAAAGATTATCGATCCAAAGGTCAATAGTTAGAGAATACAATGAGAAGTGGTAATGATAGGAGCCTCAGCAGCCGCATTAAGCTAGACCATTGTTTGTTTTTATATAGCTATTTTAAAATTAAGAAACTATTGAGCCTAACAACCACTACGTTATTCCTTTCAACTAGTAATGGAGCTTAGTGATCGCTAAGCATTTTATTTTATATGAGCGGAAAGTCTTGATCCCTCATGATGGAAAGTAGTGTAACAATGGGCTCCACTAGGTAATGTGCAACCAATTCGATACAATTATAATCACTAAAAAATTACAACCGATCTAAAACTATACAGATAATGATTACTATGACATGTGGTAATTATAGGATCATAAGAAACATCTAATCTAGACAATGATTTTTTATTCTATAACTATTTTCAAATTAAAAAAATTGTTGAGCCTAATAGTTCTAGGCTTATTTTTGATACAAATGTATATGGATTTTGATTTACAAAGATATATCTTATGATAAATAAGTATTGTTCCCTATCGATGGAATCTAGTGCAAAAATTGAAGTCTCCATTATATAAAGTCTATCCAATAAGATACAATTAAAATCAATAAAAAAGAATATCGATCCAAAGATAAACAAATATTGATTACAATGATAAGTGGTAATGATAGGATCCTAGCGGCCGCTAAGCTAGACTATTGTTTGTTATTATATAGCTATTTTCAAATTAAGAAACTGTTGAGCCTAGCAGCCACTACGTTATTCCTTTCAACTAGTAATGGATCTTAGCGGTCACTAAGCATTTTATTTTATATGAATGGAAAGTCTTGATCCTCTTGATGGAAAGTAGTGCAACATGGTCAATGCATGGTGTTGTGTCCCACTTGTTGTCCTGAAAATGCGAGCAAAGATGGTAAATGGGCGGTATCCAAGGCGGAGTTCGCGCAACACCCGTTCGCGTGAACTGCTTTTCATATGAAAGAGACACGTAAGCCGTTATCTTACGTGTGTCGTGATTGATGGGGTTCGCGAACATGTGTTTTGTGCGAACACCCTTCGTGCGAAAGGTGTTCGCGTGAACCACCGTGTTTATACAATGGAGGCGCTACGGAGGAAATCATTTTCCTCCACCCCGCCTCCTTCACGCGAAGTTTGTGCGACCGACCAGAGCCCACCACACCAGACCCACCACACCGGCGAGCCCACCACACCAGCCGAGAGCCCACCACACCAGTGAGCCCACCAGCGACGAAGCCCAACAACGACGAGCCCAAGTATGTTAGCAAAATCGTACCCATTTTTTAGCAAAATTGTAGCCATTAAAATACCATTTTTTGCAAAACCCTGGCTCGTTTTTTTTGGTAAAACCCCATTTTTTCTCCTAGAAATGAATTGAATGTGAAGGTCAACTCTGAAAATACTTGGTTGGCGTTTTGTATGCTACATCCTTGTTACTTGTAAATGGTCTCTTTGAGAAACTTTGAGGGCAATAGGCAATATTTATACCCTTCCATTATGTACGTCCAATCAGACAATAAAAGTATTCTTTTACCAGGTTCAGAGAAACTTGTTTTTTACAATGGACGATTATATCTTGTAGTTTCAAGCTAATTTTATCTAGCTTTATTTCTATTAGCTTTGATCCACGACTAAGGAAGAATTCATATGGTTGTTACCTGTACATTTTTCCAAGGTCCTCTTGGTTGCCCCCGTTTTGTATGCTACATCCTTGTTACTTGTAAATGGTCTCTTTGAGAAACTCTGAGGGCAATAGGCAATATTTATACCCTTCCATTATGTACGTCCAATCAGACAATAAAAGTATTCTTTTACCAGGTTCAGAGAAACTTGTTTTTTACAATGGACGATTATACTGTAGTTTCAAGCTAATTTTATCTAGCTTTATTTCTATTAGCTTTGATCCACGACTAAGGAAGAATTCATATGGTTGTTACCTGTACATTTTTCCAAGGTCCTCTTGGTTGCCCCGTTGTTCAATGTATTTTTTGAAGGGCTTCTTTTATGTGCTGAAAATTGTAACATAAAGGATCTTTTTAGTTTACGGGAAAATGAGTATATTGTGTAGCTCACAAAGTGCCTATGCCTTACTAAGATCCCAATAGTGGCATAATTGTTGATTAGAGCTGAGATTGCAGAGTGCATTGCCAAAATACCGAAGGGCTCTTTGGCCAAGAATCAATCTTAAGGGTGTCTATCGATGTTATATAAATATTGATATCGTTGCCCATATTTACATATCAAAGATTGATTTACAAGTTTAAAAAGTGTGAGTCTGTATCAAAATTGACTCAAATATAAATATATTTAAAAGGATTTGTACCGTGGTGGATGGTTAAATGCAACAATAACCCAAAACCACAAGTTTTTCAATACCTTAAACTTATTTTTCTTCCAATGGGTTTTTGCATGAGGTGCATTGAACTTTTTCAGTTGAATCGAGGCATGAAGTATGGAAAAGAGGTATAAAGATCTTGAACACCCTGTGCATTCTGTTAAGACTCACTGGTAATGCATCATATGTTTCATAATTTTTTAACACCTTCGAGTGTTAAACCCTGTATATTCAAAGCCATTCATACCTGGCTGTTTACATGACACCCAAATGAGGATAAAGAAAAAGGCTTCTGGGACTACAGGTAACACACAACTCTTGTTGAGATACGAAGTGTTGAGGAAATGCCATTCCCCAATTGAGGAAAGATTTCCAGTCCAGAAACTTGTGAATTGGTATATATATTTGAATCTTTCTCATAGCTATAAATAGATCTAGAAGCCATGAGAATGGCCGACATGGAAGAGCGACCTGAATATGTTTTCCTTGACTGAAATCAACATTGCTCACTCTTGTGGAGCTTCTCAAGATTTCCGATCTACAAGTCGTAAACCCTGCACCCGCCCTTCCTCACGTACGACTAAGGTTCAGTTTACGACAACTTTGAAAACAGAAACCAGAAAAAACTGCCCTAAAATGATACATCAAGCTACCCCGGATTCGAATTCATCAAGAACATTGATTTGAGTAGCCTGCGTATCCAATGTAAGTTGATTGTTATGGGCATGAACCTGGGTCATCATCATGGCAGCATTAGGTCTTTATTGGTAATGGCATTTTCTCATCGTTTGGAAGGTACAATTGTGCTTATTATGGCAAAGCCAAAACATTCTTACTACAAGTGTTATATAATAAGGAAGAACCGTGAGCATTGTGGTAAAACCATTCTTTTCGTAAATGTTGGGTTAAGCTTGGTATTCAAGTGAGTGTGAGTGTGAGCCAAGTGTGAGAAAAATAGAAACATAACCCACCAATCAAATCACTTCAAAATCATTTATAAGAGTCACTTTTCAATGATAATGAATACAAATTCAATCAACTGCCTGTTCAGCCAGTAATTTGAACTTTTGCACTGCACTATGTCAAGACCCGAGATCAAGTCAGAATACATTAAACTGAATCCAACTGGAAGGCAGGTTATTCTTAAAGCACATCATTTTATGCTCCAGGAAAATTGCTTGGCATTACTGTAGTATATATGCAAAAAAAAAATCAGTTATCACCATTGAAGTGAACCCTATATGTATCTAGAATTGTTTTTTTCTAGGGGGTGAAAAAAAAGCAAATATCTGTACAAAAGTGAAGGTAATAAAACCTGTAGGAATAAAAGTGTTGGAACATATCTCCTTCCACGTATCACCGAATCTGATTGTATTTCTTATGTGTGGCTTTTTCATGTTCCTCAACTTTCTATTGAAATGGCAACTACACTATTAGTTGTACCGCACAAGTTATCATTAACAACGACATTAGGAATTTTGACTCGCAACCTCTTTCTTGTCCCATAGACCAATGATGCAAAAAAACAATCATTAGAATATATAAGGCTATCCTTTCCACTCTTTATCTGGATGCAGTTGCAGACATGCTAAATGATGACAAATTAGGGAGGAATTAGGCGGGGGTGGCTATATTTGAAGGAGCCTAAAGTTGTTGAATTGAAGGTGTGTCAACTGAAACTGCTTTGTTGTAGTGATAAGAATGTATGCAATCTCAAGTCTTGTCTAGCTCTGATGAATAAAAGTGTTGGTTAAGTAGCCTGGCAACTTGCAAGTTTTTGGGTAGTTTTTAAGATTTTCTAACCACTTTTTCATGACTACTACTCGTCCTATAATACAGTTTTAAAAATAAATATTCATCCTTCGGTGAAATGTGTAAAAATCATGTCATGGAGGTGCGCATTTCTAGACGATTTTTGCTCTACAGGAGAGAGTTTGACTCTCATATGTCGTACAGACTGGTTTTAAATTTGATCGTTGTTTTAAAAAAATTTGGTGTGTTTTTAAGTGTGAAATACTTGTGAATTTGTAAAATAATTATGTGCCATCCAGTGCTTATCTCAGTCTAAGAATCACAATGTAATGTAGAGAAGGCTTGCTGAAAATTCTCCTTACTACACACAACCCCTGAAAATTCTTCCAAATATCTTCCACTATTAAAAACCTATACTTCAAAGAAAACCTTTTCACACAATAAGAAAAAACATTTCCTGCATCAAAAATAGGGAATTTAAGTTTTCTGCAAGCAAACTTCTACGAAATACTCTTATACATATATATGGCAAGCAAATTTAGCAAAGACTGTATACTCTTATACACATGTATGCACGCCAAGTGTTTAACAAAATGACTGAACAAGATATCATCTTGTGCAATGATTGAGAAAGATATCATCTTACATGCAATGAGATCACAAGCCAAGACATAGGTTTCCTCATGAGACATTCACATTGTTTCACCAAATACTATTCCCAATTAATACACCTTTTTCAATATTCTACCAGCCTATATGTTACAATTTTTATTGCAACAATACTTAGCAGTATATCTATTATTTTTTAATTAGTCTTTGTAAGGTATTCAAATCTCTTCTATAAATTTGAGCCATGGAGAAAAATACATTATTTGAGATATATTTTTATAAGCAAACGATGTACTTAATTAAACTTGTCAATTGATTTTCTTTTTCTTCCTAATTTTTGTGATCGATATTTTTTGTCGTAGAAATGTTGGATTATTATAACCCTTCCATTCGGAATTAAGACCAGCCCTACAAATTTAATCATTGAATTGCGGCCTACGGGTTCTGAACTACCCAGGAAGCACATCTATTGTTACCAATCTATCCCACAAGCCTGGACATCCGATTCACTTGGATAACCACATTCTCTCCTGAAAAAACCTACTTCGAACAGTTACATCGAGTTTACACTGGTTTCATGCACTGTAATAGGATTATGCAACCTGTTTTAGGATAGTCGAGAGATGCTCTGAATTTTAATCAGGAACCTACACCTAGAGAATAGAAAATTATTTTTGTACCAGAAGTTAGTCCGGTTAGAAAGTTAAAGAGTCGGTTCAATTAGGACATTAGAATTAGTGCAAGCAGAGACGAGGAGTGATCATTTTGCATAGATAAAAAGAGAGATTTGAGATGGTTGGGACCTAGGAGATTGTTTGTGGGCACAGGGGAACATTTTAATTATAACTTAACAGGGTTTCTATTGGGGCCTACACCATAACCATACAACAAAAGATACAGTCTTTCAGCTTTTGAACGATTGGGATAGGAATCTTACCCTTGGAAGGTCATTGAGGACCAAGGCCAATCAAGTGATAAATCTTGTGCAATGTCATATCTTGTGTCATTTTGTATAAGAGAGAGAAAAATGTAATGCTCTTAGAGTAAGAAGAAAGATGAAAGAGTGTAAGAAACTGTCCGTAGAAGGTTGATTTTGCAGTAATAGATTAGTGCAATATCTTGTTGTTTTATATAATGGAAGTCTTGATTCCCTAGCCTCTTATGCATTGCAGTTTTGATTAGTGTCCGTAGTTTCTATAAACAAGCATAGTTGAGATCGCATGCATAGTTTTAGTTTGTACTCATGTTTTGTCAAATGTATAACATAACTAATTTGTAAATAGACATAGCACAAATGAGTCTAGTGAGTAGAATACAACTGTAGCATGTCTTGACGAGGAAATTTAGGGACCGCTGTAACAATGGTTCCGTTGCTGGACCTGAAAATGTTGAGATGGCTACAAGGGCAAAGAGATGACCATTTTGCGGAAGAAGAAGCTAGTTGGCATAACCATAACCATAACCATATAGCAAAGTTAATTCCCAAAGCTGGTTCAGGTAGCTCGGGAGGCACCTCTTACGCGGCGCAGTGATTTACTTCCCATTGCTCGGATGGCAATCCATAGAGACATAGATTGTCTTTATCGTAGCGATGTAAAGACCGGCACAACAATTCAATCAAGAGTAACCAACATAAAAAAAAGAGGTGCAATCATAATAATGATTACCATAACCTTACTTGTAGAACAATTAAAAGAAAATAAAAGGCAATGAAAATACCGAACATTCATTTGTTATTAAGGAATTTTCTTACTTAATTACTAGAAATAAACAACTTTCTTGAAATGCAAAGTTGATTTATCCCTGATTTTGTATACAAACACTGTGATGACATCAATAATAGATTACAAATAATTTCAATGTTTTTGTGATTTTTAAGCATGCATAAGTGGTCAACTTGTCATGTGGAGATATAGATGCATTAGACATGTCTTTTACCGATGTGTTTTGTTGTTTAAAATTGGATTGGTGTTCTATTTGATTGTGCTAATTCTGTATCATATGCACAAAAATTGTGTTCCAGGGAAAGGTGAATCCCACTCAATGTGAGGCTTTGACAATGGTTTGTGCCTCAGGTAAACTTACATTCTCTTCTAGAAACATTGCTTTGACTTTAAGATCATCTAAATGTATTCCAAAATTTTCATTTTTGAACTCTGCAGCATCACTTGGTATATTTTGTTATCATTGTGATTTGTAATTTATGTAATTTATTTTCTATATTAGTTGCATTGAAGCTTGAAAATTTCATATTTTTGTTTTCATTAATATAGGAGAATATCTTAGGATTTTTTTTTAATTAAAACTACTATTAATTAGAATTTTACTTTCATTTTTTTTACAGTCATGGCTTCTTCTGGAACTCCTAATTTGTTTGAGAGGACCGATTTAGAGATTGCAAAATTGCAATCTATTCTCGAAAATCCAACTACAGTTGGGCAGTATAAAGCCCATTGCGAAAAAATACTGGTTGATCTTTGTAGAATAGAGACAAGTTTGAAAACATATAATCGATTTGATTCTGAATCAATAAAAAAATTTATGGATTCAC